>OZ059904.1:6837575-7437575 GCA_964057215.1 Oscheius myriophilus
GCTGTTTACCTTTACAATGTTGTCTCAGTTGAGGCGAATTTCCCTGAAAACTCAACCAACCACTCGTCTTCATTTGTAAACCAAAACAACGCATCCGAAACAACTGAGGTATCTTCTGAAACATGTCGGCGGCAACAGGGCGTTGTAATTGGATTCATAATGCTCGTCATTTACACAACATTACCAGGATATTTGGGTTCCACTGACTCTGACTCAAGTCTGGTAAGAACACTTTTAGCTTTCTTTTGCCATTTTTTCAATTTTTCTATTAAATCAGCAATTTGTTTATGTTGTTCAAAACATTTTGCTTGAAAAGAGACAAGATTCGCATTTTATTTCAATTTTATTATATTTCAATTTTATTTTCCCGGGAGAAACAAATCAATAACGGTTTAAACGCTCCAAAATAGTGTTTTCAGACCAACGTTTTTGACTTAGTTTAATGTTGGAACAAAGTTTGAAAAATATATAGGACCTAGGGTCGCACAATTATTCCAACACTAGAGAAATCGCATCTTAAGGGACCTAAAGCCGCCAAGGTCCGCTTTGCGGCCTTCGCTTGGCGACCTTAGCTTGGCGGCTTTAAAAGCGAACACGTAACAAAGGTTAACAGTTCCCATATTAAAAAAAAGTTTTTTCTACATGAAAACTCGGCCTAGAAAAGTCTAAAGCTAGTCATATATAACGATGGCACCAGTGATAGTTATGGAAAAATTAATTATAAAATTTGCAGAAAGTTCCCCGAAAATGGAGTCCCAGTAATGGCTACTTCTACGCCTACTTCTATGTAAGTTTTGCTCGCTATCAACTAATTAAAAAGGCATATTTAGGTTTGTGCAATTTATACAACAATCATCTACAACACCTATAAATTTGCTCCTTTCACCATTTTGATTGGTTTATTTATGATTGTTCTCGAATTTTTCACAACAATTCTCCCCACAATCTATTATCCTTGTGAACATGCGGTAATTTCAATCTTGTTAACTGAAACTCATCTATAGCTTTAGCCCTGTTCAAAGGAACTCGACCATCTAATTCTTCAGTCATCCGTTGAGAAAAGAAAAAATGCGACAAAGAATCTCACAATTAAGGAAAGTGGTGCGTTTAGGATTGTAATTGAGAATATCGGAAACCAGGTAATACATTTTTAAACAATTTTGTAAATTTATTCTAGGAGTGGAAAAAAATTATCGTAGCAAGACATGTGGAGTTATGTAGCAGAGAAATTAGGGAGCCTAAAAGGTCTCACTTTGATTTAGAGGAAAAAATTGTTATGGAAGAACCTCTTAGCCCGGGACGGTCAATAGTGGTAAGAAATTGTGTGCGTGTGTGCGTGCGAGTGCGGCAAACATCGTCATTGACTTATTTCAGATAATTCCGGAAACCCACAATGAACCAGGCGCTATCAAAGTCAAAGGCTACCGTTCATTTGGTTTTTCCAAAGGAGTCATAGTTCACACCAAAGCCAGCCCAGCCATGTATAAGGATCCTGAAGTTGAACTGATTGAAAAGTATGAATGGCCGAATGTTCTAGCTCAAAAGCCCGAAGAGTTTGTAGAAATTCGTTATTAGACCGACGAGTTTAATTAGCAATGAATTATGTTGGCATAATTTATGTAAAGTTGTGAATTCTTGTATTATTTTTCATGTTGTAAAAACAATTATGTGAAAAATTAACGGTCAAGTAAAACGTGTCTTTAGTTATTGTTTAATAGCATCGATGCCATCTGGCCATCAGCGCAGCTGTTTCTTTGGTAGAAAAATGAATAGAAAAAGATTCAAGAAAGATATTCTCTCTCTCTCTCTCTACCTCTTTCTGTATCTATTCTCTGCATTACTCAGGATATTCATTTATTCACTAATTCATCATTAATCTCCCCGAATGTCGAGACAAATGAAGAGTACTGGGCAACAACACCGGACGTTCTTCAATAAATGAAGTAGTTTCAGCAGGAGTTCTTTCTCTTCTTCTCTCAGGCTTCAAAAACTTTTGAAAGAAAATAGTTTTGTAGGCGTATTTCTTCGGCATTTTCAAGATCGTTACGATTTCGTGGTACTTCGCCCTGCCAAAAGAACGGTATCCTTTGGCTTTAATGGCACCGGGTTCGTTGTGGGTTTCTGGAATTATCTGAAATACAAAAGTACGCCTTAAAAATTAAAAAAAAATGGAGAGAGAGAGAGAAGACAGGCAGAGACAAAGAGAGAAGATAGTGAGACAGAGAGAGAGAGAGAGAGAGAGAGAGAGAGAGACAGGAAGACAGAGAGACAGAGAGACAGAGAGACAGAGAGACAGAGAGATAGAGAGATAGAGAGACAGAGAAAACGTACCGCAATCGATTCTCCAGGTTTCAACGGATTTTCCAATTTGACGTCGATTTCTAAAGTTGCTTGACCCCATTTCTTCAGCTCCTCTGGCGTTCGAAACTGATGATCGTAGAGCCGTAGTTTCTTTTTCGAAATCCTTTTTAAACTGAATTTATCGTATTCCTAAATTTTAATAAATATATTTATTAATATATGCATTCTTACCTCGGTTTCTTCATTTTTCACAACTATTTTAAAGGCGTACTTTCCTTCAAAGATAGTAAAGTTTCTTCGGTTTTTCTTTGTTCATATTCTCTAACTAAGACAAAGTCTTTGTACTTTTCATCAAACGGCTAAAAATTGAATTACGAAATGTTTTGTGAGCCTACTGTGTAGCTGTAAATGTTATATGTTCTAGGAAGCACAAATGCGATATACTGCAAAACAATCCAGCTTGCGCCTGAAATAGTTGTTTAAATTTTTTCTCAATTTTAAAATTACACAGCAAGACCATTCCAAGGTTTTCCATTCCAAGTAAAAGGATGCTGATGAAATATAGAATAAAGATCTGAATACATTTTAGTAAAATTAAGACATTTTCTGGTCTCGGGTTACGGTAGGTGATCCCGAGGTACGGTAGATTTTAAAACGATTTTAAAAGGCTTACATATATATGTACCAAATTTAACTTTCAAAAACATTTTCAATTAGCAGAAATGCCTATCGAGAAAAATGTAATAAGCAAAAAAACTCAAAAGGTCAGACGGCCAGATTCCTTCACTTTCCGTAAGAGTTACGTGGAGTTAGGACCCGTTCCGACGAAAGAGTAGGGGAAAAGAAGAGACGCAGACACGTGGCGGACCCAGCGCAATTTCACCCTGGGACACCACACACACAAACACACACAGAGACCATAAGCGCAGTGTATAAGAGAGGACCAGAATATTCCGAAGTGGAAATGACCAAATCTGTAATGTTTCCGTAACATTTACGTGGAGTTAGAACCCGTGAGTGAGAGAGTGCAAAGGAATTGGAGAGACGCAGACACGTGACGGACTCTGCGCAGTTTCACCGTGGGACACCACACACACACACACACACACACACACACACACACACACACACACACACACACACACACACACACACACACACACAGAGAGACCATTAGCGCAGTGAGGATGTTGAAAAATGTAACTGATTTTGAGTTTTTTTGCAAATTACTTTTTTCACGACAGGAATTCGGGATTCAGCCAATGAACAATATTTCAGGAAATTAATTTCGCTTCAAAAGGGCTTTTACAGTAAGCTTTCTGAAAAAGTTTGAAAATCTACCGCACTTTGGGGTCACTTTTCGCAACCAAGAATAAACTAAGTTTGCTACATAAAAGACCCGGATCCTAAAGTTTTAGAAATTCATGTTTGGGTCATTTGAGGTTAAAAACAATTTTCAGCAAATCCGATTTTTCGCCATGTCCACCTTACTAAGTCGGCAGCTCGATTCTTACAAAGACGGTCTCTTAAAAGGCTCGTCAAGAAAAAAGTCTTTTCAAAATTGTATGCTAGCTTGGCAAGCAATTTGCGCACGGCCGTTGCCTGGAGCTGTGTTCGGAAAAAATTTCATTTGAAATGGCAAAATTTGCATACGGTTCATTTCCAAACTGAAAAGGCCCCTGACGGCCCCTTTAAGTAAAACTCACGAATAGGAAGTAAAAACACGTACGATTATAATAATTTCCAATTTTCTGAAAGTGAAATATTTAAAATAAAGGGAAAACACTTACCTCTCTCTCAATTTCCGATTTGCATTCGTTTTGAATAAGGTAAAATGGGTAAAAAAATAAATACAACAGCGACAGTGAGAACGCAAGAAAAAAGCTGTCCATTCCTTTAACGTTTGAATAGTCAATTTCCCAAGTGTTAAAAAGAAGGATGCATAAGGCGATCTAAAGAGGGTTTTGAAATGTATTCTCACTTTTCCAAATTTATAACTCACTTTTTCAAATCACTCTAATGCTGTCTATCTCACTTTCTCTAATTATTTCTTTTTCTCTGTCTTAATATATTTCTCTGCCTCTGTTTCTTTTTATATCTATCAATCTTTCTTTAACTTCCTCTGTCTATCTTTATATCTCTTTTTCTTTTTTTTGCAATCTATATCGCTATCTATAATTTTCTCTACTTCTTGCTATTTCGAAATCCCTATCGCTATGTATCACCTTTTTCTCTTGCTTTTGCTGCAATAGCAAAGTATCAACACGAAATTGAAAAATTAGATTCGGCCCAAACTTTGTAAAATGCACTTTTTGAGAACTCAAAATGTAGAAAAATCCCAAAAAATCCAGGAAAAAAATCACTCAGCGCTTTTTGCAGATTTCCCGTTACATTGACGTACTTTTTTACTACAATTAAGTCAGCAGATGTAACGATTTCAAATAGAACTGAGTTTTCAAAAACCTACTGTAGTATCCTACCGTAACTCGAAACCAAAAATCGATAATTGTCCACTCCCAAAATGTTACCCAAAATGTTACTTAGAGGTCATAAAAATGAATTTTGGCAGTCCCAGAAATCAAGACTTAAATTGCCGTATTTCAAACATGTGAATCAAAACAAAGTAAGCAATGTAAAAATAATCGAAGGGTTTAGATCAGAAGCGAATTTTGCAAGCATTCTTCGATATATCTGCTTTCAAACTCACCCAAGGATACTGTAAAGCCCAAGCGATTCCGGAAACCCATGTCAATATCTTACTGAAAGAACAATTTTACTTAAACCGAAAATTGATTTGATAAAACTTTCCAGGGTAAAAAGTAGGATTTGTGTCTGGGTTTGCAGAATCTTTCCGTTGAAATATTGAAAATAATTGAGCCATGTACCCTAAAATTAATAAATAAAGCAAAGATAGTGAAAAAACAGTTGTTCAATAATTGGATGCCGAGGGAGAAAATATATCGATGGTGCCTCCCCGAGATTCTGGCGTAGGCAGTAAAGGGGTGCCGCCCACGCGGATAAATCGATTTTGTCGCGTTCCAACCCTCATTCCTTCTGCGCACAAAATTGCTTTGTTCCTAATTATATAATTTTTCAGAACAATCATGGGAAAGATATTCGCGGGATATAGACAGAAACATGGAAAGAGACAGGAAACTTGGAGAGAGAGAGACAGAGAGATACAAAGAAATACAGAAAAACGTGTAGAGACACAAAGACAGGGAGAAACTGAGAGTCAGAGAGAGACCGAGAAAGGGAAAGCGAAAAAGAGAAAGGCAGAGACAGGGAAATATGAAGAGAGACGGAGATTGACAGATACATAAAGAGAGGAAGATACAGGGAGAGAGACAATATGAGAGACAAACAGATATAGACAGAAACATGGAAAGAGACAGAAACGTGGAAAGAGAGAGAGAGAGAGAGAGAGAGAGAGAGAGAGAGAGAGAAAGAGAGAGAGAAAGAGAGAGAGAGAGGCGGGAAAGAAACAGAGACAGGGTGAGAGACAGAAACAGAGAGAGACAGAGACAAGAGAGATACAGCGGCAGGGAGAGAGAGAGAGAGAGAGAGAGAGAGAGAGAGAGAGAAAGAGAGAGAGGAGAGAGGATAGAGAGACAGAGAAGGGAGAGAAACAGAGACAGGGAGAGACGGAGACAGGAAGAGAGAGAGAGAGAGAGAAATATATAGACAGGAAGAGAGACAGAGACAGAGACCGGGAAAGATACGGAAACAGGGAGAGAGATACAGAGACAGGGAGAGAGACAGAAATAAAGACAGGGGAGAGATAGAGACCGGGAGAGAGACAGAGACAGGGAGAGACAGAGACAGGGAGAGACAGAGACAGGGAGAAAGGCAGAGGCAGGGAAAGAGAGAGAGAGAGACAGAGACAGAGAGTAAGAGAATAAAGCAGGCATGCAGAGATGCTTAATAGGACCGCTCGCATAGGCAACCTATGGAGTAATGACACCCTTGGGAAATGATGAAGTCTAGGCAGCTTATTCTAATTCTGCCCATTTCTCCCCTAGCCAGCCGTCGAAAGGCCCATGAAGTTTGGAAATCGGCAGGCCGATCGGTAGTCAAATGAGCTAGAAATGGAGAAATAGCACTCGGAAAGAGGAAAGTTTAGAGCAGCGGAGTTTGGCTGATTACATACAAAGGTACACAAAAACACCGTCAGCCAAATGTATTAAGGAGCATGTATTAAGGAGGATCGCATTTTTATGCTAAGCATTCTAAATAAATGGCATAAACTTAGGGACCGCAGACCAAATTTTATAAATAATTTTTTGGATTTTTAATTTCGATATAACGCAAGATAAGTTCCAAACTTAAACTTTTTCTTTTTAGAGTTTGAAATTTCATCCAAAACGAAGCGAGATATTCCGCTTTGAATGCCCGAATTTGAAACCGATTTTTGCATTGTCGCCGTGGTTGGGCGGGGTCTATCTGACCGGGCACAGGCTCTGCTAAACAACGGACATACTTTCTGCCTGAATGCGGAATCCCTATGTGTGAGAGAATTTACTTGTATATATGTTTTAAATTGATTTTTCATATTTTTCTCGTATTTTTGGTACCAAAACTATCTCAGAAATAATAAAAATACAGTTTTAAAAGGCCGTTTTCAAAAAGGCCCTGGATACGGTATTTGGCAATAGAGCGCGGAAAGTCGCCAATTTTGTATAAATTTGTATATTTAAAATTAATTTGCGAGCGACGGCAAGGATGGAATTTTCTATATTCCTTATTAAAATAAAGGAAAAAATCCAAATTATCGGAAAATATAACAATATTGAGTGCTACGCGTCTGTATCTCACACAATCGACCAAAGTGCAAAAACACACACAAAGTAGTGGTTGAATACGGATGGCGTATGAGTACCCTAAGAGTTATTTTTCAAATTTTCTTGTTTTAAAACAATAAAAACACTTCAGAGAACTGAGAGAAAGCCAAAAGTACGCTGCACATGCCTCCATACTTGAATAGGAGTGCTACAAACAACATGATCTATTGTAATTTTTTTGTGCAAGAACGAATTTTTGATTTTATTTTTTTCATTTCACTAAAATGGTTGTACTTCAAAGAAATGTGCTCTGAGAATGCATGCTATCGCTATGGTTCGTGAGTAATGGTCAAAATTCTCCAAAAACAGCGATTTTCGGCAAGATGTAGTCAATAGTTCGTCAAAAGAGCAGTTCCATTGGTTTTCTCGTGCAATTTTACCCCATATTCTTTTTTAAAATAACCGGAAAGAAAAAAAATATGCGCGCGAGCATTGAAAACCATATTTTCTTACCATTATACCCAGCGCGAAGCGCTGGGTAGATTTGTCTTCAAATTTCCCGTTTGCAAGCTTTTTTCGAAGGTTTTCGGCGCCTGTGATCTTAAATTTAAATTTTTTGCATTTTTAACAGCCATATTCTTTTTCAGCTTCTCAAGACGCGTCGATTACTTTTTTTAAAAGTTGATTTTGACCACTTTGAACCCCCTCAGTGTTATTGCGGGTTTTAAGAAAATGGGCGCCGGTCGTGTCCGCCGCCGCCGCCGTAAGCAATTTTTCGGTAACGGTTTTTGGGTGTTCAACGTTGTAGAAACGGCACAAAAATTTTACATATAGGTGAAATTTTGCGTACATTCTGGAAATGCAATAATATTTCAAGAAATGCTCCATCTACCTAATGAAACAAGCAGTTTTTGTGAACTTTTGGCGCATTTGGTGCCTATTCCAGTGATTCTCGAGTATATATACTTAACTGACCCTGTCTGTTTGTTTAAAGGCCAACGACTTTACTTTCGTGTAGTGCCGCGTAAAGGTCGGATTCGCTGCTGCACCCGATTATGTCATTAATTTGGAACACTAGACCCACCGCTGAAATGTGGTGTATTGGTTAGAGGCCCGGTCTCATATCAGAGAGGTCAGGGGTTCTATTCCTGCTTCTGCCAACTTTATTGCTTTTTCTCCATTTATTTTACTAGTTAGGGTAGATTTTGTTGAAACGGCCAGTAAACCCCACATCTCTCAGACGTCCTGGTGCTCAAAAAGCTGGCAGTTCAAATATGCGGGTTGCGGCCGCTTAAACGGTCATTTTCACTTGTCTTTTTAAATAAAAGATAGAAAGGAGATACAATATGTGTGAAAAGACTAACGTAGAAAAAGTAAACGATTTGTTTGAAATGTAGAAAAGAACTTCAATAAAAAGTCTCTATTTCTCTTAATATTTCCAGATCTTAAATAAACTGCAAAAAGAACTTGAGTTTTTATCATGGAAAACGAATCTCCGCCTTTTTAAAAGAATTCCTCAAAAAACAATTTGATAAAAGTTGAATCATTGTGGTTGTTATCGCAAATAGAAATCTTGCCAATTTTAAAGTTAGTGATCTATTTGTGAGATTTTTGACAATTCGTTTTTTTCTTCTTTAATCTGTTTTGTTTTAACGACCTCAACAAACAAAACCCGTAAAATAAATACGTATCGTAATGAAAACAACAAAAAATATAGATCTCATAGGCGATTTAGATGAGAAAAAACAGGCGGAGATTCGTTTTCCATGATAAAAACTCAAGTTCTTTTTGCTGTTTATTTAAGATCTGGAAATATTAAGAGAAACAGAGGCTTTTTATTGAAGGTCCTTTCTACATTTCAAACAAACCGTTTACTTTTTCTACGTTAGTCTTTTCACACATATTACGGATCACCCCGCCGCGGCCATCTCTGCGGTCCCTACATAAACTTTTCGTTTTGGTTTTAAATTTAGGAAACAGTCCCTTAAAGGCAGAGGCCCACGTAAAATGGAGAGAGGGACCTGTCCATGCTAATCGTAAAACTCTCTGCATTTCACCATTGAAAATGACACTCTCTCGCCTACGTTACGTCATGGACAGGTCCTTTTTCATTTTCCTGGGCCTCTGCCTTTAACAAAAGCTAGTCCCTCTTTTCCATCTTTCACCTCCGCCTCCGCCTGTGGCAGTGTTCCAAGACCAGGAGTTCAGGGCAATGTTTACGGCAACCTTCGACCGGGGCAATCACTCGTTGTCGCATGCAAAGGGCCGCCTGTTGCCGGTGTGATTTGTCGAGTGCAAGACAAATGGAACAACAAAAACCAGAAGAGTCCCTCGATTGGCTCCACGAGCCCAAAACACGATGAAAACACGTGCAAGCACACATGTTTTCGAATTGTGAACACATGGCAGTTCTATTTTTGGTTCAAAGAAGATGCAAAATATGTTATGATTAGATAGCTTTAATCGGTTCATTTAATATCATTCTAGTTTTTTGACTTTCTTAAAAAGAACGACCTTTGCACGTGATTTTGTGTTTTGTCTGTGTTGTGTTTGTTCGGGAACAGCTGAACGGCCGGCTATTAAACATCCAAAGTGATAGATTGTTATCTAAGTTTAGATGGTGACTAAGCCAAAAGATTATAGTTCATCTGATCACTGGTAAACCTGGAACACGCACTATCAATAAAGAGTTTACAGCTCCCATCCTTCGTTTGATATGCCGCTACTTACATTTAAAGCTAACGGAAAGGGTTCTAGGGTAAGAAGGATAGTAAGGAATAGAATCTTCCCAACAAATCTAACCACAACAAGCGTAATCAGCCATCATAAATCCGCTTCCCGTTAACCTTTTGGGTTCATCTTTCATGTTAGTGAGTATGATACTGCCTTCGGCAACAGAAGTTTTCAAATGAAACATGGGTTTTATTGATTGGTTCTTGACACGAAAAGATGTATTTTTAAATCCTGTAAACTATTTGATCTCATCTTTCAATTTGGTAGTGCCTGATGCAATAGAATTTCAAAAAATAAGTTTTGCGTCGATTTCTGTGGTTCTGCATGACTGAAGCAATTAGATATTCAGGTAATGAGCGGTTGTATCCCTTTAAAGATTACGGCCGTAGGCCACCTGTTCGATAGCGCAGGCCGCGTGGCTATGCGGCCGCAGGGCGCCTGATTTGGCGGCCGAAGACCGCGAGACAGAATGGAGGCGCGCCGCAGCCGCGCGTGGTCTGATTCTGTGATGCCCTGAACTTAAAGGGACAGTGAGGCGGGTGTTACACAACATTGGGTAAAATTAGAGTGAACAATTCCCTGATCATGACAATGTACATGACTTTGGGTCGCAAATTTTGCGTTTTCGGTAAAATCCTCTCCAAAGTCGCCAAAAACGGGTCGCCATTTACAGATTTCGACCAGTACGTCCTAGGTGTCCGACATTTACAAGTTATGCTAATGAGCCAAATTTCATTCTAATTGAATAAGACTATAAAATCCTAATCAAGTATTATCAACTCTTCCTCGCACCCTATCCTTGTCTCCTTTCTGCACCTGGAGTCTTGTTGTCCTCCTCCTCATTAAGCGTGTCGGGGGCGCGTTTCTTTGTCATCCAGAAGCCGCCTGTTTGCTCTCCGATTGAGCCGTCGCCCGCTTCCAGCTTAATCCGCCACCTACACCGCCTATTTACAGCACAGCAAACAGTCTGTACCGTTACCCATCCTGTTTTTCGCCTTCATTTTCAGACTGCACTTCACGTTTTACACTTCAAAAAACCATATACCGTACTCCTTGTTTTCGATTGTTGAGACTGATTTTGCAATTGTTTCCAGAGTACGAGGACATGACGCGAGCAGTCTGTAAACTCCAGGGCATCGCAGACCGCACACCAACTGAAAATTTGCATGAATTGGGGGTGAACAGTGCTCGAATGACGGGAGCTTAGGCGACGTGAATATAAAAGTTGCGGGTGCGGGTGCAAGCGGAATCGGCGGTTTTGACAGTTCAAAGTTAAGCTTCCATGTTTTGCAATACACTTCTGTTTGTAACTTCATGTTTAGAGAGACGCGTGTAAAAAGCACATCCAACGTTCAAGGCTTCTTAGAAGCAGTTGGACCCAACCCCAACCCCGTTGGATCCGAAAATTCGAGAATAAAATATGATCACAGCGCAGTTTAACGCGTTGAGTGCAAACTTTCCCTGTAGCTTACCCCTCTCATAGAACTAGATCTCTTCATACCTTTTTTCGAACAGATGGTGCCCAATCTGCGATTTGAGAATGTTACACCGCAGTTTCAATTTTGGACTTGCCTGGTCTCTTTGTCGGCAAAATCAACTGAGTGTCATCGTGTTGTATATTCTATTTCATTGAGAATTGAAGAGATGTGACGCCTGCTTTGTCAGAGTTCCGGTTGCCGAGTGGTTAGGGCGTCGTACTCGTACGCTAGAGGTAGCTGATTCGAATCCCTGAATGCCGTATTTTCGTTTTCTGGTTCATTTTACTCTGTATGACTTTCGAAAAGTTTCCCAAATCTTTCGAATCCAACTTTTTTCTTCATTTGTTAAAGCTGTATTTTACAATGGCTGCTTCAAAAACACAAACTAGCAAATGGAAGAAAGTAAAGAACACACTTAAAGGGGTAAACCGCGTGAAAAAAAATTTCTGACCTTGTGATAAATGAGTAGATCTCTTTCTCTTGATTCAGAAAAGTGTCATATTTTCTCTTTCTGGAGCCAAAATGAACCAAATTAAGAGCGCCTGAAGTTTTGTCGAAAATATCGTTTAAATAGCGCGCAATTCTGCGTCTCCCTTGTTCCCGCGCTCTCTCGCCTTTCTCCGCCGTGTACACCTGCACCCTTTGCATTGTTCAATCGTGTGCATCTGTACAGGTTGCAGTCCAAAATATATAAAAAGGGTATGTTTCGGAATTGTGGCAACGGTATCTATTCAATGAAGTTGTTATTACAAAGATTTGCAAAAAAATATCCCATTTACGAGATCCTTCCCCTTTAAAAGACATGATAACTGAAGCTGAGGATAATAATAAAATATTGGAATAAAGGCTTTCAACTATACTCCTCGCCCACGGACCTTTCCTAAAGTTTCGATGGCCTGCACATCTAACGCGCGAAATAGTGTGCAAGTCGCGGAAACGCAGACAAAAAGCCGCTTGTTTCCCGCTGCCGGCTAGGATAGCTCGCTGGGCGACGAGAGTAATTCACCTTCTAGTTTCTGCGCCAAAAAGTCGCTTTTTATCGCTTTCCCTTAAACAAAAGATAAGCCTAATTAGACTAGCCAGTGCATCTGCACGCTAATTCCGCTTTCCCGCCTTATCCTCCAGCGGTTGAATCATTTCCACCTCCCTCCTGCTAGCAGACGGTCACCTACCGCATTCTTTTAGACTCTTAAGGTATTTCTCCTCCTTTTGGGGTTAAAATCATTGTCTCTTACTTTCAGGACAACTGTTTTTCGATTTCGAAGATGATCAGTTATTGAATGATCCACCTGATGCTAATTCGTATCAGCTACCCATCTGGTCGGTTCTATTGTTGCGTTCAATTCTTCGAATAATTTCGTCTTGTCATTAGCAAATGACTCAAAAACCATGCTTTGAAATTGCCGAGTTCGTTTTGTGGTTCTCAAGTTCTAAATTTTTAGCGGAAACTAGCTAATTTTACACATAAACCTCAACGTAACTGTAGGATAGTTCCTTTGCACATTTAACTAAACATAAAAAAATCATAGCCCCTTAAGCCCTCTAGTCCAGGATTTCTCAGGACTTGATTCTGAAAGCTCTAATCCATCGTGGCAAACTTTTTGAAACTGATTGCCCAGCATAAATATTGCACCAGATTGGGCAGTGATGTTCCAGTGTTTACAGAATAATATGCAAACCGTGACTTATTATACAACAATGTTTGTCATTTTTTGGAAGATTAGTCTCTCGTACTCTATTGGCATAAAAGAGGGTTTGTGGGAGAGGTTTTGGAAGGGGTTGCTCTCTCTATTCTCTCTCTATCTCCCATGCACAATTTCGCTACCAATAGCAATCGTTGCATAGTATGGGCCAATATGATGATTCGGCTTTCTAACAATTTCGATTAATTAAAGTACTATTTAGAAGCTGCGATTTGCGATAACCTCTGCGCCCTTGTAATTACCTGCAGCTGGGTGCGCGTTTATGACCTACGCTCTTCGCTGCGGGACCAAAACTCTTTAGGCGGTCAAACATGCGTTTTATTATTGTTTCTAGAATACACTGACTATTCCTCACTTTTCATTTTTTTTCAAAACTTTTTGGTACACTCTTTCTTTATATACTCCTTGCCAATCCTGTTTTGGCCAAAAACCGACCACGCCCCTTTTGTAGCACAGTTTCTAGATGTAATAATCGGTAATTCGAATATCAACAGCAGAATAATCTTATTCAGTTCCAAAAACCGCAGAAGTATGGGCTCTATAGCTGCCCTATAGCTGGCTCTATAGAAACGTCGCTTTTTCTCTGCGTCTGCGCGATTTCCACCCTCTCTCTGCCTGTGCATCGCACGGCTGTTCAATTAGGGCAGTTTTGGGTAGGATGCCGATTTGGCGACAGCCATATGTTTTTTTTTCTTTTTCAAATAACCAACTAAATCTTACTATAAAATGTTTGAAGTTGAAGTTATAAGAGTTTCGCACCCTACTAACGTACCTCAGTACCCTAGCTGTGTAAGCACCTCTGGTTGCAGGTGTTTACATCGTGTAATGCAACTGTAACGGTCGACCAGTTCTCGGGGGATTCCTGTTAAGATGACTAAGCACGAGATCCGGGTCTTGGCGAGAGATCGCTGACGTCGACGGCTCACTGACCAAAGCGGGATCAAACCTTTTACGTGACGATGTGGGTGCTTCCGTACCAAGAGTGACATCACTATCTTGATGGTAGCTTGAACCTTGAAGCTTTTGAACTTGTTTTTGGCGCATTACAAATGGTCGCGTTTTTTCTCAACCCCTCCGACCTTTGCCATAAATTTTCTAATAGACCATATTTTCATGGTCATTGTCACCGATGTTTCCAAACAATGTGTGATAGATGCCACTTTACTACAGCGATGTAATAAAGTTGTCCGATCTCAACCGCTGATCTCTGGCGCCTTTTTTGAACAAAACAACGGTTTGGCGATGGTAGAACTGGGTCGACGGTGTACTGCTTCTTAGCGAATCACAAAGAAGAAAGTTGCGAAAACAGGAAGAGACAGAGACAGAGACAGACAGACAGAGAGACAGAGAGACAAAGAGACAGAGAAGCAGATAGACAGAGAGACAGTGACCAGAGGGACAAAGAGACATAAAGACAGAGACGCATCGACGTATAGGCACATAGACGCAGGGAAACAGAGACACAGAGGCGCAAAGACACAGAGACACACAGAGACCCAGAGACAGAGAGACATAGAGACACTGAGACAGGGACTGTTTTAACCCTTGTTCCCTTCGTGGTCTCCATTATTTACTCAAATCTGTTTGACCCCACTTGAAGCCTGCATTCCCAAAATCGCCTTGCCGCTTCATCAAACGACTATCCTTCTCCTGAACCCGTTCTCCTTGGAGTTGAAGGCGATAGGGTGCCGTCGAAGGCGCCGCCGCCGTGACCTTGCCGTAGGCGGCTGTAACCCTTTCGAGTGACTAGCATCCATAAACCATCTCTTGTCTTCTGTTTTCGATTTCCCGAGTAAATCCCTTGATTTCTTGACTTTTAAGCTGAAAACCAGATTGATACTAACACACGTGTCGTACAAGACGGCTGAGCGGTTTGCGATCGGTCAGCGGAAATGGGAGGTCGTCGCGCTTGTTTTGGACACGTGCCAGGCAAAAGTATAAAAGGCGACTTATTTTGAGATCAGACTTTGTCGCTGAACCGCCTGAATTTTATCATTCCCTCTTTTGTCGTCTAAATGTTTTCAACTTTGAAAAAGATTTTCAACACTACCCGCGCTCGACAATGCTCGATTGGGTCAATACGTTTTCTAGAATTTCCAAGATTTTTGGCATATCAAATGCCTTTTCAAACAGCCAGTTATCCACACGTCTAGGGTACGATCACAGCCGCTTAACGACATTTTTGCCAATATGAAGTTTGGTATAGCTCTCGTTGCATCTTTTACTTTTGCTTTCTATTATAAAAACGTTTTAAATATTTATTCACCGATGTTCCAAATTTTTGATGCATTAAGGGCCTAGTAAAACTTGGCTAATGGTGCATCGTTAAACGACAAAGAAGTGCAAGAGAGCGCTCGAAAAGGTGGAGTGGCGCGCGATTCAAACGATAGTTAAAACCGAAAGTTCAAGGGCTTTTGTTTGGTTTAATTTTGCTCCAAAATTGAAAAAAATGAACACCTATTCTGAATCAGGGGAATGAGATCTATCCGTTTATCACAATTACAGAAAAAGTATGTCCACGCGCATTTTCCCCTTTAACCGTAAAGTAGATGCGCTACATTTTTAAGATATTTTTACGCATTTTTAAGCACGCTTCAGGAATCAGCAAAAACATAAGCAAGAACGTTTCCCATGTGAGAAAAATGAATTTCACCAAAAGGTATCAAAAATGTATTTGGCCGAAATTCGAAGTTTTTCGGTTGTTGTCGAATTTTGTGCGGGGTACTGTAGGTAACCCTGGGATACCTGGAACTTAACGCTTAATGTCTGAATTCAATCTACCGCGATTCATTTTCTAAAGGTGTCCATCGTGTTTTTTGTTAGGTGGGCGGTAGTAGTCAACGTTGTAAAAGTATGAGTTCGCACTTTTTTGCTGATCAAACGACGACAAGAAACGAAAAATGTCTAAGGACAGCAGTGAATGCAAAAATGCTCAAGTCTAGTAGACTAAGCATTTGATTGGGTCTAATGTAGTTTTAATTCTAAAACGAAAATACTTGTCTCCTTTCGACTATCTTCTAAAAAAATCAGACCAACATGACAACTATATACTTTTTCCTTTTCCTTTCATTTTTGCCCAATTTCTAAAACCTATGTTTGAAGACTAAGTTACCGTCTGAGTGACGAATCCACTCTCCACCTTGATCCGTTGCCCGAACCTTGATCTGCCTCGTCACAAACCCCAGATGCTAGTTTTCCCCCTGCCGTTTGAAGGAGTCACGGTCGTCGGCGTCATTTCGTGAATCATTGCCCTCTCCGTCGCTTTGTGCCGATGGCACTATTTACAAAGACGATGAAACCTGCCCCCGGGCGATTGTGCTAAACGCCGTCGACCCCAAACGGCCCTTTTTGCCCCGATCGCCCCCGCGGAAGGCCATCGCAACAAAGCTCCTTCCTCTTTCTCGCTGAAAGGTTAAGCTGAAAATTAGAAGTTTCCACAAGGCTTTCAGTTAGAAAAGTTGGTGCTGATCTTGAGACCTCCTTGACCGTTCGGACCACCCGCAGAGACAAATTCTTGTTCGATTTGATCCAATTTGAACTCTATAAGAATGATTGGTTTTGAAAGTAGGCATACTTTAGGAAAAACCCGTAGTTTCATTGCTCCCGTGTCCTTCGAAGCATGTGCTTGCGCAAACATGAGTTTATCGTTAGCGCCAGCTGGTCATATCGTTAGAGACAGCCGGTGGTCTTTTGGACTTCCGCCGAAAACAGAGGAAGAAAATATGAAATAGAAAGTTCTTTTTAAAAAATCAGGCTGAAAATGATAGGGCGACTAGCAATCATAGCTTAAAACCCTTCTATGGCATGGTTTAAACGTTGATACAAGGAGTCTGGGTATTTTTGCTATGAAAAAACCAACACCATTTGCGTTGCTCTTATCGACACTACGGTGCGCTCCCCTCCTTGCTTGCGACCTTCGGCCGCTCACTTATACCTCATAGAAACGCGGTATTCGGCCGCGCAAATAGGTGGCCTGTGGCCGCAATCATTATTGTACGTCCGTCTTTAGGCCTACAGCCGAGGAAACAATGTTTGTTTCCTCGGCTGTATCTTTGTACCCTTACTGGTAAGCCTTCGGGCGATTTCATCCTTTTAAGTAAAAATTTAAAACGTTTGGCTTGACGACACGATGAAACCATAACTTTTGTTGTAAAGGAGAAGTCGAAGCCCCGCTTCGCAGGCATTTACCTTCTGGATTCAGCGACCTTCGGCCACGTCAGGGTCGCCTTTCGGCGTATGAGTAAAGCGAAGTTCAGTCGCATCATGGCCGCTTTGCGGCATTACGCAGATTAGTACGTGGATACTCAAGTAGGGTTCTTTCGCTTCGCAAGAGCGGTTCCCGGCCGCACAGGGTAGTGCGGTCGGGAACCGCTATGGCGCAAAGCCTTCGCTTTCCCACCCCACCGCCCTCTCTTCCCCACTGAAAAATATCACTTTGTCTAACCAACAGACAGAAACTACCAAATCAAAATTGGGATTGAGTATCGTTTTTTTTTCGTTTTTTTTTTAATGTGAGCTTGTTCAAAATTGGCCCCATCCCTAGTCGGTTTGGTCTGGTCGAGCTTTTACATACTCATATGCTCATACATACTTATATGCTTGTCCGAAATGTAAATATTTTTTTAAACTGAACAATTTTGTTTGTCAGCTCGAATTATTATTTTTTTAGGGAACAGCGGTTTTAAAGCCAATTCGGCTTCAATCCATTATCCTGCGTGCCGTTGTCAAGAGCCTTGCCGTCACTTTGCCCTTCTTCTTTCGCCACGCGTCTCCACGTAACGTTAATCTGGCGTCAGCGACCGGAAAGCCTTTGTTTTTCGCGTTTTTGCGTCTCGCGCGGATTCCGGTCCGTTTTCCGGAAGGCGGCGCGCCGCTTGCAACTTGGACACTCGGATTTCGTGGCGCGCGTGCCGTCGCCCCGTCGCCGATGTTTGAACTCCGCCTTTTCTCCCGTTTTTCCTAAAGAAAGTTGCAATATTTTGCCAATGAAACGGAATTTTTGCCAAACTCGCGCAACCTGGCACCCGGTTTTTTTTGTGCTTCGAACGGCCAAAGTTGGCAGGTTTCCGTGATTATCGGAGCACGAATCTGCGATTTTTGCCGCATCCAAGGACGAAAAGTGAGCGTGTTGGAAAAGATTTACTCGTGTTTTTGGGTCAAACTGATCACACGAGAAGTTTTTGCAGTCTCCTCTTTTTTCCAACCTAACAAAATTAGTATTTTTCATCTATTTTCAGTCCATCAAAAAAAAATAGTCTTTTTCTTTATTGTGCATGTCTCAAATTGATATAGAAAGAACTTTCGGAAATCCGTGGTATACCCCTGTCGCGCAAAAAGCACACAAAAAAAGCGCTTAAAATCGTAAAAATGATAGATTTCCTAAGTTTTTTACCCCTCATTCGTTTACCCAAAAATTTATTCTAACATGTGTAATCCTAAATCCGCCACTGGGCACTACGCGTAAGAATTACGAGCGCTCATCTTTTTTGTTGACACAAAGAAGAAGGAAACAACCGGCTGCTGGCGCAAAACGGCAGCCAGCTGATTACAACAAAATGCACAAATACAATAGCGTCCAATGGGGTCAACAGGGCTTATACTCGATTTTCCCTTTTACTGTAATTTTTTTAACCAACGCATTTTATACTGAAGTCTGGGACTTGCACCGTTTGTGACCTTTTGAGAGATAGAGAGAGAGAGCTCATTTTGTTTCACTTCTTTTCGCTCCCTTTCCCTCTCTTTCTCGCTCTCTCTTTCTCTCTCTCTCTCTCTCTCATTCTCTCTCTCTCTTTTTTTCTCTCTCTGTCTCTTTCTCTCTCTGTCTCTCTCTGTCTCCATAGTCTCGAATCGAGACTCTCGATGTCTCTCGTGATCATCTCACTCATGCTGTCTCCCCCTCTCCCTCTTTCTCTCTTTCTCCATATCCCTCTTTCTCTCCATATCTCTCTTTCTCCCTCTTTTCTCTTTCTCTTCTTTTTTTCTATCTCTCTTTCTTGATCTCTCTTTCTCTCTCTCTCTCTGTATCAATATTTCTCTGTTTCCCTTTTCATTTTTTATCATTTAGTTGAGCTCTCCTTTGTCTACCTACTCACTTTTTTCATTAGTATGCCTATTATGTAGCTGTCGCCAAACAGGCATCTTGCCATAAATGACTTATGCAGCAACAGGGCGATACGCAGGCGGAAATAGTTTGTAACTTGGCGAAACGCAGAGAAAAAGCGGTTTTTTTCTGCTCAGAATGTGCTAGTTTGGCGGCAAATATATGTGGTTTTCCCTTTACCTTTTTGGCAATGCATGCGTTCCCAAACGGTCCCGGTGCGCTGCGATACGGTCTCGGTCGAGGTGTCAGTTCACCTTCCCCCGATAAACAACTACTTGTGAATGTTTTATTGTGTTTTCCCGAGAGGCTAAGAACCTGTCTGCTTTCTGCACGCTCAATTAATCAGCCGATAGACCATCCGCGACGTGTTTTACACTGCGAGCGACACTTTCCCAAGATAAATATCCTTTGTCTAAAATCCCAAGAAATGTAACGAAAACAACACAAAAATTCAGGGTACATTCTACAATGTTCCGGGTGCATGCATTATCACATTCGCAACTCCTTCTTTGATTTTTTTATGTTTTTTGTGCCCTAGAACTGATAACTCTTTGGTTTTAATAGACAGTAGGCACGTGGAACGTGAGCGATTAACAAGCACATGGTGGAACCGAGTTGTTCCCGATAACGGAACGGGATACGGGCAAAGGACGCACTGGAGAGTTCGCTGAAAACAAGTCACACAGAGTTCCGTCAAGAAAATCACCTATTCAGCGCTTGCTGGCTATTTAGATAGAAACGTGTGGCTGTGTGAACGTGAGGTACAGAACGTCTTGAATACGGTAGAATTTAAAACACGTGTACACATGAATATTGCATGAAATCCATTTCGAACACTTGCGGACTTCACAATTGCTGCAGTTGCTGTTAAACCAAGAAAATTTCTATTTAGCTGTCACGGAATACTGTCAAAAACGGCCACAACGCAGCAGTCGTGTGATACTCAGGGAAAAATAGTGTGCGAGAAGCGCAAACGCAGAGAAAAAACGGCTTTTTTGAAATTAAAATATTGAAATAGCCAATGCTCTATATATAGCCAAATTTGAATACTGCCAATAACACTCTTTATACATCATTCGATACGCAAGCGAAAAGAGCGTGCAAAAAGCGGAGACGCGAAGAAAAAGGTTTTTTCTCACCGATTTCCGTTTGGCGACGGTTATATTTGTAATTTTAAGGCATAAGTTACCTGAATTTGAAGTGACTTCGACCAATGCAATTTTACAACAGTCAAACTGAGGTGTAAAAACACTACTTTTCCAATTAGTAACTCATAATCCTTGAAAATAGAATTGGAGTTTTTGCCAAACCTCGCCCACCTCTTTCCTTGGGCGTATTGCCAATTCGTTTCCTGGCGGGATTCTTTTTCTCGACGCCCGCGTTTTTGGCGATTTTTGTTGTTTCGAGTTTTGGCGTTTTTGACAATTTTTGGCGCCAATTGACAAAAAGCCAAAGTCATTTTTTCTGTCCTGTTAGTCCCAGTAGCAGAAAAATGAAAAACGCTGAGAAAAATTGTCATATAATAACCGAAAATGTGCGAATTGTTTAGTTAAACGAGGCGACATTCCATGTAATTTTTTCCATCAATGCTACACTTTTTCAGTTTATCGTGATGTTTCCCATCTCTTACCGTAGTTTCATCGCGAATCTCAAAAAATCACATGTCACTTCCCAGCTGTCGCTCGTCTCTCCGGAAACATCGTGTTTCCGTCACAACATAGTTTCCTCTTCGTCTAAATTTATCGCCCTGATCAACAGGTGCCACAGCTGCTTCTGTGGCCGAAGATAAGCGAACACTTGTTGCGATTGATAGGCCAAAACACGCACAAATAGCACACTTGTACACGGCTTTTGTTTGCATTCTTTGCCCTTTCGTGGTGGGACCCACAGATTACCACTCCCTCTCATGTTCTCTCTCTCACTCTCTCTCTCTCTCTCTCTCTCTCTCTCTCTCTCTCTCTCTTACTCACTCTCGTGTCCGTCTCTTCCATCTAACTTCATTTCTCCGTCTGTTTGTCTTTGGATTTTGAATTCTTCCCTCTTTGACCCACACTACCTCAACTCCTCTGATTTGATCCCCTCTTTCTTAAATCTCCCACCTTCCATTTCCAAGCCACCCCCACCCCATATCCTCCCACGTGAGGCCTTGTAAGAATCAATGGGCCGGCACGCGGGTAAGGTTCAACTACGTCACGACCACACCTGTTTTTGGTTTAGCGGGAAATATTTGCCTAGTCAGCGGAGACAAGCAGATGATAGGCGGAATCAACGAAACTTTCGAAATTGGCTCCTTAAATAGAAAGAGAAATTGAGCATATAATGTCATTTTTAAACTTCTTTCTAAACATATTCAGCGAGATCGATTCTTTTCAACCAAAAAATGTCGTCTGAACCTATTTTACGCAACTCTACGTTTTCCCAAAGACTTCAATCCTTAACGTAACTTCCCTCTATGGTTACTGAAGAGGAGCTACGTGCAGTACCGGGACGACCCTCTTTAAATATTGAACGATTAGATAGAAGTTGTACTAAACACGATTTATCTTCATCATTAAAGCATCAAAGCCCTAGTTGTAAAGCAAATGTTCCAGTTAGCGTGTTTTTGTTGGATCTCTCTCTCTCTCTCTCTCTCTCTCTCTCTCTCTCTGTTCTCTCGCTCAGGCACTCTCGATGCCTGTCTGTCTCTCAGTATTTCTATGTCTCTGTCTTTATATCTCCGTTCTTTCTCTCTCTCTGTCTCTCTTCTGTCTCTCTGTCTCTCTATCTCTCTGTCTCTTTCTATCTTTGTTTCTAAAGTATTTTTCTATTTCTCGATCTCTGTTTCTATAACTCTCTGTCTCTTTCTATATATTATTCTTTCTCTGGCTCTACCAATGGCCTTATCTAGTTTCTCTGTTTGTCTCAATCTCTCTCTCTCTCTCTCTCTCTCTCTCTCTCTCTCTCTCTGGATATACCATTGTCTATATTTAACACTCCGTCTTTCTTTCTTGCTATCCTTCTATCTAAAATTGTTTGCCACAAAGATTATATAAACCATAGCCACATTCTGAACCAGTCAGATACACTAGACCTCAAAGTTCACAGTAAGAAGGGCGAACCTCATCTATTTACCCATCCCAAATCATAACGAGAAGGCACGTGCATAGCTACAAATCATAGCAAACGATGACGTTCCTTTAATCTGCAAATAGACTTTGATGTGATGCCGACGGCCGTGGTGGTCTACTGGATCCTCACTTTTTCTTCGCTACATTTCTCATTTTTTTATTATCTCTCTCTCTCTTTCTCTCTCTCTCTCTCTCTCTTCCTCTCTCTTTGAGTAGGCGTTTCGATCCCCTCTTGTTGTTATTCTCTTGATCCCATCGACCCTCACAGTAATCTTTCGAATGGCTTCCTCGCCTCATAAAAACGCCGTTTCCCACGCGGTTTGTGCCTTTGTGCGTGTGTCGAAAACAGCTCGTGTTTTGTTTAACACTTGGGTGGGGGCAGCCTCGGGCGGAACCCGTTCCAATCTCCAAACAGACGCACTTACTGTACTCAGCAGACGCCAATTACCCTCATTTCACGCCTCCGAGTGGGTTGCGTTTGCTTTGCGGAAAAGAGACTGTTTCAGGAGCCAAACATCGCAATTGGGCGGTAAAAACAAAGCCCCAAAAAGAGCGGCTATGGCAATTCTTGCGGAGCGCGCGATTTGGGGATGAAAACCTTATTCAATGGACTTCCTTGTAACAAATAACTGTTTCAAACCTGAAAAAAAAAATGAAAGATTCCTTTAAAAATCTAAGTTTCGGCGCATTAGGTAGTTGTAGTTTGTATCTTCTTCACTCATTTTGTTTTCAATCTACCTCAAAATCCAGAAAAAATGTTTGTTTGACTGTCAACTGTTTTGTGTATGTGTTCTTCCGCTTCCGGTGCAACCGGTCCCTTCCGGTGATGTCGACCGGCGATTAACACTCAAGCAAACATGCTAATCCACCCACTCGGGTGGAATTCGCCCCCGGCAGTTAATTTCGAGAAAAAACCAAAAAGTCGGGTTTCCCCATCCCCGCAATGAAATTGCAGATGCTTGTCTTAGCTTATTTTTCATTCTTATTATCATTTCTTGTTTTTCCTATTTTTAATTTTTTATATCTCTTTTTGAACCGCCGAGACCGGAGCGTAGTGAAAAATCGTATTTCCTATTCCTGCTACGTAAAACTTCACGGTCAAAAAGATGGTAAAACGTTAGGGTCAAAAAACATTTGTCAGTGTTCGGTGTTTTACCATTTTTCTTAAACATTTTTCATTATGGGTAAAAATAATAACATTTTAGGCAGTTTTGAACAAAATAGCAAACTTTTTTTTGTTGTTGATAATTTTGAACAAAAAAGCGTTCTCATTGTTGTCAAAAACGCGCTTTTGCGCATCTGCATTGACGGAAAAGGCGTTTTTGTTTATTTCAGTAACTTTTTGTGGTTTTGTGATCAAGTGTGCGCCTACCCCTCTACAATGTTTATTTTTCTCTTCATGGCCGAGTGGCGAAGAAGACAGACTGCCAATTCGAAGTAACCTTTCCTCAACACAGTTTGCGAAAATATAAAATGCTCAACTTTCAAAAATTATGGCCCGGGACCGTAGCCCGAACTGAGAGTTTTTATTTTGAGGCCGGGCCGGCCCGAAGCCACCCTTGGTTGTGGAGAGCGAGCGAAATTTTTCCTTTAGGCCGTTCAAATGGGTGTCGTTTGAAAAGTTCACGTTCCTACAAAAAGAACTTTTGTGTTCATAAATGTGTTAGCTTAGGCTCTATCTTCACCGATACCCTTTCTCTTATCGTTAGCTTGAATTTTTTTTAATTCACAAAGTTTTTTGCATGGAGCGTTTTTTTTCTGACAAAAGGATCTATATGGACACTTAAGAGGGCAATGTTCAATGACCAAATGGGCAATGATAATATTGGGATCCCTAGAGGTGCATAAAGTTGTATATCAAAACAGGTGATAGCATCTCGTTTTCTTGATAATCAGCCTTTTTTTCATCATGTTTTCCACTGTAGGCGGGTCGCCCAGTGGGGCAAGAGGTCTTTCTAAGCTTGGTCACGTTCGTGGTTTGCATAATTATTAAACTCATTGAGTTTGAAAGTATGAAAACAGGCAAATTTACATTCCCCGACAAGTATGGCTGGATCAATTTCTTTCCTTGCCTCGATGATTTGCCACGGTTCGTCCTGCGAACGCTCACATATTTCATTTTTTCACTCATTTCCTGTTTTCTTCTCTTTGTTTCAATGTATTTTCCTCAAATCTCAAAATTTTCTTCTAAAATTCTTTTTATCTTGAACGTTTCAGCCTAACCAAGCTCAACTCCAGTTCTTTCAACCTACGTGGTACTTCAAATTCTTCGTGTCGCAAGGTTGGTTTCAAACTTGTATTATGCCCCCACATTCTCTTTGCTCTCTCTCTCTCTCTCTCTCTCTCTCTCTCTTCTCTCTCTCTCTCTCCCTTCTTAGCCAACCCCTCCCCCTCATTTTCCACCGAATTCGTACAGTCTGCAACTCCAAACAGCTGCAGCCGATAAGAATTCCGCAGTCACTGTTTGTCTTCCGGACTCCACCGCTATTTTTTCCTTTCCGGTCTTTACCTCATTTGTGTTCCGAGACTGCAATATCGTGTTTTCAAAGTAACCAAAGATTGGGGTTGAGCATAGTGGTTTTTCTGACAGCTCCTCTCTGTCTAAAGCAAATTTCCCATTTTTCATTCAAAACAATTATATATTCAAAACAATTATTTAACAACGGCTGTATTATAGCTATCGCCAAACTGAAATCTTATGCTAATTGCGGAAACATGCAAAGCATGCTCTGTCAACATTGATTAGACTATGAATTTTCCATATCAACAGAGCATCAGTTGAACATTCTAATTTTATTGGCACGATTTCAATTTGGCGACGGCTATAAGCACGGGAAAAAGCCGTTTTTGAAATTAAACGGATGTTTCACCTGTTTTTTTGTGTGCCAATGAACCCCTCTCCTCTGCCGCGAGCCCGCGCCGCCACTCCTTCATCGCATTTTTCCCAGCCGCCATCAGTTGTTCCCCGACCCCATCAGAGCGGACTAATTGTCATTAAACTAGATCAACGACAAACACACTTTGATCAGAGATAAACCGCATTCCACACGGGTTTTATACTCTCCCGGAAGACGAGTTGGGGGGAAAAAAGGCGGCGGACCTCCCACGAAGGAACGGGGCAAAGGGCGAAGGAGCGAAGGATGGCCACGGAAATAGAAGGGGAATGTGTGTAACTTGAACCGAAGGAATCAAAAATGTCTTTTGTGACAGATAAATAGCGGAACGTTGGGTTTCGATAAGATTTTGAACCTACTGCGTAACTACTCCCCAGCATGGCATTCTCGCCCGCGCTTTCTAGGAAATTACCAAATGGGTACACTAGAAATTTCTGATCAGACTATACATTATTTAATAGGAAATTGCATTGTTATTCAGATTTTCTGGTCTAAAAATAATATTTTTGTGGGCGCTAAAGAGGCGCTTCGCCTCGAACAGGCGAGGTGGCACCATGGCGCAATGAGTAGCAGCTCACATGCTGAAGGTGCCTGGTTCGATTCCTCGTCGCTGATTCAGTGTTTTGCGCTAATATTTTAGAGACAACTGCGTAATGCGGAAGTCAAAGTCTGAAAAATAAACATATTGAATTTTTTCAACAATTGTGAAAAAAGACATTTGGTTATATTCTATGTTAGTTAGAAGAAGTTGACTCAAAAACATTATATTTGCTGGGTAGCCCAGTTTTTTTAAAGAATTTTTTGAACCTTTTCTTCGAGGCGGATCCGAACCCCTGACCGTTTTCTCCACGATCAAGCGCTGTAACCACATGACCACGTTAGAACTACACAGACGGGCCGAAAATCCAATATTTTTGCAAACATTGTATCTCTCTCAAATCACAGTCCGGGTAGATACGTTTTTGTGTTTCGCTCTCGAATCCGAACCCCTCCTGAAATCACTAACAAGTTGAAATTTCATCCCCTGGAAACAACAAAATATCCCACGCAACTGTTATGACATCATGTGAAAGGATGACAAAGAGTACAACATGTAGTTAATTATTTGTATTAACATGTAGTACAACATGTAATTAAACAAATAGTGCACTTTTCTTCCCTAGCCAGCCTAATCAGAAATGCCAACATATAGCCGATTGCGGAAGGAGGCCGTATGAAAAAACAGCCGTAGGTTCGGATCCTCCAGGGTGCAGTTTTGTAACCAGACATGCAAACAGTTAAAAAGCTTTGTTTTTGTTGTCCAGACTTTTGTTTTTTGAGGTGAGGACAATTAGATCTCAGACCCCGTTGTTGACCTGAAGATAAATGAGGTTCCTGGTTGTTGTTTCTTGTGTGGATGAAGTTGTTTCGGCTCAGAAATCTTGAGACCGGACCTACTCAATCATTCTATTTTGTTTGGGTTTCAGGCGAAGTTCTGGAAAACTTGTGACGCAGAGAAGAGATACAGAGATATAGAGACGCAGAGACGCTGAGGCAGAGGTGCAAAGATATAGAGAGACAGAGAGATTTAGAGACGCAGAGGTGCAGAGGCTCAGATCCAGGAGGATTGAGTAGTATCTCCTCTGATCCTTGTTTGTTGTCCTCTGCGTCCGCATTCCTCAGCTCGTGTTGTTGTGTCCGATCACAATAAATCCCCCTTTCGATCATTTCTCCCCGATCGTGGCCAATCGTCGCCCAGAAATCAGCCTCATTTCTCTCCTTATTGCATTTCCCTCTCTCAAAAACAAAACGAGTCCAGTACAGCGAGGAATGTAACACCTACGTCAAAGCGAACCTCGTGACGGTGTCAAATTTTGCAAAAGTGACACCGTTTCGAGTTGCAAAGCGTGTTACAAGAATGAGCTATAGTATATCAAGCATACAATCATTTGTATGTCCATAGCACAGTGGGTTTTGGAAGGATTACGTGCAAAGGGTCAAAGGTTCGACCCCGCAACCCACCAAACTATGAAACAGCCGATGTTTCGTGCTATTTCAAACACTTTCAGCCGAAACTTCATCCCCTCTGTTTCAAAAACGTTTCTCAAAATAGAGGGCTCATATTTGAGACTCGTCGCCTCCTGCGGACCATTACACCCAGCTCTGAGCTATTTCCGCGTCTCAGTCCGAGGGTCAGCGGCGCTGAGGAATGTGACACGGTGTTCCCTGTTACACTAATTAGATTCAGCTTGATTTAATGTCACTTATGAAGAAAAGATAGAAAACTGCTTTGAATGGGCAAAAAATATCGAACATCTGATGAAAAACAGTTTGGTAACTTAACATCTCAGACTTTTCCCAAGTTTGAAAGTTGTTACAATATTCTGCGGGTCCATTACAGTACCCCGACCCAAAAAAAATCGATAATTGATTTTTCGTGTCGCTTTTCAAAAGTTAAGGATCCTAGATAGCTTCTATGCAAATTCTGAGTCCAATTGGCCCACTTTGAATTTCTATTTTCAAGAACGGAAACCGGCTGGTTGAGTTTCTCTAGAAAAGAAGCTTTTTCGTCTACGTCTCGCTATTGGCACGTTCTCTCGACTGCGTATCGCACGCCTGTAGCAGTAAGACATTTTTTTTTGGAAGAATTGCGAATTTTAGCGATTCTTATGAAACGAGTAGAAATTCTTAAAAAAAAAAAAACCCCGGTTTCATGATTCCATCCCTCGGTTCTGGGTGTCTGACCCCCGCTTTTGTGTTTTCATGATCTCTTAGCGCAAATCCTGATCAGCGGTCTATAATACTCACAGTGCAAGCAGTGTTTTAGAGTCTCGTGTTACTTTCGGTCAGATGTGTCGTTACATTGGGCTTTGGGAGTTTGGAAAACTGGTATAACGGAGGTTAACACCTTGTTAATCTTGTGTGGATGTGAAATTTTTATAAAATAGATTGTTAGAGTGATGAGAAGGCAGATTTCGCGAAGTTTAGCGACTTTAGCGGACCAATAGGACGAATGGTTAGGGCGCGCGATAGGAGACAAACAACGATGGTTCGAATCACCACCATCGATCCTCGTATAAAAGTATATTTTCAACACTGTATTTCAATTTTATCAAGACGAATCTTGTGGGAAACGTAAGTTTTTGATTTTTAGAGCGATCATTGTCGGGGATTTCTGACCCCCGATTTCTGTGTTTTCCTGGTCGCTCAGCACAACATCCTGATCCCGTTGATAAAAACCACAGTGCAGCTAATCTTTTTTGCGACATGTGCCACCTTCTGTCAGCTATTTCGTTGAAAACAGCCTAAAAATACTTGAATTACGTCAGGGAAGAGGAATAATCGGTGGTTATTTCGAGCCCCGAAAACATGCGCTGTTTTTCAAAATGCAACGCGTTCACGCAATGCGATTAGCGCTCATTTCGTCTGTCCCTGCAAGAAGGAAACAAGTCGTTCTGCAATTTTTAAGAAGGAAACAGGGAAACCAGTGAGGGCTCTTCGATTAGGGCGGCGGTGATATCAGGGCGCCAGCAAAGCGCAGATTCAGTGCTTCCGTGGCGCAATAGGCAGCGCGTTCGGCTGTTAACCGAAAGGTTGGTGGTTCGAGCCCACCCGGGAGCGAAGTTTTTTGCTTGGTCGCGGAGATCATTTCAACTTCGATTTGATACTTGAAAGTTTATGAACCGTTTTGTAATTTATCCGCGCGATTCGGCAGACCATAAACGGCCGTATGCGGACCTATCTGCAGCCATCCTTTGTGCCAGACCGGTCCTTCATGCCGTTATCGCCCCCACAGACGGTTTTACTCTATGAAATCCGCAAAACTTACCAAGTTTATTGGATTTTTATATTAGTTCACACAGATGAAATCGGATTTGTAGTCTTACATCCCAGAATCTCGAAGCATCCAGATTTCCCACGCCCATTTGATAATAAAATCAGAATTCAATTATCGTGAGAACCCAATTTTTTTTTATTTCTCGCGCCTATTCTGGAAAAGGAACCAAACACGGTGGGATTTCGTTGATTCGCTGTGGGACCAATTTCGAGCGACGCCAACGTTGCGTAATCCCACCAAAGCCTACCGCAGCGCGAAAGCAATTTCCAACTGTCTGGTGGTATGAATGAGCTTTTTTTGTTGTAAAATTCCCAAATTTACCGGGAAACCAACTTAAAGCTAAATCTAAAACAAAATAAAACATATAAAAACAAAAACCTTTTTGGGAATTCAAACGCACTAATTTTATCTAACAATATGCTCCAGATGACGCTATCGTTTTTTCAAAGCAATTTTCCATATATTGTTAGCTGCAAGGTATATATTGTACAATAAAATGATAAATTTTTTCTATTTGCTACATGCTTTTAATGGCGCAATGGTAAAGTCTCAGCTCATAAAAAAAAATACTTGTTGGTTCGATTCCCCAGGCGGAGAAATAATTTTTCTTGAATTTTTTTACAAATAAAAACGTGTTTTAGTATCATGCGTGTTTGTATTTTTTGTGTAATTTTTGTTTTGTCTGAAACCTTCTTTTCAAAAATTTCTTCCCCTTCCTTCTTCTGAATGAGCCCTAATTACTATTTTCCGACCATGGGCTTTGATTTTTTCCAGAATTCGTCACTTTCGGTTGATGTCTTCTGATTTTCGATAAAGAAATCAGCGACTAGCGTGTTTTCGCGTCACCGAGACCACCCACGGATCACTGGCGAGAGTAAACCGCTAATTTTTAGTGATGCGAGGGTGACACATTGAATTTATGTGGATTATTTTTTATTATGCGGGTGTTCTGAAAAAGTTTTGAATAATAGAATGTCAAGATGCGTATAAAAACTTGAATTTCGGCGGAAAAAACTATTTTATTCCAACGGGGCGCTCCAGATTACGTATTCTGACCAACAACGAGTTTCATTTTACGCTTCATATGTCAACTTCTCTTTGTTTGAACAATTTGTGGCATCACAGTTTTTTAATTGAAAGTCGCGTCCACTGAAAACCTGTGTATAATTTGGTGAAGGTCGTTGGATAAATTGCAAAGTTAAGAAATATCACCAAAAATTTGCTAATTGACGATTTTCTTTCTTTATGGTTTTAAAAGAAACATAAACTTGAAATATAAATCGATTGAATTTTCTGTTTAAAGAAAGGAAATTTATTTTGTTATGTAACTTTTTTAAAACGCTTGTGCAACTTTACAGTTTTAAAAACGTTTATTTCCGTTTATTTCTTTTAAGACCGAAATTCGTTAAACAGACCAGTTTGACCTTTTTGGCGCGATTATTTTCCAACGAAACACTCCACTTTACAGATTGAAAGCGGTGATTTCCCACCACCATTCTTCACGTTACGAAGTGTTGTTACTAAAGTGTGCATTTTCAAAGTTTTTGGGTAAGTTGTAGTGTTTCGTTGTTTAAAATTTGAAGTTTGTGCGTTTTGAAGTCAAACTGTGCCATTTTGTGGTTTATGCACTAAATGCACTCAAAATCTGAGTGCCCTTGCACCCTCAGCCCCAAATCCCTGGTCTGACGTCTCATTCGAGGTCGTTTTCCATCCCCCGCAGTTTCGAGTGACGCAAAATAACAGTTTTGACGATTCACAAAGCAACACAAACACAACAAACAGCGCCAGCCGGCTGTCTACGCCCACAGGCGATGACGTGAGGACGACCGGCTGGCAGCAGATCAACCTCCGACGACCTTGTGCCAGCCGGGACGTCAGAAACAACCTGATCCTCAGGGCACTTGCCGAATTCGTGGCGGGAATCCCAGCGAAAGCCGATCAAGATTTGTCACTCGTTGGGCATTGTGAAGTGTGGTGACCAAAAAAGAGAGGTGTTTTCGAGGTCAAAAAGGAATACATGAACTTTTTAGTCGATGCGGAATGCAAAAAATTTTAATAACACTTTATGAAAATCTAATGGTCCAATATTTGTATGAAAGTTGTTCTAAAAACAATTTCATCGTTTTTTTAATGAATAACGTAAACTTCACCAGACGCTAAGATTAATTTCGAATTTTCTACAACGAGAAAATCAGATTACACTCAAACCGTGTAAATTTACCAGCTTCAAATTGTTACGAAAATAACTCCTTTTGGATTTTTATTAAAAACGGAAATGTGAAAATTACCCAACGTGACCCCTTTCTTTCGTTTGGACGTCATTTGAACAATATCGTTGGCTGAATAGTAAATTTTAAAAGAAGAAAAGTTTTCTATAAACAGTACTAATGAAAGATGTATACATAATGTGTTTATGAAGCCCAATTTAAAACATTTCTGAGAAAGAATGAAAAATTACCAAATAAAGAATAAAAAAAATGAAAACATGAAACCTTTTCTTCAACGAGAAATTCGTATTACGGGCAAATGTACCTCAATTTTTTCCCGTCTAAAATGGAAGCTTTTCCACTCACTAGAAAATTTAAATTACACAAGTCTCACTATCTGTGACAAAAAATCCAACAATAACAAACCATCATATTTTGTTGCTTATGGAGCAAAGTGTAAAGAAAAGTGCAAAGTTTTATCAAATGTTAAATTCGAATTAAGTACAATTTCAGTTTTTCAGTCAAAATTGGATCAAATTAAAAACAAACTGTTCCACCCGCGAATTATTCCCAACGACAATTTCAAGTTACAACGCTTAAAAACAAACTCACAAAAAACACAAATAGTTTTTTGTTTTGTTGTTTGTGAGCAAAGTGTAAACACACCTTTGTCGTATTTTTTCGACCTCCGTTATGTGAACTTTACACCGTTCTTTCGCGTTTTTTCCACGCGACAGCTGGCCAAACGACGGCTGTTTCCATGTCGGAATGCGATGTTCAAAAGGGACAGCGGAAGGCAACAGATTCAATCTCAAAACATGCACCTAAGATATGAAAAGTGCGAAAAATTGGCTGACTTCCTTGTTTTTGGTGTAGAAAGTGCACTTGGAGAGACCTGTGTAGCAGAGATTAAAATCGGCAGGTTCCATTTTGACATTTGTTACATTCAGTGCAAGAAAAGCGTAAAATGTAAATCTCGTTGGAAAAAATCGCTCCAACTAAAAAATGAAAAAAATTATTTGAATAAAAAATATTTTTTAAGTGATTTATTAGCCGATATTTGCAGCTAAAGTGTGCGACTTTATCCGCAAACTGTAGTGTCGTTGGAAAGTATTCGTTTTCCATTAAATTTCAAACATAGCAGCGTAATTTGAAACATAACCTTGGAAAGTACTCGTTTTCTTTTAAAATTAAAAATAGAGACGTTAGTTTGACAACATCGATGGAAAATATTTCTTTTCTACTACATGTAAAAAACTGTAGCGTAATTTTGAAGCATCGTTGGTAATATTCGAATTTTCGCAAAACAAAACCCCATTTTGGCGCCAAATTACAGTGTCATTTGGAGCGTAGTTGGATTTTCGGTTTCGCAATGACTTTATAGCACATTTTGATCCCAAACTCGATCAAAACTGAAAAACCGTGGTTTTCTAAAAGTCACGAGTTCTCCCATCAGACCCGTCTGGAATCTGAAAAATTACACCTGTTGTCAACAAGAAACGGAAAACGCGTTCGCTGAGTCATGGCTTTTCGTGACTGGGCGAAGTCTCAAGAATTCGTATAAATTCGGTTTTCTGGTTCAATTCAGAAAACTAAATCGTTTCACCCTCCGTTTGAACTTAGCGCCCGACGGAAACTTTGAACTATCGCCGCTTCATCTAGCTATTACAGTCGAAAGACTAATTGGGAAATCGGAGACAAGAGATGAAAAACGAGAACGTTTGAAACTTTCAAAAATGTTTAAGTTTAAAAAATCAGTTATCCAAAAATCATTCTAGTTTTTCAAGCAAAACACAAACATTGAATTCTCCCCAACGTGTTTTACCAAATGACGGCATTCTGGAACACTATTAAAACAAAGTCATTCTATGAAAAATTAAAACCATTTTCAAACATTAAAAATTGAAAATGCTCAGTTTGAGGGTTGTTACAGTACTCCGACCCAAAAAATCAATAGTCGATTTTCCATATTGCAATCGTTATTGCTTATTTGTGAGTAGTAGGAAGCTTCTTCACAAAACTTGAGCTAACTGAGACCGCGTTGACGTTTTATGACCAAAAATCTATTGGTCATTCCGTATGCACGTCTTAAATGGGTGATTTAGAGTTCGCGATTTCGAAATTCACCTATTTTTGGTCCAAAATGTTTTCTTCGCGATTTCAAAGGAAAAATGTTTTTGGAAGATGAAGTTTGAGGTTAATTAATATTTTAATCGACAATGTTGGTAAAATCATTGAAAATAACGCAAACTTTGCAACTGATTCTTTCTGGCACGCCGATTTGGCAATTTTGCGTTTAAGACGCGTGTAACTGCCGAAAAAACTCAAAAAATACAGAAAAACACTTGATACGTGAATTTTTTCGTGTCTGCTCGTCCGTTCTTATCATTTTCGCACGTTCTTCCGCTTTCGTCGCCGCATGTACCTTCGAAAATTGTCGGTGTCTTTCGCAATGAAAAGACGGAAGACGGATTGGCGACCTTCCGCCGGGAAATTCCACTTTTCTCTCCCTCTTCTCTTTTCCACCGCCGGCGCTGGATCGAAAAGATCTAAAAGACGCGGCGCCAGTTTGGGGGCAAAGGACGAATTTACCGCTGCGCGCCTGGCACGACGCGCAATCGATCGATAATTCAAATGGTGCATGGGTTTATCAATAATCGAATACTTAGCATTTAACGGACCTTCAATTGGAGTTTTATCCCCTTTTTCTGCCCAACTGATATTATTTGAACTGAAAAAACCATTTTCTTTGAGAAAGATGGAGATATTTATCACTATGCGCTAGCTCTGCAATATAATTCTCATATAATCCGCGGCTATTTCCGTCGTGGGCACGAAAATAGCCAAAGGATAAAGTATAATTCTCAGATGTGCGTAGATACCGGCGATTATCATCGCCGCGTGGCATGTGCGTCATAGAAAACCGAAAATTTGGAAAAACAAGGCCGGTTTAACGTCTTAGAGGACAAAAATTACTTTTTGCAGGGTTGCATTTACAAAATAAATGCATTCACATACTATAACTTTAAAAATTATGTTGTAAATTTTAAAAACTTTGCGGAAACTGATAAATAAACAATTTTTGTCTTTCAAAACAGTCATATTCAAAAACTTGGCCCTTGACAGCCTATGGGTGGATATGCACAAACGGGTGTATCGGTTTCGGCGCGCGATATCGATTGATTGCAGGCTCCGCCCACTTTGACGCGCGCATTGCAATGTTACGCCGTTTTTGCAATAATTCGAAACGTTTAAAGGACTTTTCGAAAATTAGTTGTAAAGCCATGAATTTTCTCCAACAAAGACCATGTTTTTTTCCGAAATTGGACTTCTTTGCTTATCTTCTTCTCCAAAATTGCACTTAAATTGCTAATTATCTTTCGCAATTACAAGCATTCAATGTGATTCACGGCGTCAAATCGAAGACGTAATTAGGCGTCTCTTCCCTTTGACAGAAATTCAATCCGACCGTCACAATGCTGTGGATTCTGGTTTTTCGCAGCGCAAATGACAAGGAAAGTCGCAAAACACGCGCTAATTCGTGTCAGCTTTGAACTACACTTATGATTTTTGTAATTATAAAGCCTAAGAGAACTTTGGAAATCTATTTTTAGGAAGAAACACAAGGTTTTCCGATGCGCGTGGGCGACCGGTCGCTTCGATCACATTTTGAGCCAGCAGATGAGCTTTTTTGACCGCTGTGACAGGTTTTTCCTGCCTTTGTTATGACTTTGCTACTTTGAACTGTCTTATACTTCTTGTTTATCCTAATAGAAGCTAAATTTAGACCAAATCGTTAAAAAATCGAAGAATTAACAAGTAATAAGGTGATTGAACTTCAAAAAGCCCAAAATTGCAAAATCTGCATACGGCACGACGCGCTAAACTGCAAAGTTCTGTTTTATAGAGCTTGAAAGTAAATGGTTAATTTATCATTTCTGAGTTCAAAATTGAAAAATAGCAAACCAACTGCCGCGCAACTGCCGCGCAACTGCCGCGCGCCAATCGGCCCAATCGATAGTCCCAATCGATCGATAAACCACGCCCCTTGGAAATTTTCACGAAATTATCGTATTTGTGAGCTTTTAAAACACTTTTTTCTAATTCAAATGCAAATTATCGATGGATCAGCCCTACCGTTCTCCTACGTAGGGGGTCCTGCAACATTCACCCCCGCCGACACAATTAAAGGAGATAAAAAGTTCAGAGGAGATTAACGCGTATGTTCTTTTTTGTGAAAAACACGGATTACTCTCCGTTTCCGGGCTTTCAGGGTCGACCGGTCAAGTCCGATCAGTTTCCACCCAAAACCACATCAAAAATTGGAGATAAGTGGGGGGCAAATGGTTTTCATTGTGTTTTTGTTTCAATTTTAACCGAATATGGGGTTAAAAGCCAGCAGATTCAAATTTCAAACCGAAGGCTCTCATATTTACCTCTCGAAGACGTGCGTTTTGAGTGATACGGGGACACCTTGTCGCTTTTTGGCCACAGTCAACAAAAACAATAGAAAAACATGCGTGTTGCACAGAGGCGGTAATTTTTGGTGTCCGGTGGTGCAGAAAAATGGATTTCTCAGATTTTACCTTTTAAGACCTCTTTGTTCTTTTTCTTTCCCTTTTCTCTCTCTCTCTCTCTCATCTCTCTCCCTCTCTCCCAGCACTGGCTCTGTTTCCCATTCCCACCGAACTCCTAAGCTTTTTGGTGTCGCCCTAGCACATAGTTAACTCGTCTCCCATTTCCTATCCAAGCGCCTTTTACGAGCTCTCCGAAAACCGCCAGCGGAACGGCTTTCGAAAACGCGGAACTCGGGAACACAAGCAAAGTGCCTCAGGCCACCAAATGGTCGTCCTTAAACGCGATTCTCGCGTGCTTTGATCGGAATTCGAAATTGTTTGCTGAATCAAGTAGAGAAAGAAGCCGAAAAGAGGCAGGCGCTTCTTGTATTCTTTATCTCTCAATCTCTCTTCCTCTCCCTCTCTCTTTCCCTCTCACTTTCTTTTGCGTCTTTCTTTTTTGCCTCGATTTTCGCCTCTTTTAATGCATTGCCTCAATTTAGATGTACTCCGGTATGTTCCTCGCTAGGTAACTTTGTCTCTCTGTTAATCTCTCTCTCTCTCTCTCTCTCTCTCTCTCTCTCTCTCTCTCTCTCTCTCTCTCTGCCTCTGCCTCTCTCTCTGTCTCTCTTCTCTCTCTCTCTTTCTTTCTCTCTACCTCTCTCTCTCTCTTTTCCTCTCCTCCTCTCCTCTCTCCCATACCTCCTCCTTTCCCATGGTCACTTCCTCGTCCCTTCGCTTTCCCCCTGGCCCCGCCCCCTCTCTCCCACCGTCGCCCCGCCCACAATCTGCTTATAGAACACACCAGACAAACGAGCTGGCGTCGAGTACCGCAATGACGTTACCAATTCTGGCAAAGAAGGTCAAGAAGTTGGCCTCCTTTCAACTATTCAACCTCAAGATGTTGCTCAACGGAGAATCCAGTGAGTTTCGAAATTCAATTTTCAGAATTTCAATTTTCAACGGCCGGCTCTGTTATTCTCTGGTCCTAATGACCATTAAGTATTCAAATTTTTTATATATATAGAAATCTGCATTTTCAATCAAAATATTCAAATTTACATGCAAAAATTGTTCAATTTCGAAGGTTGGCTTCGTTTCCCCTAAATATTTTAAAGGGAAATCCTCCAAAAACGCAAATTCCCTATTTCAGAACCAGTTCTCTCCCTTTTTTCACAATTTCGATGAAAAATTCTCTTTTTCCCTCTAGGAAAAGTCCAGAAGCGTACTGTCCGCTGGATGGCGACGAAAGGCCGCCGCCGCGCCCGGTCTTCAAAGATTCCAGTCGCCAGGACGCGGTGGATTACGGTAGCCGTGCCTTTTTCGACTAGTTTGCATGGAAAAAGGGCACGCAACGACCTTTGAAGCGTACTTTGAAGCGATTCCGACGGATCGATTGCTTTGAAATGACTTTTAGAGATCCACGAAAGAGGGATTTGGAGAAATGACCTTCGAGCAAAGTATTTGGAAACGAAAGGGCAATTTTAAGAATTTTCGAAATTGGAACACCTGAAAAGAGGTATTCAAGACAAACTTCATACTTAACTTTACAAAACATATTTAGTTTTTTTTAAAGTTTATAACTAAAATTTATATTTTCTCGTTTTCGTTTTAACGTTTCAACCACTTTTTTAAACTTTCAACCACCCTTAAACGTTTTTATATTTTGTAACCTTACGAAATTAATAATGTTACTATGCTATTGATACTTTTATTTATTTGAAATAATATGTTCTGGGGTCAAAAAAATGGTGTAACTTATTAGATCGTTTTCAAATGAACCGAGTTTGACCACGTAAAATTGTTTGTGAGTTTTTCTAAATTCGGTTCTCCGCTTTAAAAATTCAAACCCCCAATTTAAATTGAATTTTCAATAAATTCAATAAATTTCTCATTTTCCCAGATTCAGGCCGCGGCTTCTCCAAGTTCAAGAAGAACTACAAACTGAAGGGCGAGCTGGGCCGTGGAGGCTTCGGAATCGTCTACCGTGCCATCAGAATCGCAGATGATATGCCTGTAGCTGTGAAATTCATCGACAGACGCTCCGTTCGCGAGTGGGGAAAGGTACGGTAACTTGACCTTAGATTACTGTATACCGTAGTCTCTTGATGCTACACTAACTTTTTGAAATTTTATCAACTGTATTGATAGTACTCCTTTATGGGTTACTGTAACTTCTCATACAAATTCATAAAGGTGATACAGTACCCATTTATAACGTTTTGAATGACACGCCCTGCGGGAGAGAAACAATGCGCTTTGTTTGGACGAGACCATGACGATCCATTTGAATGCAAACGGGATTCGGGATACTGTAGTTGGAATGTTTACTGTATCTTGTGCATTTATTTTCAACTTGACGCAAAATTGCGGAAACATTTTCAGATCAACGACGAACAAGTCCCCATGGAAATCTGCATGTTGGCCAAGTGCGCTAAAATCAAAGGTAATTTAAAATTAACAAAAAAGTACTCAAAATCTGAATTATAGGCGTTATCCGCCTTTTGGACTGGTACAGTATCCCCGAGGGATACCTCATCGTAATGGAGCGCCCTTACCCCTGCGTGGACATGTTCGATTTCATCAAAGGACAGCAGAAACTTGACGAAGATGTGAGTTTTTTGGGAAAAATTCAAGCATTTTCCCATGAAAGTCGAGTTTTTTGCCTTCGAAACTCGCTTTTTTGACGAAAATAGTGCCTTGCAACTCTGTAAATCGCATAAAACGCCTCGTGACTTCCAAAAAGTGGAGAAAAACAAGATTTTTATTGCAGATGGCTCGTTTCCTCTTTCGTCAGGTGGTTCAGACGATCCACGAGTGTTCGCAGAAGAAGGTTCTTCACAGGGATCTTAAGGTAAAGTTTAGGGCCTTAGGGGGATAAGTCTTAAATCTAAAGAAAGCAAAATGAAAAAAGTTGCTAGGAATCGAACGACCTTTTTCTTGAACCCAAAGCTTATCCACTGCGCTAAATGACAATTTGGTCCAACGTTGCCTCGAACTGCCCAGAAACCCGTTTCGAACGCAAATTTCATTGTTTGTTTGAGAAAACACTTACATTCTCCCTCCTACGCAATTTTAATCCCAAAATCCACGAAATCTGAGAATTCCCACATGGCGTCATGGGCTTTCGTCTGACGGCCACGCATTTGCAAATGCGCTAATTGTGCTCTGGAAAGATGAGAACGATGTGTTTCGGGAAATAGAACACCAGAAAGGGAAAGTAATTTGCAAAATGAAGCTGGCGTTGCAAAAAGGGGCGTGGTCTGTCAGGCCGCCACGCGACCGCAGCGCGACACCAATTTTTGATGTATAATGATCTATCAAAATGTTTTCAGGACGAAAACATTGTCATCGACCTGGTCACCGGAGAAACTAAGCTGATCGACTTTGGAGCAGCTACCATTCTGAAGAAATCTCACTACACCGACTTCCAAGGTAACTTTTGTTAAATTCTAAACGGTTCTTCGTACTTTGGTTCACGAAACACAAAAAGTGACAAAAAGTCCATCGAGGGCGATTATTTGCGCGGGTCGGTCAGCTGGGCTGCGCGTGCTTTCGTGCCTTTTGAAAGATCGCTCGGTCAGAGAGCGGGCGAAAGAACGAAGGCCGTGACGTCACAGCTGTTTTCTCGTTGTGGGAATGAACGATTGCGGTTAAGGAAGATGTTCGACAAACGATTCTTCGAAAAATCGTGTTCTGTCCTTTGGAGTTTCGAAATTTCGCTCCAGAGCACGTTTGCATCACGGAGTTTTACAAAAAGAGGGGAGATTTATCTGTTTTGGCTGGTTGAACCGTGCCGGATTACGTCTGAATCATCACGTGTCCCTGCGCATGATACAGCAAACGAAACATTCTTTATCTGTTTTTTTTTTGTTTTTGGCTTTAAAATCTCAGAAAAACATAAACACCTTGTGAAATTTGAACTCTTCGTTTAATTTGACGTCGGACAACATACAACTCGAATGGTTTTTGTGACGGGCGGAAAGGGGCGTGGCCTGCTGGACCGCAGCGCGACCGCGCCGCATCGCCATGAAACGCAAACAGTGCGTAACTTTGCACATCATAAACCACTTTTTGCGCAAACTGTATCGTTTCGCAGCAAAAAGAGTGGGGATTTCAATACTAATCAACACAATTTGAACTGAAATCACTCAGACAAACAATTTGTCCCAGGAAACGGGCGTGCCGGTCGACATGCGGCGATAAGCACACGTGACAGCCGCTCTGAATCGGCTGAACCCGATCTTTACCATAAATCACATTAATTCTTTTCCTTTGCGGCCGGCTTGGTGGCGTTCGGCGAAAAGAACCGCAAAAGTCGCGCTCCCACCGGGACGAACCGACTTTACAGTTCGCCTTCGGAGGATTTCTCGTCTTCTGTTTTCTGGATCATCTTGCGAAAATATTATGGTAACCACGTGTGGTCGTAAATCAGAGCGCCGCGCGCTCAACTTGTTTGGCCCCTTTTCGGACGATCTGCCGCCCGCTGTGTGAAACTTGCTTGTTTGTGTCGGGGTCGCAGGTTACTATGAAATTCGGCAGGAAATTTGCAACCGAATGAGACCCAATTTGCAAGGGGCGCTGTGCAGCTGCTTCCGCGTGCAAGGGGCGTGGCAACCGTGCCACAACCGCGTCGCGCGCATTGCAACAAAAAATCTGTATCTCCTCGTTTATATGAAATATATGCAAATAATGTATATCAAATTGAAGCGAATCAAAGCAAGAATCCAAATGACTAAATAAATTGTGTATTTTCAGGAACACGGCTTTACTGTCCCCCGGAATGGTTCCTCCACTCTTTGTACCTTGGAAAAGAGGCCGCTGTTTGGTCACTCGGCGTCCTACTGTACAATGCTCTTAACGGGAGACTGCCCTTCCGCAACGAAAAGGACATCTGCACCGCCCATCTTCTTGGTCCTCTGCCATTCTTCGCCCCCATTTCTTCAGGTTAGTTAAGGGACCAAAACAGACTTTAGGAGAAACCACAGTTGGCTAAGCTTACCGAATTGTTTCAGAAGCCAAGGACCTGATCTCCAGATGTCTGGCCTTTGACCCCTTTACTCGCTGCTCTCTTGAAGACGTTCTGAATCATCCCTGGACAAAGAAGGCGACGCCGGCTTGGCTCACTCTGAGCGCCGATGCGGGAAAAGCCACGTCGTCGCAGTCCTCCGAGGATGAGGGAAAGGAACACAGCGAGGAGTTGGAAGAGATTGCGGAGGAGAAACACAGCAGTCACAAAGAAAACGAGGGACACAGCAGCGAGGGGGAGAGTGGAGTCGGGTCTTCCGCGAGCAGTATGACTTCCAAAACGGTGAGGCTTCAACTTTTCAACCAATCGATACCGATTGATTTAGCTCCTCATACCGTATACTAATCGATTTCGCTTTCAGACACCGCCGGTCCTTCCAGTCGTGGCCCCAGGTCGATTCTCCAAAACGTCCCTTCTGGTCCCTCCTTCCTCAACTGAACTGAAGGCAGTCGTCAAAGGAAGCAAAACCAAATCGGTGACACAAGGACCCGCCCCTTTGAAAAATTCCCGTCGTGGGAACCAAAATGCCCAGAATTCAACAGTTCTAACGGCCCTGCGCAGAGCCATGTCGAAAGATCGCATGCGACGGGTCGAAGTCCTCCCAAAGGCTTGAACCCCACAGGAGTGTTTAATAATCTAGCCCCCCCCCCCACATATCCTAGCCCCACCCCTTGAGATGCTCAAAAGACGCGCGGCCGTCGCCGTAGATTTCTGTATAAAGTCCCCGTGAAAGTGTTGTGCCCTCACTGGTATTTATTCCTCTCCTTTCTTTCTCTTGGCTTTATTCCCAGCTACTCCAAGACAGTCAGCCTTAGACAGCCGTGTGCCTATCATTCTGTATATGTGTGTGTACATTTGGATACGTAATATCGACAATAAACAATGTTTCAATAACAATTTTTCTCATGCAAAGGGTGAGGGAGAACGAGTTGTTGGTCCAGTGAATGAAGCAACACTTTCTAGCAATTTCATTCAAAAATTAATTTAATTTTGTTTAGATGCAAAGCTTAGCCTGAATTTGAGCAATCAGAATTTTCTCCATTTCTCCATTGTAACAGACCAGAACCAGGAGTTCTGACCCGCCTACGGCGGGTCATCACTCCTGGATCGTGTGGGATGGGCACATTTTGGGCTTTCGTTTGATACTAAACATGATGTGGTATTTAGGGGGTGTTAAGAAATGGGTGTGGGTGCGTATGTGTGGGGAAGGTGTTAAGAAATGGGTGTGAGTGCGTATGTTTGGGAAAAGTGTTAAGAAATGAGTGTGAGTGCGTATGTTTGGGAAAAGTGTTAAGAAATGGGTGTGGGTGCGCATGTGTTGGGAAGGTGTTAAGAAATGGGTGTAGGTGCGTATGTGTGGGGAAGGTGTTAAGAAATGGGTGTGAGTGCGTATGTTTGGGAAAAGTGTTAAGAAATGGGTGTGGGTGCGCATGTGTTGGGAAGGTGTTAAGAAATGGGTGTAGGTGCGTATGTGTGGGGAAGGTGTTAAGAAAGGGGTGTGAGTGCGTATGTTTGGGAAAAGTGTTAAGAAATGGGTGTGAGTGCGTATGTTGGGGAAAAGTGTTAAGAAATGGGTGCGGGTGCGCATGCGTGACAAAAGTGTTAAGAAATGGGTGTGTGTGCGCATGCGTGGGAAAAGTGTTAAGAAATGGGTGTGGGTGCGTATGTGTGGGGAAGGTGTTAAGAAATGGGTGTGAGTGCGTATGTTTGGGTAATGTGTTAAGAAATGAGTGTGGGTGCGCATGTGTGGGAAAAGTTTTAAGAAATGGGTGTGGGTGCGCATGTGTGGGAAATGTGTTAAGATTTGGGTGTTTGTGAGCATGTGTGGGAAAAGTGTTAAGAAATGGGTGTGCGTGCGCATGTGTGAGAAATGTGTTAAGAATTGGGTGTTTGTGAGCATGTTTGGTAAAAGTGTTAAGAAATGGGTGTGGGTGCGCATGTTTGGGAAAGGTGTTAAGCAATGGGTGTGGGTGCGCATGTGTGGGTAATGTGTTAAGAAATGGGTGTGGGTGCGCATGTGTGGGAAATGTGTTAAGAATTGGGTGTTTGTGAGCATGTGTGGGGAAAGTGTTAAGAAATGAGTGTGGGTGCGCATGTGTGGGAAAAGTTTTAAGAAATGGGTGTGGGTGCGCATGTGTGAGAAAAGTGTTAAGAAATGGGTCTGGGTGCGCATGTGTGAAAAAAGTGTTAAGAAATGGGTGTGGGTGCGCATCACTGGTAACAGTTTTAAGAAACAGAATGAGTGAGAATGACCGCACAACCGTCCCCTCCCATAGAAAATGACCCCTCTCCCATTCACATACGCTAATTCCACCCCACCGGTAGTCAACCGAAGTGACGACCGGTCCCGGAAGAAATGAACGAAATCCCCTCTGTCACTCTGAAGCCTCGCTGCATTTCCGTCACTTCTCCGTGACGTGCGAAAGCGCTAGGTGAGAGAGCGAGGGAATAAGAGAGACTCAGACAGCGGACGTACTCTGGCGTCGGACATGACAGACAAAGACAGACGAAAGCTCAACTGTAAAAGTAAGGATATTCCGGCCCGCCTGCGGCGGTCCTGAATATTCTGGCTGATCGCGGCCTCCGGCCGCTCGCCGGGGGCTACGCGCCGAAATGAACGGTGGAAATGGCCGAATTCCGTAATGTTTCCGTAACATTTACGTGTAGTTAGAACGCGTAAGAGAGAGAGAGTGCAGAGGAATTGGAGAGACGCAGAGACGTGACGGACTCTGCGCAGTTTTACCGTGGGACACCACACACACACACACACACACACACACACACACACACACACACACACACGCACACACACACACACACACACACACACACACTTCTGTTCTTTTCGACCCCAAACATGACTAACCACTCCCTGTCACTTGTTTATTCCCCCTTACCTTCTTGGCTGAACAAGTGATACGGTGTAAGGTGTAACTGACACGTCGTAAACTGTAAACACTCATTTGCTAGCAAAACAAACAGAAGTCAGATCTAGTTTTCAATTGCAAACTTCGCAATTTGATGAACACAGTGGCTGCACGATTATGACTTGTGTCTTTATCGTATTTTGTTCAAAGATGGATTTGCACTCTTGTGTAACAAGTTATGACTGTAACAAGTTACTGTGGATTCTTTCAAGCTTTGGCAACAAAGACCACATAATAGTAAAAAAAAGTTAGGATGACGTAAATGGGCGCCAGTCAGTGGGATTTCAAATCAGAAACACCTCTCTGTTGTGGACCTGCTTTTAGAAACTTGTGTCTGCCTTGTTTTTCAGAGTTTGATTTATTTGTTTTAATGTGGTTTTGATCTCGGAAATGAAACGGATGAAAACTGAGGCATGATATGTGCACGACACGAAGACGTGTGACTGTGTGAGTGTGCACAACGAGCGGTTACTGTACCGTTCCACCAGAGCTGGCCAAACACCGGGGTGGGCCGGGCCGAGAATATTGGACAGATCGGGCCCGGCCCGGCCCGATCTTGCTAGGATCGAGCAAATGTGGTGTAGTGAAAGTTAAAGTGTTGTTTTGTTTTTAAATCTTTTTGTTATATTATTAATCTAGTTTACTTTTATAATCAATTTTATAGCTTAATGACTAAAAATTTTACCTTAAAGGGGCAGTAAGGAGGCTTTTCACTTCACTTTCGATCGACTACGGTCGGAAATTATGCGAATTACCTATGCTAAATTGTCTCGCACCTTCCTCTTTTCCAGAGCTCTCTCAGTCAATTAGAATGAAATTCGGCTTATTAGCATGCCTTGTAAATGCCGGACACGCAGGGCGTATTGCCCGTCTACAAATCTGTAGACGGAGACCCGTTTTTGACGACTTTGAAGCGTATTTTCTCGAAAACGGTAAATTTGCGATCCCTAGTCATATACATTTTCATGATCAGCGAATTTTTCTCTCCTAATTGAGCCAATGATGTAAAACCCGTCTGACTGTCCCTTTAACTTGTCAATCGATTTTGAAAATGGGCCCATGGGCCGAAATCGGGCCCATTCGGGCCGGGCCGAAAGGTTTTGGAGACGGGCCCGGCCCGGCCCAGCCCAGCCCGCGACCAGCCCTGCTTTCTACGAAGTATCACACAGAAAAGTTCTTGAGACATGTTCGCAAACGTAAATCTTTGCCACCCAGAGCCCTCTCCCAACATAAAATATGCGTCGCCCATGGCAAAATCAAACGAGTTTCGTCAACTGAGAAGAGAGGGTTGCTGCGTGGCAGACAGACAGACAGGCTATGAGATACCACACAGAAGACCTGGGTTTCCACTTTATTGCACAGTTTCATTCAAAACGCCGTCAGTTCCTCCGAAGAGTCCATTCCCTTTGGCGGAGGTGGTGGAGGTGGCGGCTGAGCTGCGAGGACCTCCCTGTCGCCGAACTTCGCCTCCGCCCGCGCCCTGCAACTTCCTCTTTCAAAAGTTCTTTTTTCTGTTACAACGAGTCACACAAAACCTTTTATTTGCCACCATAGTTCACAGGATTACTGTATTTCTTACACGAACCTTTGTTCGTCACAAGGAACTGGTTATTTTCCAAAACACCGAGTACTAACCATTTGGGGAGTAATAAAATGTAAGAAGTACGGGTTGGCCTTTAAAGGAAAAGATCAACATCATTATCAAATCGACTGCCATCAATTCTATATCAAGTACAATTGGTGTTCTGAACAATGAAAAAATAGCTGAGACTCGTTGTGGTTCACATGAAAAGGAGAAGATTCACATGTACGGGACGCAACTGTAAAGGAAGCGAGTAAAAGTCGCTTTATTCTTTGCAAAAGTGAACTTTTCTGCCGCGCAAACAACTTTTGTTATAAAGACATTTCTACAAAACAACCTTTGTTAGTGAAAAGGATGGGATGGACTTTGTAATAGAATGAAAACACAGAATAAGACAGGGGAACTGTTTAGTTTTTTGAAAAACGCAACATATACGCTAGTTTTAAACTAGTAAGTTCGCCTTTAAGTTAGCTTTAAAATTGGAAATGGGCGTGGCCAGAGAGCCGCAACGCAGCCGCGACGCGCCGTTTCAAGTCACTCCTACCCGTTTATTTGCAACGGAAACTTTCAATGTCAATAGAAATAGTGAGAAAACTGTTAAAAAAGAAGAAACTGACCTGATCTCATTGTAGAAACAGCGTTTCATACTTTCAAAGACACCCAGGCACGGCAGGTAAGACATGTCCAGCTTTGTGAATCTGAAATTTGCATATCCTGCTTGTAAAAAAAAAAGTCGTGTGTTAAAGCGGCCATCAGATGGTTTTTTGAAACAAAAAGCGAAGCATGCTAATTGCGGAACTCCAATTGATATGATTTTCTCAACACTCATTAGCATGTTTTGCATGACCGCAAACCCAACCCCCTGATGATCCCTTTAAGACGTCGTTTCTTAACTGAAATTTAAAAAATAGAATTGCCCGAAATGTTGTAAATGACTTGCCTATTACCAAATACTTAATATTCTGAGATTTTTCGAGTTTGCATTTCTTTTTGTGTGTATTGTCAATTAAAGTCAAAGAGTATTGTCAAAATCGCGTTTGAAAGGTTTTGCTTCGGGCAGCACTTTTTGCAGTTGCAGAACAAGTTTTGTTAGAAAATTGACGGTAATCTTTCAGATGTGTTTTGTCCATGCTTTTGAAGCTAGCTGCAGCTAGGCCAAACTTAAAGTCGCAGGGTGGATTCGAACCCGGGTCGTGAGAACGCTGCCACTTCGCTATAGAGCCACCAACGCTATTTTAGCGAAGCGCACCCATTGCGGCCGAGTGCTAACGTTCTCGCCAGTAAATCTCGCGACCCGGGTTCGAAACCACCCTGTTATTTTTCCTTCGCACAGTTGCAGCCCACTTCAAACAGGGCAATGACATCTGAAACTTCAAGTTTCAAGCAAAATCTGCTGTTCAGTGGTACAATAGCTCTACTATGTTACCGTAACCCTTTTATACCCACCTATTCGGCGTTTGATCACAAAACGCGAGGCATTTCCTTCCAGCCATGGTAGCTGCCACTCCATCTGCAGAACAACACTGAAAATTTCCATTCGATATTTGGTATCTTTAAGAAAGGTTGACAAATCTCCGCCAACTTCAGTGTTTAGTTTATAAACAGTGGTTAGTTGTTACCAACCCTCTTGTGATCTAGTCCCTGAGCCGCACAAAAGTGAATTTCATTGGCGGCGTCGATTGGACAGCGGTCGTTCCCCCGAAACATGTTTTCCAACTGAAATATATATTTTCCTCCAATTGAAGTGGAAAATTCACCGCGTGAGCTGAATAGGTATTGAAATGGCAGTGCTTCAGGCAAGCATCTGGAAGACCTCGAGTTTGACAACAAGTATGAAAGATGAAGTTTGGATTCTAAAATTTTAACTTAAGGCAACATTGGAAGATTGGGTTACCGTAAGCCGATCCCTTGTTAGGTTGAGTTTTGACACATCGGTGATCAAGTCATTTCCAAGTGGTGGAGTGAAGGCTTGCTCTCCGTTCTCGTCAGCAACGATTAGACCGTCCTAAAGAAAAAGTTTTCAAGTAATTAAAAAAACTGCTGTTAAAATTATATCGATTGATACCAATATTATCTATTGCAGGCAAGAGCGCATAAATGGGCGTGGCTTGGGTAGCCGCGCCGCAGCATACAAACGCAGCGCAACAGTGACCTTGCCGCACCGCGCTCGCGATGCAATACCAAAAAAAGAACAAAAAATACATGCTGGTAATAAGTCTAAAAGGGACGTGGTTCGGGTATCCGCACCGCAACCGCCACGCAGGCCGAAACCGCGAGGCAGCACCTACTTGTAGAGCCATACGCTTCATAAATTCCATTCTTCTTGTGATTCCTCTTAACAGTTTGTGAAACTAGAATTCAAAAGGTATCGATTGATACCAATATCAACTATAGCAGGGAAGATCGCATAAAAGGGCGTAGCTGAGGTAACCGCACCGCGACAGCGCCGCGCCTGTGATGCAGCCGCGCCGCAACCGCGTCGCGACAGCGATGCGATCACGACGCAACGGCTATTTGTGACTATATGTCTTACCATTCTTCTCGTGAGTCCTCCCAGAGCTCTTCTCTTCGCACAGCCGTAGCTTCCACAAGAATATCCGGGTTGACACCCGCCACCACACTGCCCTCCTCCTCCTCCGACATTCTGATGATAGTGGGTATGTTTACAGCAGCCAGATGAACCTCCTCCTTTGCACTGAATTGAGAATTTCTAGTTGAAAATGTTGACTTTACCGCGAAAATGAAATAGGGTAGTAGAAGCAGAGTTAGAATGAGCATGGAGTGAAGGAGAAGACGGCAACCGGAGCTCGTGGTCTTTTGTAGGCTGGCGGGCGGATCCCGGCCAGGCGCACAACACTTGAGCCAACTTACCGGCTAATTGTCGCTCTCACAACCTGGCTACTCGAGTTTCCCGTCTCAAGGCCTTATAAGGGCGGTGATGCAACCAAGCCGGACACGACATGCTCCAACACGCCATTTTACTCCTACTACTCACTTTTGTAATCGTCCAGGCGGTGAGTTTCATTTTTTATTTTGTAAAACAGGGTTTTAGTGTGGTTCCAGTGGATCCTGTGGCTGTTGTGGTTGCAGGGCGAAGGCAAAGGCTCGGGCTGCTAAGACTGGTGTCATTGTAAGTTGCCTATATGAAAACATTCCATGTTGTTTGAAAAAAGCGACTTTTTTTTTAATTTAAAGGCAGAGGCCCACGTAAAAGGAAGAGGGGGAGCTGTCCATGCTAATCATAAAACTCTCGGGATAGTGCCATTGAAAATGGCACTATCTCGCCTACGTTACGCTATGGACAGGTCAATTTTCATTTTTCTGGGCCTCTGCCTTTAAAGCAACCAATCAATCAAGTTAACAAAAGTTGGTCATTCAGGAATCGTATTTAAAGGGACCGTAGGGGCCTTTTCAGAAAGGTGTGCTAATGAAGATTTGCATTCTACGCACAACCGTTTGCTGGAGCGGTGTTTGGAAAACTCATTTCATCTTTAATCGCTCGTTTTGTAATAATCTTTTCTGATTTCCAATCAGAAAAGACTTCTGACGGCCCCTTTAAACTTAATTGGTAAAACATATGTCATAGAGCGGCGACGAACCCTTCGACCCTCGAGATGATGGGAACATCTTCGGGCTCTCGATTTGGAATCAAACGACTCCGCCAAGTGACAAAGAGACTTTGATGAGACAACAGGTTAACAATGGCACGAAGGATAACAAGAAAATGGTTTTCAGAATCCCAACTTCCTATTCCATCGATGCTGTGAAGAGAGAAAATTGCCTTCGGTGTGTGTGCAATTGTGTCATTTCAACACGTACGATGGGAAAATTGTGAGATTCTCGTTTTGCTATCTCTACGTCTCTCTCTCCTGTCTCCTCTCTCTCTCTCTCTCTCTCTCTCTCTCTTTCTCTTTAACTATTACTGCCTCAATCTATTACCTCTTCAGCTTCAATCAATGTTCGTTGGAACCCACTCCTGCCCCATGGAGTTCCTCCCAGAAATGCAATTCTGTGCCGCCCAAGGAATGGATCACAGACGGGTAGTTCTTTAATATATTCTAACAATGGAGGAGTGGAGTATCTCTCTCCTTCCCTCTCTTGGTTCGCACCCCGCCCTTCATTTCTAAAGGAGAGAGGGGTGGGGCGGTGGGAAGCGAGGGGAGGGTTCCAAGAGCGGCCGGGAACCGCTCTGGCGCGAAGCCCTTGGTACCCGACCCGAGCGCACCCATGTGCGCGGTGACTTAAGGCCGCGGAGTGGGCCGATGCGGCCGAACGCCGCAAAAATGAGCGGCCGCAGGACGCAAAATCGAACGGCCGAAAGCCGTGAGAACCCTTTTGAGGCGGCCGAAGGCCGCCGAATTCAGGAGTGAGGACTGCCGTAGGCGGGCCGTAACTCCTGGTTTCTTCACAATCCATTATCGATTAAAACTTGAAAGTATTGATGGAAAAATCGACGTTTTCAGTGCTGCGTGGACCGTTCGGTAGATCAAACAGGAGCTGGAAGGAAGTGTCTTACTTTCTGTGATCAAAGGCCGGATCTCTTCACTCCGATCGATTTCACCTATGCTCCTTGTTTTGACCGGTGAGGAGAGAGAGAGAGAGAGAGAGAGAGAGAGAGAGAGAGAGAAACGGCAAATATACAGTTAGAGAAGCTTAGAGGCAGAGACGCAAAGACACCCTGAAACATAGAAACATAGAGAAACTGAGAGGCAGGGAAATATAAAAATACATAGAGACATAGAGAGATACAGAGAGATAGAGAGGAAAACCTAGCGACAGAAGCAGAGAATGCAATGAGAAATAGAGACAAAGAGAGACACACGAGGAAACATATCTTTTTAGATTTGAGGACATGAAGCGCTGTTTCTACGATGACGTGAAAGACGCGGCAGTGAAAAGATTTACAACTATTCAACAAACCAAGAAGACTCAACTGGAGCCTCTCCCTCACGCCTCCCTTGGCTCAAAGGTCAAAGAGGAACGCTCCGCCAGAGGGCATGGCTCAAAAGCCTTGGATATTGGACCTGCCGACGAAATGAACGAATTCTTCTTTTCGTGATAGTTAAAATAAAGGTTTCAAATTTTGTAAAGCAACTCTTTATTAAATGGATACACGGCAAAGATAAAAATAGACCCCAAGGGTGCTTTCACTGAGATTATTCTGAAAAATGCAAATAAATATAAGGATGGCGTTTCTACACGGGGTTCGTCAAATTCACAGGGGTTCGTACATCAGCATCACCACATCGACAACTAAAAAAGGAATATAAGATTTTTCAGGTAAAACGTTAGCTTACGGGGTCGTCTTCATCACTCCCTCCTCCAAGAATAGGCGTCTCGTCGCGGTTCGTCAGCCTTCCATTTCTCTCGGCAGCCTCTCGACGGCGGCGTTTATCCAGAACGGCCTGGACGTTGTGACTGTGGACTGGTCTTTGAACATTTTGTTTATCCTGTCTGGTCCGGATGGTGTCATTGTAAGTAATTCTCTGAAATTTTGATTTTGAAGAAGTTTTTGTGAAGAGTTACCCCTCCGTTTGCAGCCAAGACCGGATGGATCTCTAAGGTTTCTTCCTCCTCGCTGGGGTCCTCCTGAAAACAAGTGATTGTCTCTGTCTCTCTGTCTCTCTGTCTCCCTGTCTCTCTGTCTCTCTGTCTCTCTGTCTCCCTGTCTCTCTGTCTCTCTGTCTCTCTGTCTCTCTGTCTCTCTGTCTCTTTGTCTCTCTGTCTCTCTGTCTCTCTGTCTCTCTGTCTCTCTGTTTCTTTGTCTCTCTGTCTCTCTGTCTCTCTGTCTCTCTGTCTCTCTGTCTCTCTGTCTCTCTGTCTCTCTGTCTCTCTGTCTCTCTGTCTCTCTGTCTCTCTGTCTCTCTGTCTCTATGTCTCTATGTCTCTCTGTATCTCTGTCTCTCTGTCTCTCTGTTTCTCTGTCTCTGTCTCTCTGTCTCTCTGTCTCTCTGTCTCTCTGTCTCTCTGTCTCTCTGTCTCTCTGTCTCTCTGTCTCTCTGTCTCTCTGTCTCTCTGTCTCTATGTCTCTATGTCTCTCTGTCTCTATGTATCTCTGTCTCTCTGTTTCTCTGTCTCTGTCTCTCTGTCTCTATGTCTCTCTGTCTCTCTGTCTCTCTGTCTCTCTGTCTCTCTGTCTCTCTGTCTCTCTGTCTCTCTGTCTCTCTGTCTCTCTGTCTCTCTGTCTCTCTGTTTCTATCTCTGCGCCTCTATTTCTCTAGTTCTAACCTTTACCTCTGCCCTGCTGCCCTGCACTTGGTTCAACTGTTGCCAAGGAGTACCAGCACTCTTCTTCTCTTCTACTTCCCAGTCCATTTCTCCCGTGTCTTGGGTCTTCCACATGTCTTCTCCGCCCGCATGTTCATTCTGAAACACAGTTTTATGTTAAAGTTTGTTTTGCAAAGAAACCAACCTCATTACCCCAACCGTCGCTCTGGGGCTCCTCAGCTGTGGTTCGTCTAGGTCCAGCAACCTCCTTCTGAAACAAAGAGTTTTATTTACGTTAAAATGTTTAATTGATCACCATAATAAAGTTAACTAATAACCCACCTCTTCACCTCCAAAGTCTTGTTCCCATCGCTGATTCTGCTCTCTCTTCTCCATGTCGAGGCAGTCTTGTTCGGCAAACCTATTTACACGTCCGCCCGTCTGAAAATTTGTTCATTAATTTTTTTCGTTGTGTTTTTCAAAACACGCTTAAAACAATCAAAAAATGATTTATTACGAAATATTACCTGGCTACGACGGTTATGTTGAGTTCTGTTCTGGTTAGAAGGTCCTTGCCAAATCTGTTCCTGACGGAAAGAGTCGCGATTTGCATGTCCGGCATTCTGAAAAATTTGGATTGAAAAGAGTGCTTTGTTTCTTTAAAAGTCAAAATCTAAAAATAGAAATTCAGTATTTTTCGGACTATTTACTAAGAAACCAACATTTTCGCCTTCCCAACCACCGCTCTGGGGCTCTTCCGCTGTGGTTCGTCTAGGTCCAGCAACCTCCTTCTGGAACAAAGAAACCATAATAAATATTGCAAGAAAGTTATTATTATAACTACACCTTAATAACTTTTCTAAGTTACTTTGTTAAAGGGACAGTCAGGCGGGTTTTACAACATTGGCTCAATTAAGAGCGAAAAATCGCTGAATTGAAAATATATATAATTATGGGTCGAACATTTACCGTTTTAGAGAAAATACGCTTCAAAATCGTCAAAAACGGGTCTACCTCTACAAATCTGTGTGCGTGTCCGGCTTTTACAAAGTATGCTAATGAGCCGAATTCCAATCTATAGCTGTCGCCAATTTGAAATAATGCCAATAAAATTAGAGTGTTGTAGTAATCCTCTGTTGACATTGAAGTTCGTAGTCTAATCAGTAGACGACAGACAGAGCATCCTCTGCACATTTTGGCAAGTAGCATATGATTTCATTTTGGCGACAGCTATAATTGGCTGGAAACGAGGAAGGAAACGAGTAGGAGACAATTTATCACAGTTAATTCGCTTAATTTCCAACCGTAGCCGAACGAAAATGAAATGAAAAGCCCTCTTACTGTCCCTTTAACGTTAAAAAAATTTACCCACATCTACTCCTCTCCAGCCTTGGTCTCGTTGCTGATCCTGTTCCCTCTTCTCCATATTGATGCGATCCTGCTCGGCAAACCTATTGACACGTCCTCCACTCTTAAAAAATTTTATTGTTTTCTTTTTTTTTAACTTTTATTAACCAAAATACAGCTCTTTTTTTAAATCTTACCTGGGTACGGCGGTTCTGGTGGGAGGGCCCCTGCCTATACTGATCCTGCCGGAAGGAGTCGCGATTTCCACGGCCGGAATTCTGAACAATTTGGACTCAAAAGGTTGTTTTGTTTCTTTAGAAGTGAAAAACTGAAAATTTGGTTGTTTTTCGGCCTTTCGGCCAGGTGGCCGGCCCGTGCGCGCCTTTTAACAGACCGAGCGCGCCAAAAAACCACTTTCGACAACTTTTCCCATTTTTTAGAATAATTTTGTAAATTTTATTATAAAAAGAACAGAATTTAGAAAACTAACGCTTCGTTCGCTGTAGGACTGTCGAGACCAGTCCCCTTCGTCAATGGGTGCTTGCTCCTCTCGGTTCTTGTAGTTCTGGTTTTTATTGTTCGACTCATTCCAACTCTGAGCTTCCACATCCTGTCGGGAGTAATTTTGGTGGTCTCCAGTATTTCGGCGGTTCTGAAACAATTTTTCAATCTATGTGTTTGAAAAATCAATATCAACTACATGATTTATGGATTTAGCAGCTCATCATGTTCAGATATTGACAATTTTCCCCTTTTCAGGATAATTTGGCAAATATAAAAAGAGCAAAAATTATTAGCAAACTAACGTTTCTTTCGCTGTAGGAGTGTCGAGACCAGTCTCCGTCGTCAACGGATTTTTGCTCATCACGCTTGTTCTTGTTGTTCGGGTATTTGTTGTTTGGCTCATTCCAATTCTGAGCCAGTTCATCATGTCGGGAGTCATTCTGGTAGTTTCCAGTGCTGGGGCCGTTCTGAAGCTAATAAACAGTAAAAATTTATTCATTTAGCAACTTACCATGTTCGATGGCCCTTCGTCCTTTCTGTAGGACCTTCTGGTCTCATTAGGCCCGTAGTGGTGGCGGTTGAGGCCATATTCACCGCGGTTATCCCTTTTGTTGTACTTGTCTTGATTTCTAAAGTGTTCCTGCTGGCGACCACTGTTTTCTCCGTTCTAGATAAGGAAATTTAAAGAGTGCAAAAATTGAGTTACCCTGTAGCCCCTATCATCCTTTTTGTAGTTTTCTTGACCACGACCACTGTTTCCTCTATGATCGTAGTTCTCTTGACGAACGTAGTGCTGGTCCTGCAGACTCATCTGGTGGAGCTGACGGGAGAGGTTGGAGTTTCTCTGGGAACGATCCTCATAATAGTCCTAAATGTAATGGCGTTAAGGTGGACTGAGGATATAGATAGACAGAGACGGAGAAAGACGAAAAGAGCGAGAGAGACAGAGCGCGAGAAAGACAGAGAGACTGAGAGACTGAGAAACAGGGAGACAGAGAGACAGGAAGACAGAGACATAAGTAGACGGAGAGGCGAAGACACAGTGAAAAAGACGGAGACACACGAAATGAGACGGAGAGACGGAAAGAGATGGAGAGACGGAGAGACGAAGACACTGAGACGAAAAGATGGAGACACACTGAGGCACTGAGACACTGAGACATATAGGTACAGAGAAATGCAGAGACAGAGACAGAAATTTAAAGGGAGACTTTTTGTGTGCGAATTTCTTGTAAATTACTTTTTACTTACATCGTACTCCCTTGGGCTGCCCATATCCAGTTCTTGAGGATCAAAGCGGCCTTGTCCTCCATTTTCCCTGCGAGAGTTTCTGCTTCGAGTGAAAACAAGATCACGAGGTTCCTGTTGTCCAGAGCACTAAAAGCAAATTAAGATATTTTAAATTTCGATAGTTACCTGGGAATAAGAATCGGATTCCATGCGTTGACGAGGAGGTTCCTGCCTATTCTGGCGGTAGTTCTGGTTCTCTTGGCGATGGGGAGGAAGGTACTAAAAATATATATCTTTTATGTAAGTGTAAGATATTTTACCTGATTCTGTCGGCTTCTACCGTAATCCTGATCATAGCGCTCTTCCTCATATTCCCTCATGTCGCTACCGTATACCATACGGTCCCTTGTCTGGTTACCGTAACCATCTTCCCTGCGGTCGTTGTAGGACCCCTGCTGACTCTGGTCATGTTGATTGTAGGCATCCTCTTCGTAGTAATCCTGAAATATAAACGTTTTTCTTGTTATAACTCTTTTCCTACCGGAGAATCGTTATATTCCCGGTTGTCTCTGGTGTCTCCGTGTCTTCCGCTATCCCGGTAAATCTGTAAAATATAGGGATTGCTACGTTTACAAAGATTTGTCTTTTTATTTAGAAAACGTTGTTACAAACTTACAACATCACTTCCTCGGCCGAAGGATAATGCGTCATCATCGTAGAAGTCTGGCTGCGGATGCGAACTGCGAGAGGGGAGAATGCAATTGACAGCCTACAAACTATCATTTACTATGCATATAAACTTCTGTAGTTATTTAAGCGTGTAATCTATCCTAAGACGGTAAAAAAGACTAGGTAAACGCCTCGCTACTTATATAATCCAACCAAAATGAAAGTTGTATTTTAGTCGGTGAAACTTAACCGGGGAAATCCAGTTAACCCAACCCCAATCAATTCCGTTGCGCTCTTTAAAACAGCCACTCGGTTGGGCCCCCAGACAATTCAGTTAAGCACCTTTAATCTGTTTTAGTTGTTTATATATACCAGTAGGTTACGCGCGCCGAAGGCGCGCACACTCCTGGTTCGCGGCCTGCGGCCGCATATATACGCGGCCTGCGGCTATATGCAAACCCGGCGTTTGGCCGCTCAGTCAGGCGGCCTGCGGTCGCAAAGGCCGATCACGGGTTCCGCTGACGCCACGACGGACACGGACGGGTTTCGTTATAAAGGATTTTCTCGCCTTATTACGTCATTCTCATTTACGAGCCATGTGTATTTTTTTATTAATTCAATTATTGTTTTCTTTATGGACATTCACAAATTCGCATTAATTTGGGGCAAACCGAGCCTGGTGGGCCATACTAGGGTGGGCTAACTGAATTTTCCCCTTAAAGGAATTCCGTTAATTGGTCCTGCAGCGAAAAGCAGAGGTCATAAATGTCCCCCTCCCCACTACTGGATGCAAGAGAGTGTGCGTAATGATGAAAGCACGTAGTTTTAAACCATAAACAGCTTCTGATTTATCTTTTGCATAATTTTTTCTTTAACACTGACTTTATAAGTGAAATTTAAAATTATGAATGAAAAAACTAACCGGCTGGTCATATCTTGCATCTTGATCATTGAATCGGCTGTTTTGTCTGTGATCCTCATGGAATGGCGACGGAGCCTGTCTATTCGAAGGAGGAGCCATGTGGTAGTCCTGTTCCGCATAATAATCCTTCTAAAACGGAAAATCAGATGATAAAAGAAAAAAAAATTTTAAAAAATAAATTTAAAAAATTCACTTACAGACTCATCGTATCGGACGTCCTCAGCATAGTGACGGTTGTCGTTGCGGGGATTTTGCTGCCGATAGTCATCTCTCTGAAATAAAATTTAAAATGCCTTACGAAATTAATAACAACGACTTATTAGTGAGAAAAATATTTTCAAAAACGCACCCTTTGGTCATATCTTTGATCCTGGTACTGTAGATCACAGTTATTCTGTTGAGGATGTTGAGGGTGGTTGAATTCTTCCTCCTGACGGGCGTTCCTCTGGAAAAAAATAGTTTTAAAATGAGTTCCGACAATTCAACTTACATTATTGAATCGTTCGCCCTGGGGCTGGCGGCTGTTGGGGCGAGTGTCGAAGTTTTGGTTGTTTTGGGTTTGGTGTTTGCCTCTCTGAAGAAAAACTAGAATAGAAAAATTTTCGATTTGACTTAATTGGCTGTTACTGTTTGGAGCATGGCGATTATTCCGCCTGTTGTCCGACTGTTTCTCTCCACCTGGGAAACCACCACGGTGTTGAGAACCCTAAACTTCCATAGTTAAAATAACAAAGTGTCATAGTGAACTGGGAAACATGGGGAGGGACATCACGTCGCAATTTGCACAACACCTTCAATTTCTGTAACACAGAAATACGTGCAAACTGAATCAAGTGAACTAACCCTTTCCTGTGCAGCTTGGAACTTATTTCTTGCAAGGTCGTTCAGTCGATCGGCTTCTAATTGATCGCCCGGTGTCCATTGAGATTTATTTGCCTCGCATCGGGCTGCCCAGTCGGGCAGGTAGTTCGGAGGCCAGTCAACAGCGAGACTGCAGTCGCGCACAAGCTGAAAGTTTTTTAAGGAAATATATAGATGTGCATAGTTCTCACGGGCCGGGCCGACTTGGAAAAAATCCTCGGCCCGGCCCGGCCCGGCCCGTCTTGGCCCGGCCGTCTTTTGAGAACAATGTAGATGCGTGTGCGTGTGCGTGTGCGTGTGCGTGTGCGTGTGCGTGTGCGTGTTGCTTTTGTGCCATATTTACATCTACTTACTTGAAAAATTGTCCAGATCTTCTTTCCACAAAAGACACTGTCATCTACATCACAGAGAACAACTGATCGAGCAGCAGGATTGAATGCAATGGCTGATGACGACTGATGGTAGCTTGTTTCCCAACTCTCCCTGCCGAAAAACGGGGTTCCAACATGAATAACTTGGCGGATTCCGATCGCCCAGATACTTCTCCTGAAATTTCAATTGATTCTGAGTAAATGTAGTCTAATTACATTTGCATACAGTATTTCCCGACAAGGACTTGGATTTTTCCAACGTTGAATTCGGTCAAAAGGGCTTCTCTCTCAGAAAATTTCATTTTCCTGAAAAAGTATTTATGTGTGGTTTTTTTGTTTAAACCCACGTGCTGTAGTAAGCAGCGGAAATTTTATGACTTTCTAGGAAACGGCAGAGCTGTTCGGAGAATTCCTTGGCTTCCTTTTCGCTCTTTCCAACGACGACCATTGTGGGGCCTAAAAGTGATATAACTTTTGTTGTAAGTATTCCAAAAAGGAGAGGTTGAAAAAATATAAGCTGTCATAAAAGACTCACCTTCGTCGAAGTTCCTCATAGTCTCCAGCACAGAATCCATCACGAATTTTCCTCGCACCCTCACTAGTAAATGGTTAGAAGGGGAGATTTTCTGTTGAGTGTCGTTGTTCAACACAGCCATTCTGAACGAATATTTTAAAGGACTTTTAAAATAAAGCCAACTTGTCAATGTTGTGAAGACGGTTCCGCCAATAAGCATGGCTCAAGCTTGCCGAATCCGATGAAACCAAAACCAGCTGAGCAACCTAAAAACCTGTATTCAAAATACTTTTCACTGACTAACCGTGGCCAATGTGAAACATGCATTGAACATCGCATCGGCACAGGCTTCGGACAAGAATTCTTTATCAGAATTAGCCAAATAGTCGAAAACATCGACGACGAACATTTTCACTCCTGCTAGGGTATACTGTAATGATTTGAATAATATAAAAAATACAAAAGACATACTCTCTCAAGCTCCAGGCACTTGTTCATCTGAAAAGCGGTAGTGATAATAATATCAGAGTGATCCCTTGTCTGCTCGAAACCGGATCCCATTTGGCTCACATGTAAGGCGGTCTTTATGTCTATGTCTGAAAAAAACGGGGAGAAAATGAATTTTTAAGTTTTTCAAACCGGCTGTGAGCGCTCTGATTGTGTCGTAGAGGGATTTTCCTTGCTCCTTTGTGGGGACGAGGATCATTGCCCTGGGGCAGCATTTTTGGCGAGGAATGATTTTAAGATCGTCGTGGACCTAAAAAGAAAGAATGAAATAAAGAGCGGGAGAAAAAGACAGAGACAGAGACAGAGACAGAGACAGAGACAGAGACAGAGACAGAGACAAAGACAGAGACAGAGACAGAGACAGAGACAGAGACAGAGACAGAGACAGAGACAGAGACAGAGACAGAGACAGAGACAGAGACAGAGACAGAGACAGAGACAGAGACAGAGACAGAGACAGAGACAGAGACAGAGACAGAGACAGAGACAGAGACAGAGACAGAGACAGAGACAGAGACAGAGACAGAGACAGAGACAGAGACAGAGACAGAGACAGAGACAGAGACAGAGACAGAGACAGAGACAGAGACAGAGACAGAGACAGAGACAGAGACAGAGACAGAGACAGAGACAGAGACAGAGACAGAGACAGAGACAGAGACAGAGACAGAGACAGAGACAGAGACAGAGACAGAGACAGAGACAGAGACAGAGACAGAGACAGAGACAGAGACAGAGACAGAGACAGAGACAGAGACAGAGACAGAGACAGAGACAGAGACAGAGACAGAGACAGAGACAGAGACAGAGACAGAGACAGAGTTTAAAAAAATCAAAAAAAAAAAACGGAAATCAAAAATACTAACCCTCTGAATCAACGGTAGCAGATAACCGATGGTCTTGCCCGACCTACCCGTAGTCGATATGCAAATGTTGATTTTAGCATTCATCTGAATAATATAAAGTACTTAATTAAGATATTTAAACCCACATAAGGCAAAATCGTCCTTTGGACAATCCTCAAATCCTTGAACCCGCAAGCTTGGGCATTTCTGGCCAGTTCATGAAAGAAATTCTCAGCGATGGGCCTGAAAAAAACTATTTTGCTTCTTACATATTTTATTTCTTACGCTGAAGACAGTGGCAGTTCTTTAATGTCACTAGAGCAGGACACCAACACCTTGGGATCCATGGTCGTCACAATGTCACTGGCTCTCCGATGCTCCAACTCTTGGAGGTGCTTGGGATCCACATCTCTCGGAAGCCAAGCCTCTGAAATGAGTTTTCAGTATTTATTTTTACAAAAAATCGAAGTATTTTTGTTATATAAAGACTTATTTAACTTCTAAAAGTTCAATAATTGAACAACTTTCTGGTGTATTACAGGTAAAATGTTGAATTTTTCGCGATTCTTAAAATTAGCAATTTATGTTTATTAGATAAAAACACCTTATCTCAAAATTAAGTGAATCATATGGTACTTCGAAATAAGGATATTTTACTTTTAATTTCCATACAGAATCCAGTTTCAATTCAAGTTCTTTAAGCTATAAATATTTCGATTTTTCATTTTGTGTCGCTTTGTATTGTAATATGTTTAAAAAAAAACAACATTTTCACCAAAAAAACAAACCTTCGTCCATCAGATTCTTCCACGACGATCTACGATGCATTGATTTCTTCAATTTACCTATCTGAAAAATCAAGAATCCAAATATAATATAAGTTTTTGAGGTTTGGTGAGGTAGAATGGGTAGAATAAATAAAGAAACAGGGTATTTTTGATTTTCTTCTAATTTTCATGAGAAAATTGAAAAAAAAGTAAAATGGAAAAAAAAACTATTTTGGGACATAAAAAATGCTTGAAATATAATTTGATTTTATTTTATTGGAATTTTGATGTAAAAGTTGGACTGCTAACTATTGTTGTTTATTACAACTGGGAGCCGTCGGCTGGAAAATGTTGTACGCAGAGAATGTTGTACGCAACGCTTTCGAATATTTATATTTTCAAACAAGTGAACTTATATCAAATTATTTGGAATTTAAAAATGCTAAAATCGGGAAAATTGAGAAAATTACTGTGATTGTAGCATATTGCAGGATTAGAGGGTGTTTATAGTAACAGTAATAGCAAATGAAATGAAAACAAGCGAAACTGAAGTAAAAGCAATTGAAAAGCGCAAATTCAAAAACAAACACCGCGCGTGTCGATATCTAGGAGGTCGCTTTTGATCCATATCAGGCAGAACCGTGGCGCCGCTTGGCATGGCCGCGTGGCCTAATGGATAAGGCGTCGGACTTCGGATCCGAAGATTGTAGGTTCGAGTCCTGCCGTGGTCGAAATTTTTTTCTTTGAAATTTGAATAAAAAGGGGCAAAAACAATACATTGCCGTGTTGCTTTCAAGATGTTCAGAATCAACTCTTACTATAGGGCCGCCAACCCTACTTCTGTTGTTGTGAAAATGAGTGGGAGTATGCTGATGCTAATATTTGACTAAACACTTTGTTGTGGTAAAAAGTGGCTACAAAAGGAGCTTGGCGGGCGTTTTTTGACCGAAGTAGCATTGTCTAGGAGTATAACTAAAAGACCATCTCGGGTGAAAATATTTCAACAAAAAAAAATAAGAAAAAGAAACTCCAAATACAATACATATATTCAAAGGAACGATTTGTTCGTATGAGAATTTTTATCTTAAGTCGATATATCGATGCCATTAGCACAAACCGCTCTGCGCCATCTTGATAACATATCGATAATGCCGTGATGGTAGTTGTCATTTGCAGGAAAGATATAGAAAAAATCTGTTGCGGATAAAAAAATTGGTTAGGGCTGCCATTTTTGTGCAACTCTTCCCAAGAATAGTTTATTCGGTGGGTTAATCAATTGATTTCTTTCTTCTTAGGTTGCCAACGTAAAAATTGGAATAGCGAGGGAGTTAAAGTGATATAGATAAATCAATGAAAATGAGAGAGAGAGAGAGAGAGAGAGAGAGAGAGAGAGATAGAAATTAAGAGAGATAAGGCGTATATTCGTAAACCTTCGGCTTTCTCTCTCCGCTGCTGTAATTCTTTGGATAAAGAATTGGATGAGTTTCTCATATGACTTAAAAATGAGCAATCGGTCTGGGAAAGTGAATACAATGCGCCGCCAGAAGGTGATTAAACTCAACCTTCTCTCGTCGCTTAGGTTACCGGAAACAGATGGTGCATCCTCACGTGATTGTTGATTTTTCTACAATGAGAATTCTAATTAGAAAGCCGGAAGCGAGGGATTACTCTGGGTAGTCATCTGGAGAGTTAATCAGACAAGATTTGTAGTTTTACGAAGCGTTGCGTGCCTCGCCGATTTGTAGGACTACTGACTGCAGGAGACGAGAGTAATCATTTTACGATTTCATAACTATGGGTTTAGAGGCCGACAGAGAGAGAGAGAGAGAGAGAGAGAGAGAGAAAGAAAGAGAGAAAGAGAGAAGAAGCTTTGCAAAATGAATGATTTGCGCTACCATTCCATTGAAAAGACAGTTGTACGAATGCGTTGCGCGTCGCCCTTTCACAATTGAAAAAGCCATTTCACCCGCGGCGGACGGATTTTTTCCTCTTTAGACCTTCTACAGAACTTTTATTGGTTTACAAATAAGTATTCTACACAATATAACTATTCTCCAAACAATGAAAATGACAGTTTTGATCAATCTGCTAAAGAGCGACTGGTAGCTGTACTACCGGTTTTTTGGTGGACGATCTGCCAAGCGTAATTGCCAAAACATCAACTGGACATTCTCTTCGACGTACTTTTTTGACACGAAAACAGAAATCATTCTTTGTTTAAAAAAAACTATTTGATAACATACAGGGTGGCCGAAAAGTTCGGTCCCAAAAGTTTAAAGTGAGTGGGCGGGGTCGCCTTAGTGATGTACCCAAATATACAAATGGGGGCGTGGCCGAGGCACTGAATTATGCTTATAGCCGTAGGGAATATGGGATTTGACCCCAACCATGAGTGTCAGTCCTCATCGCGCCACCATCGTCCACCTCTTCGGCCAAGGAGTCCCTGCGCGGGACATCGCTCAACGTCTCCAGATGATCCCGAGGAGCGTCAACCGGATCATCAAGCAGTTCAAGGAGTTAGGCCATGTCAACGCTAAGCCCAGAAGTGGTCGCCCTCGGTCTGTCAACGTTTCTCGGATCAGGGGCATCATCAAGAAGCGAATTTCCCGAAATGACGGACTGAGCCTCAACAAAGTGGCTTCTGAACTGAAAATCGCCCGATCCAGTGTCCAGAAAATTGTGAAGAGCGAATTGGGACTCCGATCGTACCGACTGCTGCAGGGACAGACGCTAACGGACAAGGCTATGGAGAACAGGCTCGTGAGAGCGAAGAAACTGCTGAAGCATCTGACACCTCGCCGCCTCGAAAACGTCTTGTTCACGGATGAGAAGGTTTTCACCGTTGAGGTCGCCAACAATTCCCAAAACCACTGTCAATTGCTCTCTCCTATCGACAGACACTCTGGGAAACGCCGAATTCGTACGAGGACCCTGTTCCCTAAGTCTGTCATGGTTTGGGGAGGGATTACCTCCACTGGCAAGACTCCTCTGGTTTTCATCGAAAAAGGAGTGAAGATCAATGCCGACTACTACCAGAAGGAGGTCCTGAAGAAGGTGGTGGAACCCTGGTGCTCGCAGAACTATCCTGGAGGGGATATGATCCTTCAACAAGACTGGGCGCCCGCACATGGAGCGAAAACCACAATGGCCCTCTGTGACAGCCTGTTTCCTGGACACCTGACCTAGGATTTGTGGCCCTCGAACTCGCCGGATCTCAACCCGATGGACTTTTCTGTATGGAGCGTTTTGGAAGCCAAGGTGTCGACGAAGCCCCACCACAGTTTGGACTCTCTGAAGCGTTTCCTGGTAAAGGCATGGGACGATCTCGACGACGACTACCTGCGGCAAACCGTGCTCTCCTTGAAGAAGCGTCTCGCTGCTTGTGTCAAAGCCAAAGGAGGCCACTTTGAGCAATTGCTTGTTTAATCTGTTGAAAATATTGTTTGTTGTTAGAAAATAAACGTAGTTGGAACAATATCTCGTGTTCTGTCGTTTGGGGGTTCATTGAGTTTGGGACCGAACTTTTCGGCCACCCTGTAGTTTTTGAATGTATAATGTTTTGGTTGAAATCAGATTTTTATAAACAGAAGGGGAAGAAAACATGCAAACTTCCAGAAACATGGGTTCTACTCATCTTTATATCAGTGATACTTCCTTAAAATTAAAAATCTAGTTGAAAAAACACCCCGATTCATAAGTTTTAAAGCTTGCTTTTCAAAACTTGAAATGGGCATTCTTTCTCAATTTCTCAACTTAGTTTTTTTGTCACGAAAACAGAAATCATCCGAAAACTTTGCTTTTTGTGTAAATAAAAGCCTTTTGAGAAAAGCCATTTTGAAAATATATTTGTTTGAACGTTGGTCGATATCAGTTGTATTCAAAACAAAATACTTTATACTTTTTTTAAGGGACCTTCAGGGGCGTTTTTAATTGAAAATAAACGTTATGCACAAATTTCGCGATTCCGATGGAAATGATTTTTCCGAAGACAGCCTAAGTTCGACGATCGTTAGAAGAAGACTCTAATGACCGCTTCAATATTGGAATCCAGCGGAAAACGCATAATAAAACTAGCAGTGGTGAGGGTTGCGTTTCAGCTACCCATGTATTTCGTGTTCGTAAAACTGCCCATTCGATAGTTATCCAACCTTATACTTTTTAGCCCTGCATGTGTAAGCATTAAAAAGGAATATTTTTCCCGAAAACGGAAATCCGACGGCGGTCGTTTTCAGGAAAGCGCAAAATATCCGATTTTTCATATCCTGAGTGCATCAGCCCGAATATTCAACGGGGTTTTAACGAACAACTAAAACAGATCTCTTTATTCCAGTCTGCTGAAAGTAAGAAACAATAAAGGTTAGGTTGCTACAGATGAGATACGCAGCTTCATTGCAGACGCTACGTTATAAGAACAATAGGTTTGGCGGCAAGGTGAACAATGATCGGTAAGAGACGGAGAGGAAAATGGCGCCAATTGCAGCTTCTGAGGTTAACGGGCTCTTCTATCTCTCGTTCTCACTTGGCAGAAGTAGTTATTCAGTCATTACAAGAACCTCAAGAAACAAACAGATAGAGAGAATTCGGTATGGAAAGAAGGGTTGGAGATGTTGATTTTGAGGGTGATCTTTTCATCTCTTGCCTTTCATTTGAGTTTCGTAGTTGCGCAATGCGATATGAGACAAAGGAGGCGAATTGCGTAGACGAGTGATGCACCGGCGCAACTGAGGAACAGCGCGCAGCCGATGGTGACGGGGACGTTACGAGGGCTGAGAACGCTTTTTAGAAAGAAAAAGGGGTCGGAAGATGAATAAGAAAGAAAGTGTGAGAGTATGAGAGAGAGAGAGAGAGAGAGAGAGAGAGAGAGAGAGAGAGAGAGAGAGAGAGAGAGAGAGAGAGAGAGAGAGAGGATATGGTGGGACAGCCTTTATCATTTCAACCATGTTCAGAATTTAATCCTTAGAATAAAATCATTAACAGTTTGGTGGAAGTTTTTGACAGCTTGATACCTGACCACCTCAAAGTATCCAAATTTTCGGAGATTTTCTTTAAATACACGAAAATCACCATTTATGCCACCAAAAATCCGACTTGAATCCCTCGCATTATGAAAGGGGGCAGTTTGATTCTCCTTATTTGAAAATTTTGTTGAAGAACTGTTCCTTTTCGCAAAATAATTTAGTCTTGGCTCGGTCTGGGCCGATTCGGCCCGAGAAAAAAAATTTTCGGGCCGGCCCGGTGCTTTGCCATGCTCGCCTTGTTCCTTTGCGTATAACTTGATATTCGAAGAAAAAGCTGGTACAAGAGAAAAAAAATTGCAATTTCTTTAAGTTTACACTCTGCTTCATAAGAATGGAGTCAATGCATCCTAATTTAAATGAACGGGGATTCAGCTCCAGCTAAACTTTTCAAAAAAATATCATACACATACAATCAAAATGGAACAGACGGGGTTTCAACTATACTTCTGCCAATTTGGCTGTTTACACGGGCTGCGTATCCAATTTTGCACGCAAAATCAAAACATTCACACGCTATGAAATTCTATTGGCGTCAGCAATACGTGTTTTGATAATTTAAGCAAAATAGTAGTATATTGCTAGGCACTTCTGAAGTCAAACTATACGTTTTGGTATGCTGGATTGATTTCCCCAAAGTGGACTCCAAGAAAGCAATTCATTGAAACACAATTAACCCAATTCACAATAATCGATTATTTGACCGTAAATGCAATTAAAACAAGGAAATAAGCAAAAACGGTCACAGCTACAATCAACGCGGGAAACAGTACCGTTTAAAGCTGGACTGCACTGGTATAGATCAATCCTATTTTACACCGGAGTTCAAACGGGAGACCATTCTTCTTCTTCATCGTACTTCTACCAGGAACCGAACTGAAAAGGAGACGTTTAGAGAGGGAGAGAGAGAGAGAGAGAGAGAGAGAGAGAGAGAGAGAGAGGCCCACCTCGTCTTCGCTGTCAAAAGACCTCCTGCGCCCGGTTATCTCCTTGTCCGCAGCCTCACGCCTCTTCTGATTATTCAGCCTCCTGAGCACGTCATTCCTCGCGGGCATCTGAAGCACTCAAATAAAGTACACTCTTGAATTAGTTGGACAACATTTTAATAGTGTTTCATGGGAAACTGTTGCAAATTATGCAAATAACGAATTTTAAGGCGTCGAACTGGTTTCAGATGTTCATTCGGCTAACATAAACAATTGTTGATGAAAACGTTTTAAACATGACAGGCCGTACTAGCGATTCAGAACAGGGGCGGAAAAGAGCCGGCATGTATGTTGAGAGTGACGGTAATAATTTGAAATATGAGCATATTTAATTAAATATTTTACTACCTGACAAGTCTTTGGTCTTTGCTTTTTTTGACTTCAGCCACTCGGGATTCGGAAATTCTGCGAATGGGCGGTCTCTATTTTTGAGTCAGGTATCTCAAAAAGTTTTGGGCATAGGGTTTGTTAGGTTTTCAAACAATTTTCTCCAATTCAGCGAGCAAAAGTTACAAAATCATAGGTGGACGCGGGGTTCTCACGGGCCGGGCCATTTAGAAAATTTTGGTCGGCCCGGTCCGTTTACCTTGGACCACCCAGTCAGATTGCCACCCACATGACAAGGGTTCGATTCCGGTCGGTGACAATCTTTTTGTACGACTTATATTGACTGATATGTTAGTAAAAACACTATTAAGTTATTTAAAGCAATTAAAAAAGCATTGTACTGATTTAAACAAAATTTAAATTTTTCTTTTTCATACCCCTGCGGGCCGAAAAAAATCCCTCGACCCGACCAATTATGCGTTTGATAGAAAACAGTAAAGTTTTATTAAAGGGGGACTTTTGCTGCCACCGATGCGCCATTTGGGGGGCTTGCACATGGAGTACCCCAAACGATTCCTGTCCATCCGTGTAAAAAAAAAAACCGTAACTGCCCTATACGGATCATCCATTTTCAAAAGAAAAACCTACCCCTCCGTTTTCGGCAAATTTGGGGTGCAGCTCGAATTCCTCTTCGACGGGAGAGTTGTAGGTATTCTTCCTGGGCGACCTGGGGGTCCAGTGCCTCTCCGACGACGAAGAGCATGCCGACTGCTTCATGGGAGGAGCTCCAAAAGACCTACTCCACTGAGACTGGCAGTTGGGGTTGCTTCCACGGCGATTCTCACTGTAGCGGTGGGATCCCTGGAATTGGAGAGTTAGGGAGACAAAGAGAGAGAGAGAGAGAGAGAGAGAGAGAGAGAGAGAGAGAGAGAGATAACACACCCCGTTTCTCTGAATCTCACGCCGAGGGGAGCTCTGCCTCCGCGGGTAGGTGTCGTGCGTGCTCTTTCCTCGGTTCTCAAACTCCTCCCACGACCCGGTATGGTACGGGCCCGTAGCGACAGCCCTCATTTCCTAAAGAATCCAAATTTTCCACAAAATCAAGGTTTACTCACACGACGCGGCGGGCTCCGTTCCCTCCGAGGCTCTTCGAAGCCTCCTCCTCCGTACCTCGTGTTGGGACCACTTTCCAAAGCCCAGAAGGGAGTCCTTCCGAAGCATCCGCTCTGAAAAACGGAATTATTCAAAATCTGCATAAAAAACGTACGTTCATAGCTGGCGACTCCCTCGAATCTTCTCGCTGAACAAGACGGCCGTCGTTCCTGTAGCCCTGACGAGGCGGCTCCGGCCGGCGCTCCCTCAGCGACATCTGCCCAACGTCCCTGGCCATACGATCCTGCAAAATAATTATATCAGTTTTCACGGGCCGAGCCGACTTGGAAAAAAAAATCTCGTCTACTCGAACCACCTAGTCAAACCACGTGTCACCCACGTGACCAAATATTAAGTGTTTGCGGGGTTTAAAAAAAAGACGTAAGCTAAACTAACGATTTAAATAACTAGGATTAGATTTAAAGATTTGAATTTTGAGCCGAAAATTGGTTGTTTTTCTACCAGGAGTTACGGCCCGTCAACGGCGGTCCTGACTCTTGGATTCGGCGCACACATGTACGCTCGGGTCGGGTACCAAGGGCAGCCGACCACTCTGGCGCATCGCGCCAGAGCGGTTCCCGGACGCCTTATGAACCCTCCACTCTCTCCCTGGGAAATGAAGGGCGGGGGTGCGAACCAAGAGAAGAAGAGACACACCCCACTCCTCCATTGTATATACAGATTGTTTTTGGTTTATTTTGTTTTTTCACGGCAACAGGCAACAAAGCTCAATTTAATAGAGGGTTGAGTCTTCCAATTCACAGACATTTGAAAACAACACAAGAAAAACGCCACCCTTCCGTATTTTTCTCACCTTTTTCAACCAAACGCCGAATTACCGCAAGCATATTACGTCCACCTATGGTTCAAATTGTGGTACCACAAGTTCATAACGTCTACTAATGATGTGATTGCCGAAGCACGAGCCGAGTTATCACTTTTGTCCAATTTAATAAAACCCCACCTCAATCGGTCGTCCTCCGTTCCTTCCATAATCGAAGTCTCTGCGCGGGCCAGTCTCCATCCTTTCCCTACTCTCCTGACGACGGACGGGCGGGCGGTCGTAGAATCGGTCCTAAATCCCCTTTAGAAAGGTTCCAGTTAGTTCTCACCATGCTGGGACGACGGCGGAGCTGGAGCACCTCGGGGGATCGTTCTCGTCTCTCCATCCGTCCGTAATCCCTGGCATCCCGCGACGGGTAGTCGTTCCTGTGGCCCCTGGGCGGCGGAGGGGGCACATTCCGCTCCCTAGCGGGAGGGCTGTAGTCCTAAAATTAAATGATTATGCTGCTGAAAATCGGCGGGTGATTCCAAAAAGAGATGTAAGAACTGAAAATCCTACCCTGTAGTGGTCTTGGCAGTGCCTAGGAGGAGTCCTCTGTCTCTGCTCTGTCGGGTGGAATCTCCTAGTCTGCGGGGGAGAGTAGTCGCGCCTACGAGGCGATAATTGACGGTCTCCACGGCGAGGCTCGTCGTTCCCACGTTCGAATCTCTGAAAATTACTTGTTTGACAAACCACAGCAAAATATTAACCCATAAAAATACCTTAAATAAAGGCCGACAATGATAAAATAAAATTTGAAGCCGTGATTTAGGCGCAATTTATTAGGGAAATACAAATTATTTTGGGTAACGAGCCTACCCATTGTAATGTCATTATACCCCCATTGATGACGTCAATGTGGACACCCGGTTAAAGGCAGAGGCCCAGGAAAATGAAAAAGGACCTGTCCATGACGTAACGTAGGCGAGAGAGTGTCATTTTCAATGGTGAAATGCAGAGAGTTTTACGATTAGCATGGACAGGTCCCCCTCTTCATTTTACGTGGGCCTCTGCCTTTAACGCGAAACACAGTAAAAAGGGGGTTGACACTGGATATACCGCAAAATTTTAGAGCAAACTGGTAGTACGATATTTTGCCGAAACCAAACAGTGACAGTTAACCATGGCAAGGGGCCGGCCCGCTCTCAAAATTTTAACGGTCCGACCAAAAATTTATGCCCAGTTTTAATGTAAAAATCACAAATAAGGGGAAAATGGGCTGGCCGGCCCGTTCCCTAATTTTTTTTCGGCTCGGCCGTAAATGCGACAGCCCCCTCTATTAGAAAGTTTTTAAAAATTTTCGGCGGGCCCCTCCTTTTAGAACAAAATGGGTAAAAGTCAAATTGCGGCACACCCACCGCCGCCGATCGCGTTGGCCAAATATGGCGACCAGGGGTGGCCGAGTGCCGGCTCCGTAAGACCTTGAGCCCCAGGCCCACAGGGTTGACCCCCAGAGGATCTGGAGCTGAAATGGCGCGAAATTTGAAATTTGTAGCAAAATTTTTTGTTTTTTTTTATTATTCAGTTCATTTGGCTTTTTTTCAATTTCGGTATGTAAATATGGTACTTTTTTAACTGCTGATAAATCTAATTTGTTTCAAAAAATCGTTAGAAATAGGAAGATGATACACAAAATGATAAACTTTCATGTTGCAAATAGAAATGTCGAAAAATTGTATTTCGCGCCAAAGTGTCCAGGGCCCCCGTCCTCACCCCTAAAAGCTCGGTCGATTTATGGTTTTTTACATACTACAATATATCAAACCTGCCGATGACTGCCGTTGTCGTACTTCTCCCTGCGAGGCGACGGCCTCCTCTCCTCTCGACGAAGGGGTCCTCCACGAGATTCGGCCATCTGTCCTCTGTGATTCGGTTGACGACCCGATCTGCGGCGGTGGAACACCATTTCTCCCGCGAACCTCTGAAACCCCAAACTACAGATGACTACAAAAAACCCACATTTCGGTCGGAGGATTCAGAAACACCCCTCTTCCTTGCTGCATTGTAGCAGCTCTCGTCCTGAACAGATCGTTGAGTTCAAACTACAAAGTGATAAACCGATGAAGAGTAGTGTTCCTCCTTCTTCACATAGGCGTGGTCCCTGCGACCCATCTCCTGGCGCGATATGCCCTCCTGGGGGCTCCATTCATCCGGACGGAAGTCGAAGGGCGAATTTCCTCGGGGTTCCTGAAATTTCCCGGTATTTTCACAGAAAAGAGTCGTTTACTAACCGCCAAAGCGGCCACCTGCGGACGAGGTGACTCCCGGAATATGTTGGTCTCTGCCTGAAAAAGTGGGATTAGCGAGAGAGGGAGAGAGAGAGAGAGAGAGAGAGAGAGAGAATTACCTCGTCATTTTTCTGTTTCCCTCCGGTTTCTACAGGATCAGCCATCTTGAGATCCACGAGGATTTCGGCGTCCTTGCAGTCCTGAGTCGACCAGCTGCACCTGGGGTCATCAATGTGCCTGCGTGCCCAGCCGGGAATGTAGAACTTCTTCCACTCGAGCTCTTTCGTACTTTCCGTGATTGCCTGAAATTAGGAAGATAGAAGTCTCGTCAAATCTACTTTGGCTGCGTACACGACGAGGGTATCCTATATTGCACGCATTATCGAAGGAATAACATCAAAATATTGGCAAGAAGTAGTTTTTTAATAGATAAGATCTACGCATAAATAGTAAAGATCTGCGGAAGAAGAATTTTCGGCAAATTTAGTAAAGGATGAGGTTCGTCGCAAATTTTCGAAACTTTTGATCATAGAGGGGGCTATTGCAAAGTTACCCCCTTAAGCCGTAACCAACACTCTTGGTGCGGGGCCTGCGGGGTCGGCTAACCAGAGACTGTCGGCTTGATGGGCGGAGTCGGGCGCGCTTGCCGCGAACAGGGCCAACCCTCTCCCAGCGAGGGGGAGAAGGGGTACTAATAGTGGGACTCACTGTGACGGAGACGATAAAGGCCGCGTGAATAGGCCACCGTGAACTCGGATTGTTTTTTAAGATTAGGATAGTAGATTTCGTTATTCCATTCGCTGAGCGCCTCTTCTCCAGGAGGATTTTTCATATCTTCGTCCACTTTTCGCTGTGGTACTGTTTTTTTTTTATTGGACAATTTTAGGAAATGGAGACGATTGGTCTTTCTTAGTCCGCGTCTTTTGCCTTTTTCGATTACTTTCTTTCTCACTTGCTTTACCAATTGACCTTTTAGTCCCCATACCTGGACACGGTACGGAGGGGTCTAAAAAGCTAAGACACCCCTCTGCTTCATTTTCACCTTTCTCTGAATGTCACCTCGAGCCTTTCTTTGTCCGTCTCTCGCTTGCGCAGTCTCGTGATTTCGCGTGCGTTCATACCAGGGCCACGGAAAGTGGACGTCTGGCGGCTCACTTTTCAAGGCCATGTCTGCGAGCTCTTCTCTCTCGCTTCTATTGTTTAGAGTGACAGCTGTTGCACCGATGGGCACAGTCTGCGCAACCTCGTGTAAACGATCAGGGGTCACCAGATTGACCTTTTGATCTGGGAATAAAAAAACAGGAATTTTCGTGGGGACCGCTTTGTGGACGACGATCTTTAGTTGGAAGAGTGGCCAAAACTGCCCTTGTCAGGAAAAACGGACTTCATTCATTTTCCCCAGGTTTCGGGTGGGGTAATATAGTAACTGCAACAACTATTTTTTTTAGCAATATAGTATGCAGATAGCCCAATTTTGAAAGTGATCTCAAATTTTACTGCAAAGGAAAGTTGTTAGGGCCGTCTTTGGCTGGCTCCAGAATTATCCCGACAACGTGTGCTCACTCGACGTAGTTTTAAATAAAAACCTTCTTAAATGGTGTAAATAATTTTGAGCAAGTGAAATATTTTTAAAAAAGCAATTAAACTTTGCCTTTCTTGTGACTTTTCCCACTTGTTTTTGGTGCAATTTATTAAAAATGCAGTCTTTATTTAAAGCGATATTTTCATACAAAAAATGTGCAAAAAGAACTCGAAAAAAAACAGAAAGGTGAACGGACTGATTTAGACAAAAATCAGTCCGTTCTTCCTATTTTGACAGTATGTGTGCAATTGGTCTCGCAGCGATTTACCTCAATGGCAGGAAATAATACGCTAGCACCTAGTTTCCAAATATACTCCCACCCTTACCTCTACAACCTCCTTCACATTCTTTCCAGCCTGCTTGGAGTGGTCCACGTTGACGAGGACGACGGACCTCGCGTGAGGCATGTAGGCCACAACCGACGAGGAGAAGTGGTAGCTGGTGGTGTAGCTCTCATCCGAGCGGTACGGCGATCCCACGTGGATCACCTGCCTCAGGGCAGGGAATCTAATGTTTCGCCTAAAAAAGAGGTTACATGGTAGGAAAACTTGAAAAACCCACATTTGACAGCAGTACTTGGTGACGAGAACCCTGAAGTTGCCCATGGTGAATTCCCTCAGCAACGTTTCGCGCTTCGGCATGCTCATCTGCCTGAATGCTGGTGTAAATAGGGGAAACTCGAAATAGGCTTACGTGTGGTAGTATTCCGCCGAGATATCGTTCTCTCTGAGAACCTTCAGAATTCCACTTATGGTGTGAGGGATGTCGCGCATGCGATCGGGAACCACGACCAGGGCAGAGCCTGAAATAATTTAAACTTATTAAGGGCGTTTCTTATGAAAAGGGTAAATCAAAAACCAAGAAATTTTTCATGCCCGGGCAGGGCCGTCCCAAAAAAGTTCTCGGCCCGGCCCGTCATTTGAGAACCCCGCCACAATTAGCTTTAATGCCTTTAAAGGCAGAGGACCGCGAAAATGAAAATGAACAAATCCATCACGTAACGCAGACGAGAGATCGTAATTTTAAATGGTGAAATGCAGAGAGTTTTATGCTAAAAAATGGCCAGGCCCCCTGGCCATTTTCGCGATCCTCTGCCTTTAAAATGGGTAACCATCCTTCTTACCGAAGAAGCACATGGAGTTATTAAGGGGTACTATACGTAGGCCCGCAAATAAAAATACCGTAAGTACCGCAGCCATGTTTCATTACGGTTTTTCGGTCAAAAAATCATTTACTTAGGTACCACAAGCGAGTTTAGGGGTCCACCCCATCTGTGGCCCTAAAAGTTAACGGTGGGTCCGTAAACTACCAGGGTGTCCCGAGGTATGGCAAGCTCGGTTCATAGATGAAAACGCCACATGTTGGGGTTCTCCCTCCAAACATATACGGCTCCAGGCACGAATTTCCTGCTCGAAATGCAGCTCGGCGCACCCCCTAACTAGGGAATGCTCCAAACTGGCCCCCAGCCGACGGAGGTGAGCCCTAAACCGTTTGAAAGAGAATTGAATTCTGAGTCGAGGGGTGAAGTTCAATTTTGCTAAACGGTGTTAGTTTTCGAGTATTGATCGATTTTCTCGGCGCTGGCCCCTGCGCTGCTGACAAGCGCTGTCTCAAACGCCGCGCCAAGGGCGCCGCAAATGTACCTTGGTGGCCCAGCGGCAAGCTATTCGCTTCATAAGCTGGAGGTCCCTAGTTCGACACTCCGCCGCTGCAAAATTTTTGCTTTTTTGTAACACTGACAAATTTTTTCGCGAGAGACAAGTTTGGTCGTTTAAAAACATTTTTTTTTCGAGAAACCATAAATTTGTTTTGAAAATGTCCTTATTGTATCAAGTCCATTCTTTTTTTAAATGGTTTGTCATTGACTGTCACAGGTTTGTGTAATTCACAGAAACCTTGTTGAATATGTTTTGTTGTATATCGTGTTGAACTTTTATCCAGCTTATGAAGCTAACAGCTTGCCGCTGGGCCACCAAGGTACATTTGCGGCGCCCTTGGCGCGGCTTTTGAGACAGCGCTTGTCAGCAGCGCAGGGGCCGGCGCCGAGAAAATCAATCAATAGTCGAAAACCAACACCGTTTAGCAAAATTGAACTTCCCCTCGACTCAGGATTCAATTCTCTTTCAAACGGTATAGGGCTCACCTCGATCGGCTGGGGGCCAGTTGGGAGCATTCCCTAGTAAGGCATAAAACTTTTTCTCACCTCCTCCGTAGTGGTTGATCGTCTCGACCACTGCCTCGGGGGCCAGGTGGGCGCGAATCCTCACAAGCAGGTGGTTCGCCGGAGACATCTTCTGATGAGCCTGGCTCTCCAAAATGACGGTACTGAAAATGTTCGAATCAAAACGGAAAATACAATGATACTCACTTGTTAGCGGACAAGATGCGATCGTTCCAGTAGGACTGCTCCATCGCCGTTTTGTCGTCGGCGACGAGGACCAGCTGGCGTTCCTGAAATTCGGTCTATCTTCTATACCTTTCTTACAATTTATGGGAATGATACGGGAAAGTATGCATTTTGGATTGTGTCTCAACATCTCTATTTCTCTCGGAAACATGGGACAGAGCGCCCCGAAAACAGGGATATCTGATGTGGTAAATGGGGTAACGGTCGACAGTATGCGCACCACCCCTGGACGAAAAACTCAGCGAAACGCAGCGATGAGGTACCGCAAAAGGAATTTTCAGCCAATTTTGTTAGGAGCCCGTCGTGAAATCTTCGAAAGTTACTCTTAGAACGAAACTTAGAACGGCTGTCGCAAAAAAGAACCCATGTGGTCCCTTGGCCAAGTATGAGACCATAAATTGTCAACCTCCGCCAAATGCGGCAGTGGGGGCGTCGCAATTTTTTCGCCACATTTGTTAACGAAGAAGGCCTGTCGCATATTTTCGGATTTTTCTTTAATTAAGGTGGCTGTCGCGAAATGGACATCCGCGGTTGGTTGCCCAAGTATGTATGAGATGCACCCTTCCTTTGCAACAAAAATCTTGAAACTGCAAGATAAGACGCATAGCTAGCATAGCTATAGTCTATTTCCAAGGAAAGGTCGCTGACTTTCCACCGACCGCGATTTCCAGTCATATTTAACCACTAACAATTTGAAACATTGAAGTGAACGAAAATAGGCGAAATAGCATTGTAAAAGAGGAGTGCGCAGAAAATTTAACGATTCGCGTTGGGATGCAATGACCGCAGTCCTTTAAGAATTGGCCAAAACATGTTCCGTTTTTTGGAAACAAACCATACGGTAATTCGGTTGTAGCGTATGGAAAAGCAGTCCAATTTTCGTTTGGCAGTTGAGAAATCTCCAAAGTTAGGGAGATGATCCCCAATTACAAGGCCCAAAATTAAAGCCGCCGTAAATTTTTTAGCCTCCAACTGTTTTAAATAACTGAAATGTCGTACAAAAAAAAATTTCACCGACCGGGATCGAACCTTGGTCGTGTGGGTGGCAATCTTACTGGGTGGTCCAAGGAAAACGGACCAAACGGGCCGGCCCGACTCGGGCCAACCAAATGGCCCGGCCCATGAGAAAAAAAATTTCAAATTATTTTACACGGCTCTATTAAAAAAAAAAGGTCCCGTTAACGGGGCCATTGAAATTTCCAATCGGTAGTTCGGTGCAATTAGGCATAACCTACTGCCCCAAAGGGGTTTTCGCACCGATGTTTTGGGCAATGAGATGCAACTTGGTCTTTACTGACACCTCAACCTAAGGAATCTGTATAGTCGCTGCCCACCGAGCATGGCTACAAAAAAGGTCATTTTTGAAAAACCTGCGCATCTAATTAGCGAAATAGGTCACGAAATTGAAAGACGCAGAGAGAACTTGTCAGCCGCTTCGGAATGCTCGCTGGGCGAGGCATACCCTAAATTGGTGGGTGCGCCTGGGTCCGGGCGGAGCCCCCCGGATTTTTCGGCGGGTCCGGTGGGCCGGCGGAACCCCCCGTTTTTACGCGTTTTCGAGGACACAATTTTTGCCCCCCCCCCCTGCGGGCCCCCCCGAAAACCCCTCTCCTGACTCAGGGTCCCGATTTTCCCCGGCGCACCCCCCCCCCCCCGCAGATCCTTACCCCAATTTAGGGTATGGGGCGAGGAGTATATATTATAGCACCAACCGTGCTCAAATTGTCGTAGTACTTGAAGAGTTCCCTGATCGACTCCGGTCTAAACGACCATTCCTTCAGAAGATCATCGAAGCTGTCGATCACCAGATACTTCAGAAAGGCGAGAGTCAACTACAAATATGACCAGGTTTTGAAGACAAAAACGCAACAAACCCTATTTTCATTGAGACACTGAACGAAGTTGAAAGCGGTGGTGATAAAGATATCCGCATTGTCCCGCAGCGTGAAGGCGCTTAGGGTCATCTGGCTGACAACGAAGGTGGATTTGATGGCCAATCCTGAAAAAAAGAATTATTAAATGATTAATACATAATCAAATTTTGGCCTGATTTACATTTTCATGTAGATTTCCTGAATATCGTATTTGCCACGCAAAACTCAGAACTAGGAAAACATTGCTGGTAATTTTCGGGTGAGGGGGCAGCGCCGAGTCAAATATATTACTTTGGGGGAGTTGCATCGTATATTTAATGTGGGGGTTGCTCAAAACGACCCCCGCGACCCACCAAAACCTTGGCATTTATGACAGAGTAGTTTGGCAATCCCTATTGGGACCTTTCGTTAATTACAGTAGCATCAAGTGAGTTTTACGCCTGATCGATCGATATCAATTAAACTGTTTTAAGGGGGAAAATGCAACCAAGTCATTTGCCACCAAAACACATTTTCATGGGCCCTCATTAGTCATTTCAGTTAAACACGAGCCACATGTGTTATCCTTATCGGAGAAATTCTTTTTGTATAACCAGTACTGACTCGCGCCGAGCCTAATTCCCTATTTGGGGTATTCGGGCTACAAGCTTAATTTGCATTGTGGGGGGGGGGGGAGTTCGCGCGACACGAAAAAATCATTGTGCCGATTTAAACAAAAACTAGCATTCAGTTTTCATTCACAGGCAGGCTGGAACATCCAAAAACCAACAACAAGAAAAAAATCTCTTGGCCCGTCATTTGAGAACGCCATTTCTTTAAATTATAAGAACGCTATATCACAATTAGTGATTCACTAAGAGTGAGTTTTCGCTTGTTTGTAACACATAAAATATTCAGTTAAAGCCTTATTTGAGATTCCTTAACCGATTGTGGGGGCCGTAATTGGAAAGGGGAGGGGGCTTGAATCATACCTGGCAACATGATGCATGCGTGCCTTTGGTTTTATGGGTCAATGATTTTTGGGACCTTATTTGTGACACCCCATACATGGCAAACCTCCGCGAGCCGCGGTTGTGGGGGTGCTGCAATTTGACACATACCCAATTTTTGTGAAGGGAGGAGGCCGCCGCAAATTTTGAAACTTTTTTCTAATTGAGGGGACCGTCGCAAAATACACCCCTACGGTAGGTTGACCAGGTACACCCCTCCGAAGCGTGTTCAGTTATGACTTGAATGAAGCTTCAATATCGCTTCACATGGAGCGTTTGAGAGACCATACATTGTCAAGCTCCGCCATTAGCGACGGTGTGGCCGTCGCAATTTGTAGTGTTCGTCAAATTTTGTTAATGAAGGGGGTCCGCCACAAATTTTCGAAACTTTTTGTAATAGAAGAGGCTGTCGCAAAATTTTCCCCCGCGGTGGGTTGCCCAAGTATGTGAGAGACTCAATGCGTAATTCGCCAAATGGTGCCTCGGAGGTAACATAATTCCCCTTTTTAATTATTTTGTTCCCATTTTCAACCAAACGCCCACAAATTTCAAAAACAGACCAAATACCAACCGTCTGTGAGGGCGATGACCTTGTCGTGCATGACTTTGGCGTGTTCCTTGGAGTTGACGAGAATGACGGCTCGCGGGTGGTAGAGTCGGTGCGGCCTCGCGCGGAGGTCTTCGATGACCTAAAAACCAATTTTCAATACTAAAATTAGAGGCACGGAATGGAAAAGACAAGAACGTCGAAAACATACCTTCTGAATCATGGGAAGGAGGTAGGCAGTCGTTTTCCCAGTGGCTCCGGGAGTGACGAGGGCGAGATTACATCCCCTTTTCAACTAAAAACAGAGATTTTGTGGGAAAAAACACCCAATTTAAACTCACGTATGGGTAGGCAGTGCTCTGTACCTTCCGAAGCACGTCGTAGCCACAGCTGATGGCGTTCACGGCCAGTTGGCGGTCGAAAAGGTCACAGGTACGACTGGAAACAGGAAAATTTGGAAATACAATGGTTTACGGGTCAGCCCGAGCAGAAAAATCGATGAAACTGTGTCAAAATCTACCTGGAGGACGGCGGAGAGGCGAATTTCACATCCGGCGACATTGCGACGACGACGTTCGGATCCGAGAACCTCTCAATGTCGGTGGCCCGGCGCCTCTCAATATCCTGCAGCAGGTGGGTGTCCTGGATGACGGGGACCCACGGATCTTCTGAAAATTGGGAAATTCAAGCAAAATAAAAGAAAATCCCACCTTCGACCTGCCCATCGTTAATGTTTCGTCTGCGGGGAGGCTTCTTGTACTCCCTCATCTGTTCTGAAAAATATATAGATTAAAAAGGAATATTTTTGAAACAAAATTGAAACGGAAACAAGAAAGAACAAAGTTTTTATTCAGTTTTGGCGGGCAAAACCGAAAATGCCGTTTGCCGCAGGGAATTTCAACTGCTAGTCTACATATCGCGGTGGGACCACACCATAACAAGGTCTTGCTTTGGGCTCCATCAGAACGAAGGAGATAGGATATTTTGGGTTGTTTCTAATGAACCGTGTGGGAAGTGTTTTTGGTGAACGAAAAACCCGTATAATTCCACTTATAAACATAGCAACCCACCGAGAGGGTCAATTTTTCGACAGTCCCCTCTTTATTAAAAACTTCAAATTGGCGATGTTTAATGCAAGAAAACACTCAAAATTTTCATTAGCTGCGTCTTACAACAAATAAAAAACAACTAAACGTAGTCAAACGGCATCGTTGCGTAGCGGCACATGTGTATATTAGGGTGATTTTGTGTTTCTTCAGGTGATATTCTACGGTTAAGGGTAGTAAACAAAGAGTGACTGCCAAATTTTAAGGCCCAAAAGTTAAGGGCGGGTACGTCAGCTGTCAGAACCTCCCAGGGTATGCAACATGGCTGGACAGCGAGCGCTTGGGGTTCGATGAGTAAGCCCCCAAATAGTGCCTCGGACGCAACGTAAGTCCCGCTTTAACTTTTGTCACAATTTTCAATAAAAACCCGATTTACGTAGGTATGTCCACCTATGGTATGCAATTGCAGAAAAGCATCTCGTCATAGGGGAGTCAAAAATGCCACCAGATCCAAGGTACGCTCTGTGAAAGGCATGGTCATAGCTGGACGGTCAGCGGTTGAGCTGGATGCATAAGCCCTCCAAATGGTGCCACGCGGGCAACGTAAGCCCCCTTTTAGTTTTTGACAGCATTTAAACCAAACGCCGAATTACGTAGGTACCCATAGCACCACATGTCCAGCTATGGTCCGTTTACCAAATGTGGAGACATAATTGGAATGGGGGTTTGAAGAAAACCTCAAAAGTTCAAGAACACACAAAATACGAACCGGGGGCGTTTGGGACAATGGACAGGGAGGCGTTCGGGAGGCTCGGTGCGTCAGCCCTTCACATCACGTCCGCCTATGGTGAAAGGCTGGTGATTAGACTACAAATAATCAATATCACCAGCCACGGTATGGACGTTACCCAAGTGGTAAACAAGGAGAGCCGTATTTTGACGCAACGCGACCGCTCCGCAGCCGACAGACAAACTTCGCCACGTGTTACCTGCTCGTAAATTTTGGCATTCGGCCAACTTACTATTCGAAATTCAAATTCAAACAAGTTGTCCGTGGCTTGCGCAGTTGTGACATCGCTCTGCATATTGTACAACAATTGATGGCACATGGGAGTAAAAATTGACAAGAATCCGTGTTGAAGCAGCATGCGAACCAGAATATGAACAAAGAGGCTACGGCGAAAACTTGGTTTACCGTCGACCGTCCGCCCGCGGTTACATTACGAAAGCCGAAGTCTTGCCGGCTGGCGCCAGCGAGTGACCGGTAAGAGACAAAGAGTACAAAAGACGCGTAGCGACGGTGGAACCGCCACGCCCATCGGGCTCAGAAAGCTACTAACGTAGCATGCGCTCATACCTTGGGAAGGCCCGGTCGTAGCGGTACCCCCTGTCACTTTTGAGTTCTGGAAGCGCCTTTACCCCCGTCACTGTAGCTGACCAAACATTAAATTTAAATTTTATATAACAAAAATATTTTAACTGAAATAATGATTTTTTTAATTATAAAAACAAAATAAAATAATTAAAAATTAAAAGAATTCTAAAAACTGCGTCAATTGACCTATTCTACACACATAAAGAACGTGGTCAGTGAAGGTGGGGGGTGAAGGTGGGACCTTCACTCCGGACTCTGCCCGGCACGAGAGCGAGAGATCGCATTTCACGTGTGAAGGTGGGGGTAGAGGTCAGAGAAAGAGACAGTTAGACAGACACGCAGAGGCAATCATGCCTGAATACAGTATGCATACCTGACTTTCGCTGCGGGACCTTTTGGCTAAGTTAGGTTTTAAAAAAATGAAAGTTGAAGCATTCTGAATGCAATTCGCAAATTTTATCAGTTATAAAACTTTTTGTGCTATTTATTTTGAAAAAATAAATGGAAAATACTTTAATTATTATATTTTAAATACCATTTAGCGAGAAAAGAAGAAAACACCGCGAAAAGAGTAAACGATGAGTCCCCAAGTTTTCTATTTTAACCGCAATCATGTTTTTTCTTATATTTTTACAACACGACAAATTAATTAGAACATTTAACTGTGTTTTTAATTCAAACTTTGAGAAAAGTGCTTGCTTTTTGGTATAATACTGCAGCCAGCCAGCTGGTACGAAAAACACAAGTTTTTGTAAGCAAAGCCCCATTCTCTGTATGAAAGTGACTAGATTTTTTCAAATTTGGCAAATATGATGAGATATAGAATGTTATGTAATGCTAAGAATGTAAAAAAAAAAAAGAAAAAAAATATTGACTACCACCACCCCCCCCCCTCACTTTTTACTCACTTGGGTCGCTGGGACCCCCGTCACTTTTGAAAACCCGTTCATTTGGTTCCCAAGGTATGCATGCGCTGATTAGAGGTAAAGAAAGAGGGAACGGCATGCGCCCCGTAAAAGAGGGTTTCCCAGCAGATTACTTATCAACTCGGGGAGGGAGCGCCCCCGAAACTTTGGGTAGTCAAAATGGACAAAATAGAGAGGGGTGCGCTTCTGGTAACCGGTGTGACAAAAAAGACGTTCTATATTCGCCTTCTATATTCGAGCGTTCGCCGCTCGCAGGCAACGGGGCACCCTCTCTCACAAACAACGCAACCAGCTGGCCGCAAATCGCAAAAAAAGGGTTGAATCAGAAGGAAAAATGTCGAGCACCTGGTCGAAGACGACTGTCGTAAACAGCCCCCATCGTCAGAGCGAAACGAGGGGTCGGCAAGTAACCGAACAGTTTGAGAAAAGCTGGATACTTCAGAGGATTCGGCAAAAATATGTAGTAGCTCCAAAAATACATAAAAACCGGCAACTGAACCGCAAACGACTTCGAATTATGATGTTGCACGCTTTTAAATTCGGCACTTTTCCCCCTATCATACCTGGACACAGAACGAAGGGGGTCTCAAAAATCAAGAACCCCTCTTTTCACAAGGGCCCCACGACAACAAAAACCCATAACAAAAGCCCCGCAAGCACCTTGTGTCCAGGTATGCCCCCCTATCAGTTTTTTGACTCCAAATGTTCCTTTGGCTATGAGAATTCGAAGAATCGGCACTTTATTTTGAGAACAAATGGCTAATTTTCGAGAAATAGGCTTCCACAGACCGCATTTTTGGCCAAAAACGCGGAAACTTAAATGAAAATGAACCCTAAAAATAAGAAACACGAGCCATGCTGCCCCAAGCGGTCAGTATTTATCAGTCGTTCTCGACAAAATATAAGAAAAAAAACACAGACACAGTGACGAAATAATAGCAGGGGCTAAATTGTTGAGCAAAACTGCTGAAAACGGAAATTGGTGCCTAAACGCGAGTATAAAGTGAAAAAAGACAGACCGCTAATGTAAAAATAAGCTTACAAAAAGCCTGGGAGTAATTTATACAGTTTATTATAAAAGAATAAACAAAATAACGGTAGGAATAGCGGTGAAAATAAGAAAAATTAGAAGCGAGTCAAAAAGTACGACAGAAATGCACGAGAAAGGCGCCAGCACGAGAAAGGCGCACAACGTGGCTAGGCACGGAGGTGGTTGAGACCACAGCGTCGCGGCCACGGTACTCCGGGGACCCAGATTCTGGCACTTAAGTGCCAGATAGAGCGCGAATACAGTTTTTGGTAAAATGTCAAAAATATAAAACCCTCTGTTTAAGCCAGTAATATAATTTACTGCTAATATTACTCAATTATAAAATAATTCTATGCATATTAACGTCAACTCACAACATATTCAGTAAAATACACAAATAAAAACAATTAAAAACCCCGGGAAAAGAGCCCCGATCGAGTGATCTAAGATACCGTAATCAAGACCTAGGTCGACCTTACAATTAGATGCGCATTGGCACGGTGCCAACTTTTGGGGCACTTCCGGTCCTCTTGGAATAATTGCGGGAAAATCCCGTGAGACGGCCGTTTCTCCAAATATGGAGAAACAGAAAATAGATACTCTCTGTATCAGAAACGGCCAGTTTTCTAGTTTATACGCGAGCAAAGTCGAAAATCAGGTATTCATTAAATTGGGATTAAAATACGAAACGAGAGGAGATGGTGCGTATGAAACTGTGGCTTTATGGTTGGTACGACCTTCTTGCTCTTTCAATTTAAAAACAACTTCACTAGTTTTGATCCAACATACCAAAACAGTGTATAGAACGTTCTATATTCGAGTGTCCGTCGCTGGTGCAATATGCGAGTACCCTGGCAACGACAGGGAGTACAATTGGCGCGGAGAGACCCGCAACATTCGCCAAAGTAGTCACAAGAAGGATCGCGACAAAACGAGCCGGGTCAGCCCGATTACACCAATACGGTTGTAAAAAAATTGTTCCCTACACATTACTATCAACTCGTGGGAGGGAGAGCCCCCGCAACTTTGGGACTAGGAATTTCTGTTACACTCCCAAATTAAACTCGTCTGGCAAAAAGGGCAGTGGGGAGCCTTCTATATTCGAGCGTCCGCCGCTCACAGGCCAGTGCAAGGTGACTAGTGCCCTGTCAACGACAAAAAGTGCAAAAGGCGTAGACCAAGAGGGGTCAGTAGCGACTGCGATGCCCAGGCGCTATCGAAAATACGAACAGGATAGGAAGCTACTTTAGAAATATTCCCTTCTGTCACATTTCAAAAGCGCTTTATTCATTTTGGGGTTTTAAATTAACGTTCCTCGACCTAATGGCTTATCGTGCAATGATAACGCAATGACAAAAGCGAAGATAAAGGGCAATGCATTTATCAAAAAGGTTAGATTCGCAGCCAAGATAAGAGACAACTTTCCAATGCTATTGGGCAAATGGACATATATTATTTGATGAGGGCTGTAAAAAAAGAGCAGAGGTTCCGGTTGCTATGACAAAATGAAAACTGCAGTCTGAACTAGAAAACAGGAGACAACCTTGGCTGTTAACGCTGGTGCAAAATGATTTGTGCGCTGATCTAAAGGGCAAGTATAGATTTATTTTTGAATGGGGGGAAGGCGTTTTTATTCTTGCACCTATAAACTTGGGAATGAAATCAGTAATGTATATTTGAAAGAAGGGCAAGGGAACTCTCTGTCTCTTTGTCTCTTTGTCTCTCTGTCTCTCTGTCTCTCTGTCTCTTTGTCTCTCTGTCTCTCTGTCTCTCTGTCTCTCTGTCTCTCTGTCTCTCTGTCTCTCTGTCTCTCTGTCTCTCTGTCTCTCTGTCTCTCTGTCTCTCTGTCTCTCTGTCTCTCTGTCTCTCTGTCTCTCTGTCTTTCTGTCTCTTTGTCTCTCTGTCTCTCTGTCTCTCTGTCTCTCTGTTTCTCTGTCTCTCTGTCTCTCTGTCTCTCTGTCTCTCTGTCTCTCTGTCTCTCTGTCTCTTTGTCTCTCTGTCTCTCTGTCTCTCTGTCTTTTTGTCTCTCTGTCTCTCTGTCTCTCTGTTTCTCTGTCTCTCTGTCTCTCTGTCTCTCTGTCTCTCTGTCACTCTGTCTCTCTGTATCTCTGTCTCTCTGTATCTCTGTCTCTCTGTCTCTCTGTCTCTCTGTCTCTCTGTCTCTTTGTCTCTCTGTCTCTCTGTCTCTCTGTCTCTCTGTCTCTCTGTCTCTCTGTCTCTCTGTCTCTCTGTCTCTCTGTCTCTCTGTCTCTCTGTCTCTCTGTCTCTCTGTCTCTCTGTCTCTCTGTCTTTCTGTCTCTTTGTCTCTCTGTCTCTCTGTCTCTCTGTCTCTCTGTTTCTCTGTCTCTCTGTCTCTCTGTCTCTCTGTCTCTCTGTCTCTCTGTCTCTCTGTCTCTCTGTCTCTTTGTCTCTCTGTCTCTCTGTCTCTCTGTCTTTTTGTCTCTCTGTCTCTCTGTCTCTCTGTCTCTCTGTCTCTCTGTCTCTCTGTCTCTTTGTCTCTCTGTCTCTCTGTCTCTCTGTCTTTTTGTCTCTCTGTCTCTCTGTCTCTCTGTTTCTCTGTCTCTCTGTCTCTCTGTCTCTCTGTCTCTCTGTCACTCTGTCTCTCTGTATCTCTGTCTCTCTGTATCTCTGTCTCTCTGTCTCTCTGTCTCTCTGTCTCTCTGTCTCTCTGTCTCTTTGTCTCTCTGTCTCTCTGTCTCTCTGTTTCTCTGTCTCTCTGTCTCTCTGTCTCTCTGTCTCTCTGTTTCTCTGTCTCTCTGTCTCTCTGTCTCTCTGTCTCTCTGTCTCTCTGTCTCTTTGTCTCTCTGTCTCTCTGTCTCTCTGTTTCTCTGTCTCTCTGTCTCTCTGTCTCTCTGTCTCTCTGTCTCTCTGTTTCTCTGTCTCTCTGTCTCTCTGTCTCTCTGTCTCTCTGTCTCTCTGTCTCTCTGTCTCTCTGTCTCTTTGTCTCTCTGTCTCTCTGTCTCTCTGTCTCTTTGTCTCTCTGTCTCTCTGTCTCTCTGTTTCTCTGTCTCTCTGTCTCTCTGTCTCTCTGTCTCTCTGTCACTCTGTCTCTCTGTATCTCTGTCTCTCTGTCTCTCTGTCTCTCTGTCACTCTGTCTCTCTGTATCTCTGTCTCTCTGTATCTCTGTCTCTCTGTATCTCTGTCTCTCTGTCTCTCTGTCTCTCTGTATCTCTGCATCTGTCAGTTTGAGCCCGCAACAGCAGCGTATTTTAACAAAAGCTCAAACTAATTGAATCCGCTTTCATTTCGGCAGAATAATAGCTTTTTCTGAAACATCGGCTTTTATTTTAAAAAGCCAAATCAATTTACCCCTTGTTGTCACACCTTACAGACCTCTTGCTAATATTGTCCCCCATTTTCTATTTATTTTTTATATTTTGTTTATAGCCCATATTTAAAAAGCGCATCCCATCTAATAAATTTGCTGTAGAAAATGACCTTCACAAACGGGTACAACGCCACTCCGCAGCAAAATGAGGAGAGAGATAACGCTGACTGGTATGATAAAGTTTTGTAGCAAAAGCCAATAAATATTTTTAGCGTTTCTCCATCGACCCCGGTTTCAAAGAAGGTCGTTCTCATGACTTCTCCTATTGTGGAACCTCCCAGGATCTCTGGTCTTCACTGGGACCCCGTTGGAGCTCCTGTTAGACCGAAAGGCGCCAGCAGGCTCGCAGTAAGTTGATAATTTCAAATTCAAATAAACAAACCAACCAGCTTCAAACAAAGTAAATAATTTTTTAGAGAGACACGGCCATTTGGCAGCCGAATTTCGACAGTGACGACGAGGGAGAGCCCAGCAAGCAGGACACCCCCACTGGCCGCCCCAACCGCCCATCTAGGAGGAGCATGGAGGTTAGCTTTTTTTTCAAAGAGTAGAATTGCTTCACTTTTACAACATTTTTCGGCTATTCGGGAATGTTTTCGTATATTTTCCTTAAATTCCCAATGTTGTTTGCCCATTGTTGGCCCCGAAGCGAGTTTGACCATTTGATTCTTCAAAAACATAATTCGGGTTTTGCCAAAACCCGCCCCGTTTTTCCGAATCTGGATTCCGAATGTGTGAAACACACTTGTGGGTTTTTGCGAATTTCCATTGTTGTTCGTGGCGGGGCCCAAACAACCCAAGCAACCTATATCGCACCATTCTGAGCAATTTGCAAAGTGTCGAGTCATTTTTTACGGTTCCTGGAGTTTCTTCAAACGCAAAGGAGGGAAAGAAAGTGTCTACTCATTCCTATATATTCCTTCAAAAATAGTTTTTCGATCCCAACAGCACCCCTCAAAACATTTTAAACTCTAGCAGTCTCCAATTGGTTTCATATTATTGATTCCATTGACTTTGTTGTGTCCACATAAACCCACTTTTCGAAAATCCTGCTACACAAAAAGCTCTAAAACTGAACTTGACTAGAAAAAGAAAACAAATACCTGTATTGAGTAGAAAAATGTAGGATAACCGCACGTTGGTAGGATTTGGGTGGAAATGACACACTTGATGGGGAAATTAGAACGCAAATTTTCCGTTGACTTAACGAATCATTTTTATGCTAATGTGGCTGTAATATAGGCTGTAATTCAAATTCGCAGTGATCCTTTCTTCCTTTTCCCAAAATCATTGCCTTATTGCTGGGTTTGAAGCTTTCACATGATGTAACGTTATATATTTGATACTCAGGGCACAATCGCAGTCAAATCAGGCGAATTTCCTTTAACATTGGTTGATGCAGACATGTTTGTACTGCCTTATAATACCATTTTGAACCTCAGTCATCATCATTTCAGGGTTCACCGGATAACGCTAAAAAGGAATGAACTTCCACGCCAACAAACTTCTGGGAGGTTCTACAATTTTATGTTTAACAACCATTTCCTCTACCCATTGTACTTTCTAGTGTTATATTGGTATACCCAGTCCCAATTTAAAATCCTCAAATACCTTGCTACCGAAGCAGTTGTTGACGTTTCTAAGACCCCAACCTTTTGTTAATTGTCACCCCTTAAACAGACCTTGTTGAGAACGGAGCTCATCCGTTAAACCCGTTTTATTGTTCACAATTGTATTTTTATTATGGTTGTTCCTCATTGTTTATGTTGTCTCTTGTTTTGATTGTTCAGGTGAACGGAAATAAATATGTTGGCAAACTATGTTTCCGTTTCAGGCTATCTCTCTCACTCTCTTCTCTTTATCCCTCCCCTCGCTGGATTCTTGTAATATGGTAGTCCTCGCTCACATATCGTACTACCCCTCCTAAAAACAAAGTCCTTCACGGCTACCCCTGAACACCCACTTTTCAGTGATTGCCCTGCGTAGCCGGAAACGACTTCCCACGCCCCTCAGCCCCTCACCAGATGATTTCCCAAATGATGGTCATCCGGCGCGCCCTCCCTCGCCCTTTTTCAATCGTCGGCCGGTCTCGGCGGAGTCGTTTTCGACCACACACAATTAATACGCACACGCGAGAGCAACCCTCTCTCTTCAGTTGACGAAACTCGTTTGATTTTGCCCTGGGCAACGGTACCTTTATGGTGGGAGAGTCTGGGTTGCGAACATTTACGTTTTAGACCTTGTCTTCAGAACTGTTTCGTATTATACTTCGTGCGCGGTGAAAAAATGCCATCGCCCGTTGTGATTCGTAGGTCTCTCTCACGGTCACACACGCACACACTCACGCACACACTCACACACTCACACACTCACACACTCACACACTCACACGAGAGAGAGAGAACAAGAGAAAGAGAGATTTCGCTCACAATCTTTTGCCTGATTTTTGATATCCTCTCTATTTCAATATCAAAACATCAATATTTTCATCTTTTGGTATTAGCTGAGGTCCCGAAATGAAGTGTTTATTTGCTTTTTGGAGACTATAAATCTTGTGGAGACGATTTTTGAAATTTTAATCTGGCCTCTCATCTTTTGGGAGCTTTCTATTTTGGATATCCATCTGTCGGCTCCCAATTTACCGCCTTTTTACAGCCTTGGAAGGACATTTGTGACGTGTGATTCGTCTGTATGTCATCTCTCTCTCTCTCTCTCTCTCTCTCTCTCTCTCTATCTATCTCTTTCTCTATTTTTTTTTCTATCTTTCTCTCTCTCCGAAATACCCTCTTTCTTTTCCAACCCGTCAATTTTCTTCCTTATAGCCGGTCATTCCGACCAGGAAGTTCCCAAATAGCTGGCATCAATTTCTCTCCATCGCCAAGCATTCGGAGACCTATAATTTGGGAAAAAGTTAGGAACACAACTCTGCATTTCAGTATACATTTTTGACAGAAATAGCCATTTCGAGCCAAAAATGCAAAAGAATTGCATCGGCCGGGAATCGAACCCGGGCCGCCCGCGTGGCAGGCGAGCATTCTACCACTGAACCACCGATGCTCATTCGTTAAAGCTGCAGCCCACCTTTACACCCAAAGCTGCGCCCTGCTTGTCGTCTATGCGACTCTAAAAACGCTCTTTTCTCCAATTTCTTTAGTTTGTTTTTGAAACTGGTTCAATAAATCAGTCCCCACGTGTGCCAACGCTAGCCGCGTGTGTGGTCCCCATGTTTTCCGTGTCATTGAGCGGCGATGCATTTTTAACGTGTTTTCAGAGGCAGCCCTTTCAAATGGTACAGTATGATTAATGGATGAGGGCTACTCAGCCTCAGCCAGCCGGTTGTCGCTTCTGCCGCCATCCGACGCCGTTTCCGTCGTCTGAAACGCGACACTGACATTTCCTTGGCCTCCCACAAGAAATCGCACGTGGGTACTAAGTTTAGCTCCATGTCGACATCACTTCCTCTTGAAACCCCTTTAAAAGAAAACGTACTCTGCAAAACTACAACAGCCAAATTTTAACTTGCACCTTCATTATCACAAAAGCAAAAGTTGCATCGGCCGGGAATCGAACCCGGGCCGCCCGCGTGGCAGGCGAGCATTCTACCACTGAACCACCGATGCCCCCAGGTTGTCCTGGCTGCCACTGTTAAGTACACTGCCTCTGCCTTGCTTTACCCGCCTAATCGTTGCTGAAAACAACCCGGTCAAACTGCGGGGGAAACATATGACCGTCCCTCTAAAGGACTTCATTCTCCCTTTGAAATTCGCTCATACATAATTCTACGAGTGCCCGAGCGCCCAGTTGCGTCCTCTGCCTATTGTCAAATTGGCTTTGTACTATTCAAGAACTATCATTGCACGGAATCTGGACTGGTTTTAAACTTTAGGGTTCTTGTTGTTACCATTTTAAACACAAAAGTATCATATAATTCTCAACTCCACATTATTTTCGATGTGTTTGTGTGTTTACGCAATGTGATTCAAGAACCATGAAAGCTGTAAATAAACAGGACGTGAAGGCGTTGCAACGGATAAATGTTTTGCCATACAGGAGTTTTTCAGTTTTCCACAATGATATATTCTGCTGCAACCTTTCAAAGTTGGAATTTTTCCAAACCCCTAGCCTCTTCTAGAATGATAACGAGTCCCGCCACGAAAAGCTTGAGGTCTTGACATTTTGCCAATGTACACATCTAAAATTTTATTTTTGTCAGCTGGCAAAGAGCCCAGGCCGTTTTTTTTAGGCCGCTGGAGTTCCATTTTTCAAACCTTAAGAAGATAAAAGGCTGTGTTCTTTAGGTTTTCAATCGAACAGAATCGCGAAAGCAAGATTTTAGCGCTATTTGGCTGGCTTGTTGCCTGAGTAACATATCTACAACAGACAAACAACGGAACACCTCAAGAACATTATATAATGAAACATCGCTTAAAAGAGGTTCTATGATTTTTTAGGCGTTTTAGGCGTATTTTTCAGGCGTAACATACATACAACAGAGAAATAACGGAACAATGCAAAAATAAGCAGTAAAACATCCCTAAAGAAAGAATCTGCGATTTTTCGTAAGCATGTACACTGCGTCGCATTTTGATCCAGTGTGGTTTCTGGCGTTGTCCGGCGATCAGTCAAGAGCCAGGAAATGCGTAACCATTATGCCAAAGAGAAAAAACTACGCTGAGCCTTTAGCCGAAAGTCTACGGCTAATCACAAATTGCTACACGAGTCTGAAAAAGACCCAGAAAAGAGACGTGTGTGTGCGTGTGTGCGTGTGTGAACTACGACATCCAACAATCTTCATACACGTTTGTCGCGCTCAAAGCACATTGTTGTGCAAAGTTGCACCTTGTCCTAAGAAGAAAACGACAAAGATCATCCCCTCTTCTTTCGTGACCTCATTCCCCAACTTCCCTTCCCGTATGTCATCTTTTGTCATGGGCGCATTGTGCTGACAAATTGCTGCCGTTGTGGTCGTCCGGCAATCACCGCTGCCATTACCCAGTCATTCGGGACTCTACAAACTCCCCATCCCACTGGTTCACTTTTAGACACTCAATTCTCATATTATTCTTTTCTCACTTTTGCGTTTTCTACATCTCCAGGCTAAGGAGGCTCTCAATGTCAATTGTTGGTCGTTCTGCATCTCTGCAGGACATTGCCCTATACTATCTTCTCTTCGTCGCAATGTTTCTATATCTCGAACTCTCAGTCTATATCTCTCTCTCTCTCTCTCTGTCTCTCTGTCTCTCTATCTCTCTGTCTCTCTATATCTCCGTCTCTCTCTCTTTCTCTAACCATTTCACTATTTGCCCTTACTGCACATCCAACACGAAAATGCAACAAAAGCCCTTTCGGTGTGAATTTGACAGCTTCCGCCTGTGTTGACAGCCCTACCTCGAAAAGCAACGGCTGAGTGACTTCCATTGTGCCAATCGAATCCAAATTGAAAATTCTCATTCCACAAACAATAGGCTTTGAGTTTTAAGACTTAGTCATAAAAATACACATAGTGGCGTGATTTTCGACTTGTCGTGGGCGAATGTCACATTACGGAAGTCGTTCGATGTGGTAATTGCAGACAGCCCACGGTTTGTGAGAGTAAGAGAACTCTTTCGTTGCTGTCCTTTTTGTTTCTCTCTCTCTTAGTCTCTCTGTCTGTCTCACACACTCTCTCTTTCTCTCTCTCTCTCACCCTCTCTCTCTCTCTCTCTCTCTCTCTCTCTCTCTCTCTGAGGCATCACTCTAAACAACTGTTATAAGGAGCAATGTTTCTGAGTCCGGGTTGGTTGACCCACTCACTCAACTAGATTACATTGAATATTGTGCAGAAAACACCAAACAACTCTAAACAAGTGGAAACGTTTCCGTGCTACTTATTTTTACCGTAACACCTAACATTGCGGGGTGTATTTAACGGCCACCGCAAATTTAAAACGGAAGAATTTTTTTTCCTGTAGGTATAAACCACTTTGTAGCCAGTTTAATTTCCAGAAACATTCTTAATGAACCAAAACCGTAAAACTGAAAGCGCAAAAAGTTTTCAGGCAAGGAGTGAAAAATTTGCCATTTTTTGGAATGTTTTGGGTAAAAAGGCTAATTAATGTTTTTTTTGAATAAACGAAGTATTTAGGCACAACTTTTCTTTAAAATCTTAAACGTCGTAAAATACTGAAGTTTTCAAAAACGCGTTTCAAAAAGGTTGACCACTGGCCGAATGGGCGTGTGCGACCCCGCATTCGCTTTTCTTTCGATATTTCGGCCGATTATTGATGTTAAAAAGCAAAAATTTGGTTTTTCAAGCGATTTCGGTGGATGGAAGTTCAAAACCACAAAAAATTAGGGCGCAGATGTCCATCCGGCGCGGGGTCAACTTTAGTATCCTCCGATTTTTAGGGGGTTAAAAGAAAAATTGTGCATTAATACTTTGTTTCTTCAAATCACCAGTTAATCTCTTCCCCGTTTCTGAAAGTTTTTGTCTGAAAACTTTTTTCACTTTCAGTTTTACGGTTTTGGTTATTAGAGAATGTTTTTGGAATATAAATGTGCTACAAAATGGTTTATACATAAAAGTGATTCTGAGTTTTTTTTTTGAAAATTAACAGTACCCAGGTGCCACCTACCGTTTCAGAAATAGTTTCAGAAAAAAAAAAGAAAAATAGCCCGATAGTTTCAGAAATTCATATTTGGATCATAGAACACAAGATTCGACAAGATTACAACACAAGAAATTCGGATTTTTCTGCCCTTTAGAAGACTGCTCGAGGCGTCTCAAGAACTCAGAAAGACGGTTTCGACATTTTCATGAAGCATTTTGTAAATTTATCTCTCGCTTCACATATAAAAATCAAACTTCACCTCTCTTACACCTTTTACAAGAATCAACATAAAATAGAAGATGTCTGTGTTATATCAATTTTTTCCATTATTTCTTTTTCACTTTTGCATTTGCTGCTACTGCTTTCCCTCTGTTTTCAGTCATTTTACCCAGTCGAATTGACTGGCTACGGGCGCATTTTCCTCTTTTTTGTCTCGTATTCCTATTCGATCGCGTGACTCCGCCAGAAAACAATGGAACTCTCTCATAGAGACCATAGAAAACTAGGTCTCTCTCTCTCTCTCTCTCGCTTTCTCCCTCTCTTTGTGAACCATTTCCCCCTTAGCGTCTTGTATACAACCCTTTGTAAACAATTCCAATCCTTCGTTTCAGGGCATTGATGTATGATTCTTTGGCTCTTCGTCTCTACAATGGGCGTCCTCTGTTTCCCTCTGCGTGAAGAAAACTCCACTGACGTCATTGGCAGTCTTTTGGCTGACGTCATCAATTCTACCGTTGTATTTGACGTTGAAAACGTAACTACGACAACGACCCCAATGGCTGTTGCATCAAAGCCAGCTGAGGTAGGCATTTGTAGATCCATGTAGCTGGCGCCAAATTCAAATTCTGACCAAAATTACGTTTTTGTCGCAGGGTACTCCTGCGAGATAGCATTCAAAAAGCGGAGACATAGAGAAAAAGCCGCTTTTTCTGCGAACTCACGCCAAATTTCTTTTGGTGACGGCGGAAAGCTATAGCAGTCGCCAAATGAAATGTGCGAGAAAACGCCGCTTTTTCTCTGCGTCTTTGTATTTTGCGTGATGTTTTCGCTTGCGTATCGCACGAATGCATTAGGGCTGTTTTTGGCCGGATTCCAATTTGGCGACAGCTATATGTGTGTTTATAGAAATATTGATTGAAATGCTCAAATTGGGGTACAAATTAGAATATTTTGCCCAACTTCTAGTTTGAAACTCGCATGCTGCCCCTCAAACAAAAAAGCAGTCTGGATATCAAAAACAATTAGTGTAAATGAAACAAAATGAATTTTACAGAAGCTGATCGACCCTTCAATATTCATTACGTTGAAAAAAGACGACTGGAGGGATGCCCACGACGAGAAGATGATAATTTGGTCTTTGGAGTCCCACCATCATCCGGAATTTGGCAAAATGTACTCGAAAGGAAAGAAGAAAAGTCAAAGGTAGGCTTTTAGAAGCAGGGAGAGCTATAGATATAAAGATACTGAATTGCAAAGAGACGGAGAAACAGAGAGACATAGACATAGAGAGAGTGAGAGAGAGAGAGAGAGAGAGAGAGAAAAAAAGGTACCGGGCGAAGGAAGGAGGGTGACAAATTAAAGAGAAGACAGTCAGAGAGAGAGAGAGAGACGGAAGAAAAAGATACAAATAGAAAGGAGAGAAAACGAGGTTAAAAATACAGTGAAAGTGTGATAGAGAGATATTGAGAAGAGGCAAAAAAGAGAAAGAATACAAACAAGAGAGAGATAGATAGAGAGAGATACAGAGAGGCAAAGAGATAAAAACAGACAAATAGAGCGATATACAGAGATACAGAGAGAGATGCAGAGAGAGATAGAGAGAGAAAGAGATAGAGAGAAAGGGAAATGGAGATACAGAGAGACAGGCAGAATATGTGAGTGCGTGGAAGACAGAGAGGCACAGAGAGACATAGACAGAAATACAGAAAGCTAGGAAGAGAAGGGTGAAAAGGATACAAAGAGAGATTTTGTGAAATTACACACAATTTCCATCTGTAAAAAGTTTTTATACTATATTTTCAGGCACACCCAGTCGTCGCAGATAATGTCTTTCATGATCCTTGGCTCAGTGATCGGTTTCATTCTCTACACCTACCTTTCCCACGTCATTATGATGCGCAAGTTGAACGAGAGAAAGAAAACCGCTCAGCTCAGGGAACTTCTCGAACGGTTAGTTACACTTTGAGAAATATTCTTTTTTAAAACGCAGGGCAAATCGATTATGAACCGTTGTCTGAGGCGTTTATTTCAAGTGACTTTGAAACCTGACTTGTGTTGTCTAGACGGGTACACGCGATGTGTGGTGCAGCTCCATTGTTCCTTAGTGTTCCCTATTGAGGGCTGATCCTTGCATTTGAGCAAAACAGCGCTATTTTTAGTTTTATGCCTCTAAAAATGCCATAAAAGTCCATTTCAGGTCGGCTATTATAATGGCCGGATCGGCGCAACAGGCGCATCTGACTGCCGGGATGGGCGAGAGAAGGCGATCCCTCATCAACATGTTTCAGCACTTCAAACTGTGATTCAGGCTCAATTATTGTACATATTTACTCTTTTTTGGTATAAAGACTTATTAGAGAAGAGAGAGAGATAGAGAGAGAGAAATGAGCGTCCACTTGCCTGATGTAAGGACGCAAAGCGGCATAAGGCGGACAAATTCCGCTTAACTTCATGACCGCATAGCGCAAAAACAAGCGCACACCGTGAGGCGGCCGAAGGTCGCTGAACTCTCGAGCAAAATGCGACGTAAGAAGGCAAAGCTGCCAGAGGCAACCGCAGGCCGCGTAGTAGAGGACATCGTGTGGCGCCCGAAGGTCGCTGAAACCAAAAAGTCCAGTGGGTCTACAATTTGACCACGCCCCCTTTTTAGCCGAAGTAGAATCAGCAAAGATTATTAGGCAAAGAAAGATTCATTTTCATGAATTTTTACGAATGTTACAAAAGCAATATCGCCGAATTTGGATATCAGTGTTGCTTGAGTATCTAATATTTAGTGAAATGGAGCGCCAACTTGTACCATTTCACTTAAACCCTGCCACAATGTGAAAAATCCAAATACAGAGAAAAAAAGAACTTTTTTTGCGGCGCCGATCATGACGAATTTGTTATGGCTCAAGAGGTTTTTTTTATTTAAAAGAACTTTTTAAGTAGCCTAAGGTAAAAAGCATATAAAAAAGCTTTTTCTTTATCGGAATTCTGCCAAAATTAGACTTTTTGAAGCAGACATTCGATATTCAAACGAGAGAGCATGCATGCGACGAAGCGGAGAAAATGTCGCTTATTTCGGTTTCTTTATTTTTGGTGACTGTTTTTAGCGCAGCACACATTTTTGCGGCTGAGACCCTGCGTTTCAATTTTTTTGGTTCAATCGGCGAATAACATTCTAATTTGAAAAGATTGTGTTAAAAATTACTTTTTGTTAAGGAAAGACAGTGATCCGATTGCAAATAAGGGACTCGGTGATATAGAAACGCAAAGAAAGAGAGACAGAGACATTGCTGAGTACATTTTGCCCTCAACACTCACCCTTACCTCTATTCCTGTTTTTCCGTTGCCGTTTCTCGCGGCTGAATGCCTATTGCGCCGTCCGTCCGAACACAATTGTCGTCCATTAAGATATTGCCTCATTAGCATATTTCATGAGTTGTGGGCGCACGAGTTGTTTGTCGCGGGTTCTTTTCACACTTTGTTCTGCTTTGAATGACTTCTGACGGCCGCCACAACGAATCCACAAACGTTTGCCGAAAACGGCTTTTTATGGAACATAAGTATTTCGTTCCTTTACCTATCTCTGTCGTTATATCCGTCTGTGTCTCTGTGTTTCTGTGTATCTGTGTCTTTATGTATCTATATCTCCGTGTCTCCGTCTCTCCGTCTCTTCATCACACTGTCTCTTCATCTCTCCCACTCTCCGTTTTTCGTGTCTCTGTGTCTATATGACTCTGAGTCTATGTGTCTTCTCTCTCTCTCTCTCTCTCTCTCTCTCTCTCTCTCTCTCTTCTCCACCCCTTTCATTAATTTCGCGGTTCTCTCTGCTGACGCCTGTCGCTAGCAATTGTTTTCCGAACCCAATCCAGCGTAAACCCCGTTTCCCCCGATTACCCCGTCCAAAAAGATATAGTGCTATTTTAGTACCCCATTGCAAATAAACGCGTTTATATAAAAAAAAATACTGATAAAAATATCTTTGCTCTGATTAACTAATTAAATAATTTTAAATACAAACACTGACTAAAACATTGTTGCTCTTCGACCCCCTTCTTCATTTCCTATTAGCATCCGGGTCCCGCCCTCATTTCCCCACTTTTCAACAACCAAAGAACAATTTCAAGCCATTTCACTCTAGTCTGAACTTTAACTTTTCACTTCAAAACATGACGTTTGTCAGCGTTACGCTTTGTTTTCCGAAAAATACAAGTAATTGAATATGAATGGGTTGCCACAGGTAGGCGAAATTGATTTTAATGTCATAAAAATGTGTTCAACGGCCTAATTCAACCCTAAATAATTGTGACTAGAATCATTTTCATGTCGTTCCATTTTTTCATGTAGTAATTATGCGATTTACGGCTGTCACAATTTTTTGAGGCGGGGTGCAATGCCCAATCGTGTTTCACTTTTGGACACATACCACAATAAAAACTCCACGTTTTCCTTATCTATTTAATCTAAAATTACAGTACCTCTAGGCGCAGTAGGTTACCTAAACTGTTCTATAACAAAAATCAATTTCAAAAAACCCCCAAACGGCTCCTTTACGCAAAATCAAAAATTCACAACACTTTTCAAGTTCATGGGGTTTGAATGCTACGCTGCTAAAATCTAACATCTTTTAATAAAAATTTTAATAAATTTTAATAACGGCATAAATTTCTTTAACTGCAAACAATCCATTTGTTATCCGTGTTTTCGCTAGCAACAATAACAATTTTGACAACCCATTTTCAGCGAGCGCCGGAAGGTGAATTAAAACCATTGTCCAAATAGCAATATAAAAGTGAATGAAGGCTTTTACAATATTTCGAAGGGAAGGCATGCTGCCAAAGAAGAGAAAAATCCGTGTTTTGTAGAAGCGAAGAACGTTCGCGCAAAAGCTGGCCCCGGCCGCACTTAGCTTGACCGCACTCTCTGAGTGTTCACACATTCAACTAGGTGAAGCCGCGATGCGGCCCTATGCGGCTACATACCGCCTTTGTCGCAAAGCGCCCTGAAGCGGTCGAAGACCGCAGAATCCAAAAAGCAAAGAGTCGCGAAGCCTGTTTTTAACTTCTGGTTTTTCAAATACGTATTTCTCACATTCATTAAAACTCTTTCTTAAAATGCGCTTTTTTCCATTTCCTCCTTTCCACGCTTATAGTTCGAATCCAAAACAAGAACACTACTTTTTTCTTCTTTTCGCTGTGTGCAATCGCCCGATTGCCATGCCCTCGACCGCTCGTAAACGCCCCGTCTAAAGCATCGAACACATGTCCGAATTTCCTGCTATTGTCGTTTCTCCCTTCGACCTACGTCCACCCGTTGTCCTGGAGAATTATTCTTTTGTCTTCTCATTGAGGGAAACCACGCGTAAATTGATAATTCATGCTCTTCTGCTTCGTTTTTGCTGATTTTGCTGGTTATTTCTCTGTAGTGCTGACAAATACTAAGTTAGTAGTTGGGTTTAGCACTTTGCAGCTGTTACTCTCGGAAAAGAAGTGACCTTTTGTTAATGAAAGCCGGGAGTATTCAACTTGGGAATGAGAAAATGAGAGAGAGAGAGAGAGAAAGAGAGAGAGAGAGAAAGAGAGAGATAGATAGAGGAGCAATGAAGAGCTGTCCTTTGTCTTTTATATCGCTTTTTTCCTTATTCTGTCTCTCTCTCTCTCTCTCTCTCAGTCTAATTCTCTCTGTAAACCTCTCTCTAGTTTTATTTCTTCTTTTCCTAGTCTCATAGATCCCTGTCTCTCAATGGGTTTTCATCCCATTCATGAGGACTTCTCTTATTTACATAAAAAGCATTTTTTCACATGAGTTTTTCAACGAACCCAAAACGTGCAATCCCCGTCAAATTTTTTTTTCGCACCCTCGCATTCCAATCCAATGAGTGCTCATCAATTTTGCACCGAATAATTGCGAGGGTGCGTCGTTCCGTCGCGCGATTGGAACCATTTGCCAACGGAACGACCTTACTCATTTGTGATGTCACTTTAATTGCATTTGCATTTTTATTTGATTTTTGCAACTAATCGAAAGGTGGCAGAAAATGCATCCAATAATCTCCATTCTTTTTCCTGTTCTAGTTTTCGGGTATGACAAAATCGGAAAGCAAATCAGGTATCGATTTTTACGACGAATCTGAATCGATCTGTTCAGGCTATCCGAATCCACGGGTACATTCGACGCTTGGATAAAGTCAAATCGATATCATTCTTCAGAGTTTTCCAAAATACAGGACGTTGGCTACAGACATCTCAGGAGTTTGAATGGTAAGACAGAGAGAGAGAGAGAAAGTGAGAGACGAAGAGAGTCAGAAAAAGGGCACCACACAAGTACTTTCCAGATAAAAATAGCACTATGGAGACCTCAATCTCAACATTGGAGAGTTTTCTGGAACAGAGAAAAAAATACAATGAAAGTCTTAACTCAGGAGAGTATGTAAATGATCAGAGGAGACTGGTGGAAGATTTGCTAGATGCGAGGTATTACGAGAGAAATGTTCATCCAAGGGTATATTTCTCTCTTTGTTTTTCTATCTCTTCTTGTTTTCCAGAAAAATTACTTAAAACCCACAAGAATAAACGTCAGTATGAGCCTCTACCAAGTATTGGATGTGGTAAGATTTTTGATCAAACTACAAAAATAGGATTTCTTTAGGATGAGCATTCTCAAAGTATCACAGTAAATGTGTGGATGGTACAGGTGTGTTTCTATTTTTAATTTATCTTGAGACTTTGGGTTGTTGAATATGCAACAATAAAAAGCCGCTTTTTGGTGGACAAAAAGACGCTTTTTGGCGCCTATTTCCGTTAAAAATTGCAGCAAAATCAAACACTTACCTATTTCAGCAAAATTGTTGTACAAACTCATGATGCCAAAATGAGCTTAATGCTGTTTTCCTATAATGGTTAGGCGAAAAAAGTGGGCGAATCGCGAAAAAGCAGAGAAAAGCGGCTTTTAATTCTTCGGCTAAAACGCTTGCTTAATGTTGATTTTGATACAAATAGGTCCATGTGGGTCCCTTTTAAAAGAAAACGACGCATTTATTTTGTTTCAGAACTGGTTCGACGAGTTTTTGGACTGGGACCCACACAAGTACGGGATGATCAATAAAACAATCGTTCCCTACAAACAAATTTGGATTCCTGACACTTATCTATACAATAGGTATACAAATGTAAGTTTTGTATTTAAATTTCAAGTGTTTAGTGAAACGTTGGAAAGAAAGAAGACAGAATCTGTGATGAACGCCATAGTTGAAACTGGGTACTGGGCAAATGACTCTATGGGTGCAAGGGTTCAGCTAATGTTTCCAGCTATTTACAAACTTTCTTGTGCTATGAATGTAAGTTTTACTTCAAATTAGAAAGACTTTCAAATTTCAGGTACGGTGGTTCCCTTACGACTCACAGAATTGTAGTTTTATCATTTCAAGTTGGACCAGAGACAAAAGTACGATTGACTACTGGCCAACTAGGCCAACGGTTAATTTGTTCAATATGGCTCCAAATGATGAATGGCAGATTGTCAGCTTCGATTTCAATAGGATTGAGGTAAGTCGAATAATCAAAGTTGAAGGCATCCACTTTGTTTTACTCATTTAGGGTGAATTTTTCAACAAAAAGGGAAAAACGACATTGTGGAAGTTTTGCGCCATTTGTCCTCCTGTTATTAAAAATTGAGACATTAGTTGCCATGATGCTAAAGGTTTAATACGATTTTTGCATGACATAGCGGATTCTTAACGCCTTAAAGGAAATGTCAATCATTTATCCACAAAAGGTTCAAAATGTTTTACACCAGCGGCTGCGCCCCAGACCCCCTTAACTCAGTTACGCTTTAATGATTGCTTTATTGCCTTTGCACGCTCTATCGATTGATACCATTTTTAGATTATTTTAAGAACTTTTGATTGCTTTATTGCCTTTGCACGCTCTATCGATTGATACCATTTTTAGATTATTTTAAGAACTTTTTAAAGCAAAGTTCTGGCACGCTTTAGCTGCGAGACCCATCATAGAATGATTGATTTGTTCTGTTTTGTTTTGGGTTGCAATTTTTAGATCAATTTTTAGCAAAGTTCTGGCACGCTTTCGCTGTGGGACCCTTTCCACGATTTTTTTGGCTATGAGCTACTCTTGTCTAGGGTAGCAACATATTCAAAGATGAGGTGAATTGGTCCATGGCGAGCTGAGATTGATGGGGGTCACACATCTCACAGACACATACAACAGACAGACAGACAGACACGGACATTTGCGATATATTAATTTTATTTGATTTTTTAATTGCGAATTTGCGGCCAAAGGTTTTGATAATATTTTTTGAAGGCAGGTACATTATTGTCGACATTTTCACAACAATGTCTTTTTAACTTTCATATAGAACTTAGACGATTGATGTTTAGCAACACTACAAATGCTGTGAAGACCCTTGGGTTATGCTATACGCTCATATGATAATGAGACGGAAGCCCCTCTACTATATTGTTAATTTGGTAATTAGGTAATTAAGATACTTCAAAAAAGATTTCAGGTAATTCCCACCTCAATTATCACTATTGTGGCTGTAACAGGCTTCTTCACGCCCACTTCATCTTCCAGCGAACGGGATGAAAAATTGTAAGAACCCAAATTTCAAAATTCCAATCCAATTTTCAGATACTTGGGAATAAACACGCTGTTAACAATGTCAATTATGATGCTAATGGTGTGCAATCAAATGCCTTCGACCAGCACTTATGTTCCTTTAATGAGTAGAGTTTACGTATTTTAAAGATAAATTTGTAAAATTTAGGTTGGTACTACCTGGGAATCATATTTGTGATAGTTGTAGGAACATTAATGGCTACGATTGTTTTAGGTGCGACCTTAATTTTTAAGAGGAAAACACAACTTTTTAGCAATTCATAAAGAGAAACATCAGAATTACCCGTTGCCTAGGTGGTTGCGAAATCTTATTCATAACAACTTTGTGAATTGTGAGAAAATTTTCAAAATTTTTTAGAAATGTGAAATTTAGCCTTTATTTTGGATGTGCCCAGTGCTCTTTTGGAATTGTGGTTTGAATTTGGAGTGATGAATGAAGAAAGACATTCGACGTTGGATCCTCTTTTGCAGAATGCCCTCGATCCCATTTCGGTGAGTCAAGTCTTAAAAGAGACCTGCATGTGTAACGGAAGTGTTATGAGAGATTTAAAGGGACAGTCAGGCGGGTTTTACAACATTGGCTAAATTTAGAGAGACAAATTCGCTGATCATGAAAATCTATATGACTTTACGTCGCAAATTTTGTGTTTTCGAGAAAATCCGCTTCAAAGTCGCCAAAAACGGGTCTCCGTCTACAGATTTGTAGACGGGCAGTACGCCCTGCGTGTCCGGCATTTACAAGGCATGCTAATGAGCCGAATTTCATTCTAATTCGATACGATAGCTCTGGAAAAAAGGAGGGGGCGAGACAATGTAGCATAGTTAATTCGCATATTTTCCGATTGTTGCCGATCGAAAATGAAATGAAAACCTGCCTCACTGCCCCTTTAAGAGAGAAAGAGTGAGTGAGTAAGTGAGTGAGTGAGTGAGAGAGTGAGAGAGTTAGTGAGTTAGTGAGTGAGTGAGTGAGTGAGAGAGAGAGAGTGAGAGAGTTAGTGAGTTAGTGAGTGAGTGAGTGAGTGAGTGAGTGAGTGAGTGAGTGAGTGAGTGAGTGAGTGAGTGAGTGAGTGAGTGAGTGAGTGAGTGAGTGAGGGAGTAAGTGAGTGAGTGAGTGAGTGAGTGAGTGAGTGAGTGAGTGAGTGAGTGAGTGAGTGAGTGAGTGAGTGAGTGAGTGAGTGAGTGAGTGAGTGAGTGAGTGAGTGAGTGAGTGAGTGAGTGAGTGAGTGAGTGAGTGAGTGAGTGAGTGAGTGAGTGAGTGAGTGAGTGAGTGAGTGAGTGAGTGAGTGAGTGAGTGAGTGAGTGAGTGAGTGAGTGAGTGAGTGAGTGAGTGAGTGAGTGAGTGAGTGAGTGAGTGAGTGAGTGAGTGAGTGAGTGAGTGAGTGAGTGAGTGAGTGAGTGAGTGAGTGAGTGAGTGAGTGAGTGAGTGAGTGAGTGAGTGAGTGAGTGAGTGAGTGAGTGAGTGAGTGAGTGAGTGAGTGAGTGAGTGAGTGAGTGAGTGAGTGAGGGAGTGAGTGAGTGAGTGAGTGAGTGAGTGAGTGAGTGAGTGAGTGAGGGAGTGAGTGAGTGAGTGAGTGAGTGAGTGAGTGAGTGAGTGAGTGAGTGAGTGAGTGAGTGAGTGAGTGAGTGAGTGAGAGAGTGAGAGAGTTAGTGAGTTAGTGAGTGAGTGAGTGAGTGAGTGAGTGAGGGAGTGAGTGAGTGAGTGAGTGAGTGAGTGAGTGAGTGAGTGAGTGAGTGAGTGAGTGAGTGAGTGAGTGAGTGAGTGAGTGAGTGAGTGAGTGAGTGAGTGAGTGAGTGAGTGAGTGAGTGAGTGAGTGAGTGAGTGAGTGAGTGAGTGAGTGAGTGAGAGAGTGAGAGAGTTAGTGAGTTAGTGAGTGAGTGAGTGAGGGAGTGAGTGAGTGAGTGAGTGAGTGAGTGAGTGAGTGAGTGAGTGAGTGAGTGAGTGAGTGAGTGAGTGAGTGAGTGAGTGAGTGAGTGAGTGAGTGAGTGAGTGAGTGAGTGAGTGAGTGAGTGAGTGAGTGAGTGAGTGAGTGAGTGAGTGAGTGAGTGAGTGAGTGAGTGAGTGAGTGAGTGAGTGAGTGAGTGAGTGAGTGAGTGAGTGAGTGAGTGAGTGAGTGAGTGAGTGAGTGAGTGAGTGAGTGAGTGAGTGAGTGAGTGAGTGAGTGAGTGAGTGAGTGAGTGAGTGAGTGAGTGAGTGAGTGAGTGAGTGAGTGAGTGAGTGAGTGAGTGAGTGAGTGAGTGAGTGAGTGAGTGAGTGAGTGAGTGAGTGAGTGAGTGAGTGAGTGAGTGAGTGAGTGAGTGAGTGAGTGAGTGAGTGAGTGAGTGAGTGAGTGAGTGAGTGAGTGAGTGAGTGAGTGAGTGAGTGAGTGAGTGAGTGAGTGAGTGAGTGAGTGAGAGAGTGAGAGAGTTAGTGAGTTAGTGAGTGAGTGAGTGAGTGAGTGAGTGAGTGAGTGAGGGAGTGAGTGAGTGAGTGAGTGAGTGAGTGAGTGAGTGAGTGAGTGAGTGAGTGAGTGAGTGAGTGAGTGAGTGAGTGAGTGAGTGAGTGAGTGAGTGAGTGAGTGAGTGAGTGAGTGAGTGAGAGAGTGAGAGAGTTAGTGAGTTAGTTAGTGAGTGAGTGAGGGAGTGAGTGAGTGAGTGAGTGAGTGAGTGAGTGAGTGAGTGAGTGAGTGAGTGGTGGTGAGTGAGTGAGTGAGTGAGTGAGTGAGTGAGTGAGTGAGTGAGTGAGTGAGTGAGTGAGTGAGTGAGTGAGTGAGTGAGTGAGTGAGTGAGTGAGTGAGTGAGTGAGTGAGTGAGTGAGTGAGTGAGAGAGTGAGAGAGTTAGTGAGTTAGTGAGTGAGTGAGTGAGTGAGTGAGTGAGTGAGTGAGTGAGTGAGTGAGTGAGTGAGTGAGTGAGTGAGTGAGTGAGTGAGTGAGTGAGTGAGTGAGTGAGTGAGTGAGTGAGTGAGTGAGTGAGTGAGTGAGTGAGTGAGTGAGTGAGTGAGTGAGTGAGTGAGTGAGTGAGTGAGTGAGTGAGTGAGTGAGAGAGTGAGAGAGTTAGTGAGTTAGTGAGTGAGTGAGTGAGGGAGTGAGTGAGTGAGTGAGTGAGTGAGTGAGTGAGTGAGTGAGTGAGTGAGTGAGTGAGTGAGTGACTGAGTGAGAATGCAGATGTAAGAGGGAAAGATTAGCGTTTGAGCGAGAGAGAGAGAGAGAGAGAGAGAGAGAGAGAGAGAGAGAGAGAGAGAGAGAGAGAGAGAAGACAAAAAACTTTCAGCAACTTCCACCTCCCCCAAGAGCGTTCTTTGGGTCAATATGCAAAGAATTAGACGACGACTCTAACTCCCTCGATCATACAAGAAAGCTGGCAAATCTTACACGACAGTATACCCAGCAGGTACTCTCTCTCCCACTCACTCTCTCTCTCCCCCTCTCTTTTATTCTCTCTTTCTCTCTTTCTCTCTCCCTCTCTCTTTTATTCTCTCTATTTCTCTCCCTCTCTCTCGTTTATTTTTCTCTCTCTCTCTCTCTCTCTCTCTCTCTCTCTACGATGATTGTTTCAGGTGTGTTCCAAAGAACGGTTACGCCGACACACTTTATTCGTCTCGAGTCAATCGAAAAATGTCCGACAACAAAAAATGTCAAGAAGGTTGTAATTTTGCATTAATCCCACTTTTCAAATACATTCAGATGTGCGTTAGAGTGGGAATTCCTAGCCAACGTCATCGACCGAGTACTCCTCACATTTTTCACTAGTATTACGTTTATTTTGTTTATACTGCTTGTTGCATTTGACTATTTGCTGGGAAGAATTGATGAGAGGAAATACTGAAGGAGAGATTTTATTCTCATCTGGGTTTGAAGCTTGGATCATAATGTCTTTCTTGAAAATGAGAATAAATGCTTTTTGTTGTTCGATTGATAAAGTGAGAAAGTATGATTTAATGTTTCAAAACGGCCTTCCCCGTCTTGAAGTTTAAAATTCATAGTCTAATCGTCCACCATGATCTAATGATGAAGTCTAATCATGTCCACCAAGCAACCAGAGCATCAGATGAACACTCTAACCCATGTTGATTGACCAAATCGGTTTAGCTGCATTTTTTGCCCTGGGTACGACAAATATATCGTTTTTGTAGCTTTCCTCCACTTATCATATATCAGAAGTCAAAGCCCCGCTACGCGGGTCTTAGAGTTCTGGATTTGGCGGCCTTCGGCCGCCTCAAAGTGTTCTCACGGCCTTCGACTGTTCGATTTCACGGCCTGCGGCCACTCATTTTTGCGGCGCTTCGCGTCGCGGTTCCCGGCCGCCCTTGGTACCCTCTCCTTGCTTTCCCAACCCCAACACCCTCTCTCCTCCGTGGAAATGGCACACGTTGCCTAAAACGCTGCGCTGCTAACCAACATAGAGAAACTACCAAATGTATATTTGGATGACCAGAATATTCCGGCCAGCCTTCGGCTGTCCTGAATATTCTGGCTGCTCGCGGCCTGCGGCCGCTCGCCGAGGGCTGCGTCCCCGAAATGAACGGTGAAATGACCACCTTCTGTCAAGTTTCCGTAACATTTATGTGGAGTTAGAACCCATATAAGTGAAAGTGAAGGGGGAATGAAGAGACGCAGACACGTGACAAACTCAGCGCGATTTCACTAGGGAGACCACACACACAAACGACAGAAGCGGATTGTATAGAGGGGGGATCGAATAGAATGAAAGCAATTTTTATTAGGCGCTGGCGGTGCCCCATCCCGGTAAAAAGCGTTCTCCAAAGCAGGTGAAATCCCCGATAAAGCAGCTGAGGCTTCGAAATTCACAAAGAGCTGCTATGTGGTCCAGCCTAAAGTACCAAACAAAAAAGTGCTGCGCCCTAACGCACGTAAAAGAATAAAGGGATCAGCCCTTAGATACAAAAAAAACACATTAAAGGGCTCAGCCCTAAGGTTAAAAAAAACAATTAGGGCTCAGCTCTAAGGTACGAACACAAAAAAGGCTCAGTCCTAAGGTATGAAAAACAATCAAGGCCTCAGCCCTAAGTAAAGGGCTCAGCCCCAAAGGACGCAAAAGAATAAAGGGCTTAGCCCTAAGGTACAAAAAGAATTAGGGCTGAGCCCTAAGGTAGGGACCGCAGAGCATAAATTATTTTTGAGAATTTGAAATTGTTTTTTTTTCTCAAAAAAATTTTTGAGAAAAAAAACTTTTTATCAAAACCAGGAGGGTACGCGCGCCAACGGCGCGCACCCTCCTGGTCTGCGGCCTGCGGCCGCACCGTAATGCGGCCTTCGGCCGCTCAATTAGTCGGCCTGCGGCCGCATGGCCTACGGCCATTCATTACTCGTCCTTCGGCCGTGAAAATGCCGTAAAGCACGTGAAACTCGGCCTACGGCCGACCTCACCCTCCTCTCGGGGGGAAATGAACGCGTGAACTTCCGCTGATCCACTACACACACATACACACACGGTAGCGTTTTATTATAAGGGATATTTAAGCAGATGATACTTTAACTTAAACTTTTCTTTTCTACACTGTGAAATTTCATCTACAACAAAATGAGATAATGCATTGAATGCCAGGGTTACAATTCCATTTTTCAACTACAGCCGTGGTTGGTAGGGGTCTTTCTCGGCCGAGTGGACAGGCGCCGCTAAACACCGGGCAGAAACTTGGTTCAATGCAAAACCCCTCCAATTGAAGAAATGAAAGGATTTTGGTATTGTAATGAGTAACCGTTTTTTTCTACGATTTATGGCACCAAAATGAACCCCCAGAGTATAAAAAATACAGGTTTAACTAACCGTTTTCGAAATTGGTACTTTTCGTGTTTTGAAAAGTACAACGTTGTACTTTTCGTGTTTTGAAAAGTACATCGTTGTAATTTTTGTTTTTTGAAAAGTACAACGTTGCACTTTTCGTGTTTTGAAAAGTTCAACGTTGTACTTTTTGTGGAAAAAAACAACGTTGTACTTTTCGTGTTTTGAAAAGTACAACGTTGTACTTTTTGTTTTTTGAAAAGTACAACGTTGCACTTTTCGTGTTTTGAAAAGTTCAACGTTGTACTTTTTGTGGAAAAAAACAACGTTGTACTTTTCGTGTTTTGAAAAGTACAACGTTGTACTTTTTGTTTTTTGAAAAGTACAACATTGTACTTTACGTGTTTTGAAAAGTACAACATTGTACTTTTCGTGTTTTGAAATTCTCTCCTCTTGCCGGGTCGTGTGCGGTCGTGCTCTCCACGCCTCACACTTTCAGCCCTCTCTCAACATCGGCTAAGGAAGAACCCGACTTCAATCCGGACTGGAGCCCCGTGAAGCCGTACGTTCCGCCCATGATCATCAACATTGAAACTTTGAATGCCAGAAGTCTTATCGGAGAACACAGAATCGACGAACTGGAAGAAGCATTGAAGAAACTGAACGTAGACGTGTTGGGACTGAGCGAGGTCAAGAGGAAAGATGAAGCAAATTACAAGACAACAACGGACACGTGTTCTACAGCAAGAGACTGCCAAACAGACAAGCAGGTGTGGGCTTCTACGTTGCCAATCGACACTTATCGAAGGTACGTCAGTTCGAGAGCGTGAGTGCCAGGGTGTGCGTCCTCGACATCGCTTTTAGCCGCAATTACCTACTCCGGTTAATCCAAACATACGCGCCTCCTAGTTCACGTCCAGAGACCGAGTATGAGGAATTCCTCCAAGACCTATACAGCGCTGTGGCTTCCGCTGTCCCGGACAGGCGGTTGTTCAGAAGGGTAGTCAAAGTTATAATCGGAGATTTCAATTGTAGAGTAGGACAAAAAGAGGGATGGGAACAGTCATTGTCTAGGGAGTAGGACGTTCGAGGGGAAATGCTGGTAAGATTCGCCGAATCTCAAAACCTCTTGATCGGTAACTCTTTCTTTAAGAAGAAGGAGAGCAGGCGGTGCACTTGGGTTGGACCAAATGGAGAGATCGATTACATTCTATACGAACGAGGGTTAGAAGTGACGTAGGAGTGGTTAATCGGTGTGACTTTGTCTCCGATCACCGCCTAGTTCGAATGCGTATAAGGTTAGGTGGGCGCCCCATGCCAGCTCCTACAACAAAATCCAAGGGAGTTCTTGATAAGAGACTCTTTCGATACGCATGAGAACAAGAACTCCACCCGTTGGGTAACAATGCCGACTATAAAACAGTTTCCACAGCCATACAAACGGCTGCGCAAGCCTAAAACTCCGCGGATTTTACTTCAAACCCAGGCTCTCCTAGATACCCGCAAAACTCTAAAAATGAGATCTGCTGGTATTCCTCATCTTCAATGGGTTACAGTAAACAAACAACTCCGTGCCAGCTGGAAAACCGACCGTATCAGACGGTATAATCAAGAGGTAGAGGCTGCCATCCGGGATGGGAAGTCCCTAAGGGCTGTAAATCATCTTTATTCTAAGGGGGAACAACTTATTACAAAACTAGAAACTGCTAACGGACAGTTTGTCTACCACAAACTCCGAAATAGCAGAAGCAGTGGCCAAATATTACAACGAACTCTATCGTGGAGACATAGGAATACATTTCAATCCCACTCGTAGTGACCAAGATTTTCCTCCTATAACACCTGAGAAAGTGAAAAGGAAACTCTTAAACTTGAAATCCAATCGTGCTCCTGGCGGGGATGGTATCACACCAGAAGCGCTTGAAACATGTGCAGACATGATATCACAAATTCTGGCTAAAATTTTCAATAAAATTCTACAAGGGTAAATTCCAAGCAAATTCGGAGACTCAGTCACCAAGGAACATCAGGTTAAGGAACATCATTACTTCCTTAACCCGCTTAAGGCGGGTTAAGGAACATCATTACTTCCTTCACCCGCCTAAGGAACATCATTACAAGGAACATCATTACTTCCTTAACCCGCTTAAGGCGGGTTAATGAACATCATTACTTCCTTAACCCGCCTAAAGCGGGTTAAGGAACATCGTTACTTCCTTAACCCGCCTACAGCGGGTTAAGGAACATCATTACTTCCTTAACCCGCCTAAAGCGGGTTAAGGAACATCATTACTTCCTTAACCCGCCTAAGGCGGGTTAAGGAACATCATTACTTCCTTAACCCGCTTAAGGCGGGTTAAGGAACATCATTACTTCCTTAACCCGCTTAAGGCGGGTTAATGAACATCATTACTTCCTTAACCCGCCTAAAGCGGGGCTGAGCCCTAAGGTAGGGACCGCAGAGCATAAATTATTTTTGAGAATTTGAAATTGTTTTTTTTTCTCAAAAAAATTTTTGAGAAAAAAAACTTTTTATCAAAACCAGGAGGGTACGCGCGCCAACGGCGCGCACCCTCCTGGTCTGCGGCCTGCGGCCGCACCGTAATGCGGCCTTCGGCCGCTCAATTAGTCGGCCTGCGGCCGCATGGCCTACGGCCATTCATTACTCGTCCTTCGGCCGTGAAAATGCCGTAAAGCACGTGAAACTCGGCCTACGGCCGACCTCACCCTCCTCTCGGGGGGAAATGAACGCGTGAACTTCCGCTGATCCACTACACACACATACACACACGGTAGCGTTTTATTATAAGGGATATTTAAGCAGATGATACTTTAACTTAAACTTTTCTTTTCTACACTGTGAAATTTCATCTACAACAAAATGAGATAATGCATTGAATGCCAGGGTTACAATTCCATTTTTCAACTACAGCCGTGGTTGGTAGGGGTCTTTCTCGGCCGAGTGGACAGGCGCCGCTAAACACCGGGCAGAAACTTGGTTCAATGCAAAACCCCTCCAATTGAAGAAATGAAAGGATTTTGGTATTGTAATGAGTAACCGTTTTTTTCTACGATTTATGGCACCAAAATGAACCCCCAGAGTATAAAAAATACAGGTTTAACTAACCGTTTTCGAAATTGGTACTTTTCGTGTTTTGAAAAGTACAACGTTGTACTTTTCGTGTTTTGAAAAGTACATCGTTGTAATTTTTGTTTTTTGAAAAGTACAACGTTGCACTTTTCGTGTTTTGAAAAGTTCAACGTTGTACTTTTTGTGGAAAAAAACAACGTTGTACTTTTCGTGTTTTGAAAAGTACAACGTTGTACTTTTTGTTTTTTGAAAAGTACAACGTTGCACTTTTCGTGTTTTGAAAAGTTCAACGTTGTACTTTTTGTGGAAAAAAACAACGTTGTACTTTTCGTGTTTTGAAAAGTACAACGTTGTACTTTTTGTTTTTTGAAAAGTACAACATTGTACTTTACGTGTTTTGAAAAGTACAACATTGTACTTTTCGTGTTTTGAAATTCTCTCCTCTTGCCGGGTCGTGTGCGGTCGTGCTCTCCACGCCTCACACTTTCAGCCCTCTCTCAACATCGGCTAAGGAAGAACCCGACTTCAATCCGGACTGGAGCCCCGTGAAGCCGTACGTTCCGCCCATGATCATCAACATTGAAACTTTGAATGCCAGAAGTCTTATCGGAGAACACAGAATCGACGAACTGGAAGAAGCATTGAAGAAACTGAACGTAGACGTGTTGGGACTGAGCGAGGTCAAGAGGAAAGATGAAGCAAATTACAAGACAACAACGGACACGTGTTCTACAGCAAGAGACTGCCAAACAGACAAGCAGGTGTGGGCTTCTACGTTGCCAATCGACACTTATCGAAGGTACGTCAGTTCGAGAGCGTGAGTGCCAGGGTGTGCGTCCTCGACATCGCTTTTAGCCGCAATTACCTACTCCGGTTAATCCAAACATACGCGCCTCCTAGTTCACGTCCAGAGACCGAGTATGAGGAATTCCTCCAAGACCTATACAGCGCTGTGGCTTCCGCTGTCCCGGACAGGCGGTTGTTCAGAAGGGTAGTCAAAGTTATAATCGGAGATTTCAATTGTAGAGTAGGACAAAAAGAGGGATGGGAACAGTCATTGTCTAGGGAGTAGGACGTTCGAGGGGAAATGCTGGTAAGATTCGCCGAATCTCAAAACCTCTTGATCGGTAACTCTTTCTTTAAGAAGAAGGAGAGCAGGCGGTGCACTTGGGTTGGACCAAATGGAGAGATCGATTACATTCTATACGAACGAGGGTTAGAAGTGACGTAGGAGTGGTTAATCGGTGTGACTTTGTCTCCGATCACCGCCTAGTTCGAATGCGTATAAGGTTAGGTGGGCGCCCCATGCCAGCTCCTACAACAAAATCCAAGGGAGTTCTTGATAAGAGACTCTTTCGATACGCATGAGAACAAGAACTCCACCCGTTGGGTAACAATGCCGACTATAAAACAGTTTCCACAGCCATACAAACGGCTGCGCAAGCCTAAAACTCCGCGGATTTTACTTCAAACCCAGGCTCTCCTAGATACCCGCAAAACTCTAAAAATGAGATCTGCTGGTATTCCTCATCTTCAATGGGTTACAGTAAACAAACAACTCCGTGCCAGCTGGAAAACCGACCGTATCAGACGGTATAATCAAGAGGTAGAGGCTGCCATCCGGGATGGGAAGTCCCTAAGGGCTGTAAATCATCTTTATTCTAAGGGGGAACAACTTATTACAAAACTAGAAACTGCTAACGGACAGTTTGTCTACCACAAACTCCGAAATAGCAGAAGCAGTGGCCAAATATTACAACGAACTCTATCGTGGAGACATAGGAATACATTTCAATCCCACTCGTAGTGACCAAGATTTTCCTCCTATAACACCTGAGAAAGTGAAAAGGAAACTCTTAAACTTGAAATCCAATCGTGCTCCTGGCGGGGATGGTATCACACCAGAAGCGCTTGAAACATGTGCAGACATGATATCACAAATTCTGGCTAAAATTTTCAATAAAATTCTACAAGGGTAAATTCCAAGCAAATTCGGAGACTCAGTCACCAAGGAACATCAGGTTAAGGAACATCATTACTTCCTTAACCCGCTTAACCCGCCTTACGCGGGTTAAGGAAGTAATGATGTTCCTTAGGCGGGTTAAGGAAGTAATGATGTTCCTTAACCCGCCTTAAGCGGGTTAAGGAAGTAATGATGTTCCTTAACCCGCCTTAAGCGGGTTAAGGAAGTAATGATGTTCCTTAACCCGCCTTAAGCGGGTTAAGGAAGTAATGATGTTCCTTAACCCGCCTTAAGCGGGTTAAGGAAGTAATGATGTTCCTTAACCCGCTTTAGGCGGGTTAAGGAAGTAACGATGTTCCTTAACCCGCTTTAGGCGGGTTAAAAAAGTAATGATGTTCCTTAACCCGCCTTACGCGGGTTAAGGAAGTAATGATGTTCCTTAACCCGCCTTACGCGGGTTAAGGAAGTGATGATGTTCCTTAGGCGGGTTAAGGAAGTAATGATGTTCCTTAACCCGCCTTAAGCGGGTTAAGGAAGTGATGCAGTTTCTTAACCCGCCTTAAGCGGGTTAAGGAAGTGATGATGTTCCTTAACCCGCCTTAAGCGGGTTAAGGAAGTAATGATGTTCCTTAACCCGCGGGTTAAGGAAGTAAAGATGTTCCTTAACCCGCCTTAAGCGGGTTAAGGAACATCATTACTTAACCCGCCTTAAGCGGGAGTAATGATGTTCCTTAACCCGCCTTAGGCGGGTTAAGGAAGTAACGATGTTCCTTAACCCGCCTTACGCGGGTTAAGGAAGTAATGATGTTCCTTAGGCGGGTTAAGGAAGTAATGATGTTCCTTAACCCGCCTTAAGCGGGTTAAGGAAGTAATGATGTTCCTTAACCCGCCTTAAGCGGGTTAAGGAAGTAATGATGTTCCTTAACCCGCCTTAAGCGGGTTAAGGAACATCATTACACATCATTACTTCCTTAACCCGCCTTAAGCGGGTTAAGGAAGTAATGATGTTCCTTAACCCGCCTTAAGCGGGTTAAGGAAGTAATGATGTTCCTTAACCCGCTTTAGGCGGGTTAAGGAAGTAACGATGTTCCTTAACCCGCTTTAGGCGGGTTAAAAAAGTAATGATGTTCCTTAACCCGCCTTACGCGGGTTAAGGAAGTAATGATGTTCCTTAACCCGCCTTACGCGGGTTAAGGAAGTGATGATGTTCCTTAGGCGGGTTAAGGAAGTAATGATGTTCCTTAACCCGCCTTAAGCGGGTTAAGGAAGTAATGCAGTTTCTTAACCCGCCTTAAGCGGGTTAAGGAAGTGATGATGTTCCTTAACCCGCCTTAAGCGGGTTAAGGAAGTAATGATGTTCCTTAACCCGCGGGTTAAGGAAGTAAAGATGTTCCTTAACCCGCCTTAAGCGGGTTAAGGAACATCATTACTTAACCCGCCTTAAGCGGGAGTAATGATGTTCCTTAACCCGCTTTAGGCGGGTTAAGGAAGTAATGATGTTCATTAACCCGCCTTAGGCGGGTTAAGGAAGTAATGATGTTCCTTAGGCGGGTTAAGGAAGTAATGATGTTCCTTCACCCGCCTTAAGCGGGTTAAGGAAGTAATGATGTTCCTTAACCCGCCTTAAGCGGGTTAAGGAAGTAAAGATGTTCCTTAACCCGCTTTAGGCGGGTTAAGGAAGTAATGATGTTCCTTCACCCGCCTTAAGCGGGATAAGGAAGTAATGATGTTCCTTAACCCGCCTTAAGCGGGTTAAGGAAGTAAAGATGTTCCTTAACCCGCTTTAGGCGGGTTAAGGAAGTAATGATGTTCCTTAACCCGCCTTAAGCGGGTTAAGGAAGTAATGATGTTCCTTAACCCGCCTTAGGCGGGTTATGGAAGTAATGCAGCTCCTTAACCCGCCTTAATCGTGTTAAGGAAGTAATGATGTTCCTTAACCCGCCTTAAGCGGGTTAAGGAAGTAATGATGTTCCTTAACCCGCCTTAGGCGGGTTAAGGAAGTAATGATGTTCCTTAACCCGCCTTAAGCGGGTTAAGGAAGTAATGCAGTTCCTTAACCCGCCTTAAGCGGGTTAAGGAAGTAATGATGTTCCTTAACCCGCCCTAAGCGGGTTAAGGAAGTAATGATGTTCCTTAAACCGCTTTAGGCGGGTTAAGGAAGTAATGATGTTCGTTAGGCGGGTTAAGGAAGTAATGATGTTCCTTCACCCGCCTTAAGCGGGTTAAGGAAGTAATGATGTTCCTTAACCCGCCTTAAGCGGGTTAAGGAAGTAAAGATGTTCCTTAACCCGCTTTAGGCGGGTTAAGGAAGTAATGATGTTCCTTAACCCGCCTTAAGCGGGTTAAGGAAGTAATGCAGCTCCTTAACCCGCCTTAAGCGGGTTAAGGAAGTAATGATGTTCCTTAACCCGCCTTAAACGGGTTAAGGAAGTAATGATGTTCCTTAACCCGCTTTAGGCGGGTTAAGGAAGTAATGATGTTCCTTAACCCGCCTTAAGCGGGTTAAGGAAGTAATGATGTTCATTAACCCGCCTTAGGCGGGTTAAGGAAGTAATGAAGTTCCTTAGGCGGGTTAAGGAAGTAATGATGTTCCTTCATCCGCCTTAAGCGGGTTAAGGAAGTAATGATGTTCCTTAACCCGCCTTAAGCGAGTTAAGGAACATCTTTACTTCCTTAACCCGCTTAAGGCGGGTTAAGGAACATCATTACTTCCTTAACCCGCTTAAGGCGGGTGAAGGAACATCATTACTTCCTTAACCCGCCTAACGAACATCATTACTTCCTTAACCCGCCTAAAGCGGTTTAAGGAACATCATTACTTCCTTAACCCGCTTAGGGCGGGTTAAGGAACATCATTACTTCCTTAACCCGCTTAAGGCGGGTTAAGGAACTGCATTACTTCCTTAACCCGCTTAAGGCGGGTTAAGGAACATCATTACTTCCTTAACCCGCCTAAGGCGGGTTAAGGAACATCATTACTTCCTTAACCCGCTTAAGGCGGGTTAAGGAACATCATTACTTCCTTAACACGATTAAGGCGGGTTAAGGAGCTGCATTACTTCCATAACCCGCCTAAGGCGGGTTAAGGAACATCATTACTTCCTTAACCCGCTTAAGGCGGGTTAAGGAACATCATTACTTCCTTAACCCGCCTAAAGCGGGTTAAGGAACATCTTTACTTCCTTAACCCGCTTAAGGCGGGTTAAGGAACATCATTACTTCCTTATCCCGCTTAAGGCGGGTGAAGGAACATCATTACTTCCTTAACCCGCCTAAAGCGGGTTAAGGAACATCTTTACTTCCTTAACCCGCTTAAGGCGGGTTAAGGAACATCATTACTTCCTTAACCCGCTTAAGGCGGGTGAAGGAACATCATTACTTCCTTAACCCGCCTAAGGAACATCATTACTTCCTTAACCCGCCTAAGGCGGGTTAATGAACATCATTACTTCCTTAACCCGCTTAAGGCGGGTTAAGGAACATCATTACTTCCTTAACCCGCCTAAAGCGGGTTAAGGAACATCATTACTTTCTTAACCCGTTTAAGGCGGGTTTAGGAACATCATTACTTCCTTAACCCGCTTAAGGCGGGTTAAGGAGCTGCATTACTTCCTTAACCCGCTTAAGGCGGGTTAAGGAACATCATTACTTCCTTATCCCGCTTAAGGCGGGTGAAGGAACATCATTACTTCCTTAACCCGCCTAAAGCGGGTTAAGAAACATCTTTACTTCCTTAACTCGCTTAAGGCGGGTTAAGGAACATCATTACTTCCTTAACCCGCTTAAGGCGGATGAAGGAACATCATTACTTCCTTAACCCGCCTAAGGAACTTCATTACTTCCTTAACCCGCCTAAGGCGGGTTAATGAACATCATTACTTCCTTAACCCGCTTAAGGCGGGTTAAGGAACATCATTACTTCCTTAACCCGCCTTAAGCGGGTTAAGGAAGTAATGATGTTCCTTAGGCGGGTTAAGGAAGTAATGATGTTCCTTCACCCGCCTTAAGCGGGTTAAGGAAGTAATGATGTTCCTTAACCCGCCTTAAGCGGGTTAAGGAAGTAAAGATGTTCCTTAACCCGCTTTAGGCGGGTTAAGGAACACATCATTACTTCCTTAACCCGCTTTAGGCGGGTTAAGGAAGTAATGATGTTCCTTCACCCGCCTTAAGCGGGATAAGGAAGTAATGATGTTCCTTAACCCGCCTTAAGCGGGTTAAGGAAGTAAAGATGTTCCTTAACCCGCTTTAGGCGGGTTAAGGAAGTAATGATGTTCCTTAACCCGCCTTAAGCGGGTTAAGGAAGTAATGCAGCTCCTTAACCCGCCTTAAGCGGGTTAAGGAAGTAATGATGTTCCTTAACCCGCCTTAAACGGGTTAAGGAAGTAATGATGTTCCTTAACCCGCTTTAGGCGGGTTAAGGAAGTAATGATGTTCCTTAACCCGCCTTAAGCGGGTTAAGGAAGTAATGATGTTCATTAACCCGCCTTAGGCGGGTTAAGGAAGTAATGAAGTTCCTTAGGCGGGTTAAGGAAGTAATGATGTTCCTTCATCCGCCTTAAGCGGGTTAAGGAAGTAATGATGTTCCTTAACCCGCCTTAAGCGAGTTAAGGAAGTAAAGATGTTTCTTAACCCGCTTTAGGCGGGTTAAGGAAGTAATGATGTTCCTTCACCCGCCTTAAGCGGGATAAGGAAGTAATGATGTTCCTTAACCCGCCTTAAGCGGGTTAAGGAAGTAATGCAGCTCCTTAACCCGCCTTAAGCGGGTTAAGGAAGTAATGATGTTCCTAAACCCGCCTTAAACGGGTTAAGAAAGTAATGATGTTCCTTAACCCGCTTTAGGCGGGTTAAGGAAGTAATGATGTTCCTTAACCCGCCTTAAGCGGGTTAAGGAAGTAATGATGTTCATTAACCCGCCTTAGGCGGGTTAAGGAAGTAATGATGTTCCTTAGGCGGGTTAAGGAAGTAATGATGTTCCTTCACCCGCCTTAAGCGGGTTAAGGAAGTAATGATGTTCCTTAACCCGCCTTAAGCGGGTTAAGGAAGTAAAGATGTTCCTTAACCCGCTTTAGGCGGGTTAAGGAAGTAATGATGTTCCTTCACCCGCCTTAAGCGGGATAAGGAAGTAATGATGTTCCTTAACCCGCCTTAAGCGGGTTAAGGAAGTAAAGATGTTCCTTAACCCGCTTTAGGCGGGTTAAGGAAGTAATGATGTTCCTTAACCCGCCTTAAGCGGGTTAAGGAAGTAATGATGTTCCTTAACCCGCCTTAGGCGGGTTATGGAAGTAATGCAGCTCCTTAACCCGCCTTAATCGTGTTAAGGAAGTAATGATGTTCCTTAACCCGCCTTAAGCGGGTTAAGGAAGTAATGATGTTCCTTAACCCGCCTTAGGCGGGTTAAGGAAGTAATGATGTTCCTTAACCCGCCTTAAGCGGGTTAAGGAAGTAATGCAGTTCCTTAACCCGCCTTAAGCGGGTTAAGGAAGTAATGATGTTCCTTAACCCGCCCTAAGCGGGTTAAGGAAGTAATGATGTTCCTTAAACCGCTTTAGGCGGGTTAAGGAAGTAATGATGTTCGTTAGGCGGGTTAAGGAAGTAATGATGTTCCTTCACCCGCCTTAAGCGGGTTAAGGAAGTAATGATGTTCCTTAACCCGCCTTAAGCGGGTTAAGGAAGTAAAGATGTTCCTTAACCCGCTTTAGGCGGGTTAAGGAAGTAATGATGTTCCTTAACCCGCCTTAAGCGGGTTAAGGAAGTAATGCAGCTCCTTAACCCGCCTTAAGCGGGTTAAGGAAGTAATGATGTTCCTTAACCCGCCTTAAACGGGTTAAGGAAGTAATGATGTTCCTTAACCCGCTTTAGGCGGGTTAAGGAAGTAATGATGTTCCTTAACCCGCCTTAAGCGGGTTAAGGAAGTAATGATGTTCATTAACCCGCCTTAGGCGGGTTAAGGAAGTAATGAAGTTCCTTAGGCGGGTTAAGGAAGTAATGATGTTCCTTCATCCGCCTTAAGCGGGTTAAGGAAGTAATGATGTTCCTTAACCCGCCTTAAGCGAGTTAAGGAAGTAAAGATGTTCCTTAACCCGCTTTAGGCGGGTTAAGGAAGTAATGATGTTCCTTCACCCGCCTTAAGCGGGATAAGGAAGTAATGATGTTCCTTAACCCGCCTTAAGCGGGTTAAGGAAGTAATGCAGCTCCTTAACCCGCCTTATGCGGGTTAAGGAAGTAATGATGTTCCTTAACCCGCCTTAAGCGGGTTAAGGAAGTAATGCAGCTCCTTAACCCGCCTTAAGCGGGTTAAGGAAGTAATGATGTTCCTTAACCCGCCTTAAACGGGTTAAGGAAGTAATGATGTTCCTTAACCCGCTTTAGGCGGGTTAAGGAAGTAATGATGTTCCTTAACCCGCCTTAAGCGGGTTAAGGAAGTAATGATGTTCCTTAACCCGCCTTAAGCGGGTTAAGGAAGTAATGCAGTTCCTTAACCCGCCTTAAGCGGGTTAAGGAAGTAATGATGTTCCTTAACCCGCCCTAAGCGGGTTAAGGAAGTAATGATGTTCCTTAAACCGCTTTAGGCGGGTTAAGGAAGTAATGATGTTCGTTAGGCGGGTTAAGGAAGTAATGATGTTCCTTCACCCGCCTTAAGCGGGTTAAGGAAGTAATGATGTTCCTTAACCCGCCTTAAGCGGGTTAAGGAAGTAAAGATGTTCCTTAACCCGCTTTAGGCGGGTTAAGGAAGTAATGATGTTCCTTAACCCGCCTTAAGCGGGTTAAGGAAGTAATGCAGCTCCTTAACCCGCCTTAAGCGGGTTAAGGAAGTAATGATGTTCCTTAACCCGCCTTAAACGGGTTAAGGAAGTAATGATGTTCCTTAACCCGCTTTAGGCGGGTTAAGGAAGTAATGATGTTCCTTAACCCGCCTTAAGCGGGTTAAGGAAGTAATGATGTTCATTAACCCGCCTTAGGCGGGTTAAGGAAGTAATGAAGTTCCTTAGGCGGGTTAAGGAAGTAATGATGTTCCTTCATCCGCCTTAAGCGGGTTAAGGAAGTAATGATGTTCCTTAACCCGCCTTAAGCGAGTTAAGGAAGTAAAGATGTTCCTTAACCCGCTTTAGGCGGGTTAAGGAAGTAATGATGTTCCTTCACCCGCCTTAAGCGGGATAAGGAAGTAATGATGTTCCTTAACCCGCCTTAAGCGGGTTAAGGAAGTAATGCAGCTCCTTAACCCGCCTTAAGCGGGTTAAGGAAGTAATGATGTTCCTAAACCCGCCTTAAACGGGTTAAGAAAGTAATGATGTTCCTTAACCCGCTTTAGGCGGGTTAAGGAAGTAATGATGTTCCTTAACCCGCCTTAAGCGGGTTAAGGAAGTAATGATGTTCATTAACCCGCCTTAGGCGGGTTAAGGAAGTAATGATGTTCCTTAGGCGGGTTAAGGAAGTAATGATGTTCCTTCACCCGCCTTAAGCGGGTTAAGGAAGTAATGATGTTCCTTAACCCGCCTTAAGCGGGTTAAGGAAGTAAAGATGTTCCTTAACCCGCTTTAGGCGGGTTAAGGAAGTAATGATGTTCCTTCACCCGCCTTAAGCGGGATAAGGAAGTAATGATGTTCCTTAACCCGCCTTAAGCGGGTTAAGGAAGTAAAGATGTTCCTTAACCCGCCTTAAGCGGGTTAAGGAAGTAATGATGTTCCTTAACCCGCCTTAAGCGGGTTAAGGAAGTAATGATGTTCCTTAACCCGCTTTAGGCGGGTTAAGGAAGTAACGATGTTCCTTAACCCGCTTTAGGCGGGTTAAAAAAGTAATGATGTTCCTTAACCCGCCTTACGCGGGTTAAGGAAGTAATGATGTTCTTTAACCCGCCTTACGCGGGTTAAGGAAGTGATGATGTTCCTTAGGTGGGTTAAGGAAGTAATGATGTTCCTTAACCCGCCTTAAGCGGGTTAAGGAAGTAATGATGTTCCTTAACCCGCCTTAAGCGGGTTAAGGAAGTAATGCAGTTCCTTAACCCGCCTTAGGCGGGTTAAGGAAGTAACGATGTTCCTTAACCCGCCTTACGCGGGTTAAGGAAGTAATGATGTTCCTTAGGCGGGTTAAGGAAGTAATGATGTTCCTTAACCCGTCTTAAGCGGGTTAAGGAAGTAATGATGTTCCTTAACCCGCCTTAAGCGGGTTAAGGAAGTAATGATGTTCCTTAACCCGCCTTAAGCGGGTTAAGGAAGTAATGATGTTCCTTAACCCGCCTTAAGCGGGTTAAGGAAGTAATGATGTTCCTTAACCCACCTTAAGCGGGTTAAGGAAGTAATGATGTTCCTTAACCCGCTTTAGGCGGGTTAAGGAAGTAACGATGTTCCTTAACCCGCTTTAGGCGGGTTAAAAAAGTAATGATGTTCCTTAACCCGCCTTACGCGGGTTAAGGAAGTAATGATGTTCCTTAACCCGCCTTACGCGGGTTAAGGAAGTGATGATGTTCCTTAGGCGGGTTAAGGAAGTAATGATGTTCCTTAACCCGCCTTAAGCGGGTTAAGGAAGTAATGATGTTCCTTAACCCGCCTTAAGCGGGTTAAGGAAGTAATGATGTTCCTTAACCCGCCTTAAGCGGGTTAAGGAAGTAATGATGTTCCTTAACCCGCCTTAAGCGGGTTAAGGAAGTAATGATGTTCCTTAACCCGCCTTAAGCGGGTTAAGGAAGTAATGATGTTCCTTAACCCGCTTTAGGCGGGTTAAGGAAGTAACGATGTTCCTTAACCCGCTTTAGGCGGGATAAAAAAGTAATGATGTTCCTTAACCCGCCTTACGCGGGTTAAGGAAGTAATGATGTTCCTTAACCCGCCTTACGCGGGTTAAGGAAGTGATGATGTTCCTTAGGCGGGTTAAGGAAGTAATGATGTTCCTTAACCCGCCTTAAGCGGGTTAAGGAAGTAATGCAGTTCCTTAACCCGCCTTAGGCGGGTTAAGGAAGTAACGATGTTCCTTAACCCGCCTTACGCGGGTTAAGGAAGTAATGATGTTCCTTAGGCGGGTTAAGGAAGTAATGATGTTCCTTAACCCGCCTTAAGCGGGTTAAGGAAGTAATGATGTTCCTTAACCCGCCTTAAGCGGGTTAAGGAAGTAATGATGTTCCTTAACCCGCTTTAGGCGGGTTAAGGAAGTAACGATGTTCCTTAACCCGCTTTAGGCGGGTTAAAAAAGTAATGATGTTCCTTAACCCGCCTTACGCGGGTTAAGGAAGTAATGATGTTCCTTAACCCGCTTTAGGCGGGTTAAGGAAGTAATGATGTTCCTTAACCCGCCTTAAGCGGGTTAAGGAAGTAATAATGTTCCTTAACCCGCTTTAGGCGGGTTAAGAAAGTAATGATGTTCCTTAACCCGCCTTAAGCGGGTTAAGGAAGTAATGCAGTTCCTTAACCCGCCTTAGGCGGGTTAAGGAAGTAACGATGTTCCTTAACCCGCCTTACGCGGGTTAAGGAAGTAATGATGTTCCTTAGGCGGGTTAAGGAAGTAATGATGTTCCTTAACCCGCCTTAAGCGGGTTAAGGAAGTAATGATGTTCCTTAACCCGCCTTAAGCGGGTTAAGGAAGTAACGATGTTCCTTAACCCCGCCTTAAGCGGGTTAAGGAAGTAATGATGTTCCTTAACCCGCCTTAAGCGGGTTAAGGAAGTAATGATGTTCCTTAACCCGCTTTAGGCGGGTTAAGGAAGTAACGATGTTCCTTAACCCGCTTTAGGCGGGTTAAAAAAGTAATGATGTTCCTTAACCCGCCTTACGCGGGTTAAGGAAGTAATGACGTTCCTTAACCCGCCTTAAGCGGGTTAAGGAAGTAATGCAGTTTCTTAACCCGCCTTAAGCGGGTTAAGGAAGTGATGATGTTCCTTAACCCGCCTTAAGCGGGTTAAGGAAGTAATGATGTTCCTTAACCCGCTTTAGGCGGGTTAAGGAAGTAACGATGTTCCTTAACCCGCTTTAGGCGGGTTAAAAAAGTAATGATGTTCCTTAACCCGCCTTACGCGGGTTAAGGAAGTAATGATGTTCCTTAACCCGCCTTACGCGGGTTAAGGAAGTGATGATGTTCCTTAGGCGGGTTAAGGAAGTAATGATGTTCCTTAACCCGCCTTAAGCGGGTTAAGGAAGTAATGCAGTTCCTTAACCCGCCTTAGGCGGGTTAAGGAAGTAACGATGTTCCTTAACCCGCCTTACGCGGGTTAAGGAAGTAATGATGTTCCTTAGGCGGGTTAAGGAAGTAATGATGTTCCTTAACCCGCCTTAAGCGGGTTAAGGAAGTAATGATGTTCCTTAACCCGCCTTAAACGGGTTAAGGAAGTAATGATGTTCCTTAACCCGCCTTAAGCGGGTTAAGGAAGTAATGATGTTCCTTAACCCGCCTTAAGCGGGTTAAGGAAGTAATGATGTTCCTTAACCCGCTTTAGGCGGGTTAAGGAAGTAATGATGTTCCTTAACCCGCTTTAGGCGGGTTAAAAAAGTAATGATGTTCCTTAACCCGCTTTAGGCGGGTTAAAAAAGTAATGATGTTCCTTAACCCGCCTTACGCGGGTTAAGGAAGTAATGATGTTCCTTAACCCGCTTTAGGCGGGTTAAGGAAGTAATGATGTTCCTTAACCCGCTTTAGGCGGGTTAAGGAAGTAATGATGTTCCTTAACCCGCCTTAAGCGGGTTAAGGAAGTAATAATGTTCCTTAACCCGCCTTAGGCGGGTTAAGGAAGTAACGATGTTCCTTAACCCGCCTTACGCGGGTTAAGGAAGTAATGATGTTACTTAGGCGGGTTAAGGAAGTAATGATGTTCCTTAACCCGCCTTAAGCGGGTTAAGGAAGTAATGATGTTCCTTAACCCGCCTTAAGCGGGTTAAGGAAGTAATGATGTTCCTTAACCCGCCTTAAGCGGGTTAAGGAAGTAATGATGTTCCTTAACCCGCCTTAAGCGGGTTAAGGAAGTAATGATGTTCCTTGACCCGCCTTAAGCGGGTTAAGGAAGTAATGATGTTCCTTAACCCGCTTTAGGCGGGTTAAGGAAGTAACGATGTTCCTTAACCCGCTTTAGGCGGGTTAAAAAAGTAATGATGTTCCTTAACCCGCCTTACGCGGGTTAAGGAAGTAATGATGTTCCTTAACCCGCCTTACGCGGGTTAAGGAAGTGATGATGTTCCTTAGGCGGGTTAAGGAAGTAATGATGTTCCTTAACCCGCCTTAAGCGGGTTAAGGAAGTAATGCAGTTTCTTAACCCGCCTTAAGCGGGTTAAGGAAGTGATGATGTTCCTTAACCCGCCTTAAGCGGGTTAAGGAAGTAATGATGTTCCTTAACCCGCGGGTTAAGGAAGTAAAGATGTTCCTTAACCCGCCTTAAGCGGGTTAAGGAACATCATTACTTAACCCGCCTTAAGCGGGAGTAATGATGTTCCTTAACCCGCTTTAGGCGGGTTAAGGAAGTAATGATGTTCCTTAACCCGCCTTACGCGGGTTAAGGAAGTAATGATGTTCCTCAACCCGCTTTAGGCGGGTTAAGGAAGTAATGATGTTCCTTAACCCGCCTTAAGCGGGTTAAGGAAGTAATGATGTTCCTTAACCCGCCTTAAGCGGGTTAAGGAAGTAATGATGTTCCTTAACCCGCCTTAAGCGGGTTAAGGAAGTAATGCAGTTCCTTAACCCGCCTTAAGCGGGTTAAGGAAGTAATGATGTTCCTTAACCCGCCTTAAGCGGGTTAAGGAAGTAATGCAGTTCCTTAACCCGCCTTAAGCGGGTTAAGGAAGTAATGATGTTCCTTAACCCGTCTTAAGCGGGTTAAGGAAGTAATGATGTTCCTTAACCCGCCTTAAGCGGGTTAAGGAAGTAATGATGTTCCTTAACCCGCTTTAGGCGGGTTAAGGAAGTAATGATGTTCCTTAACCCGCCTTAAGCGGGTTAAGGAAGTAATGATGTTCCTTAACCCGCCTTAAGCGGGTTAAGGAAGTAATGCAGTTCCTTAACCCGCCTTAAGCGGGTTAAGGAAGTAATGATGTTCCTTAACCCGCCTTAAGCGGGTTAAGGAAGTAATGATGTTCCTTAACCCGCAGGTTAAGGAAGTAATGATGTTCCTTAACCCGCCTTAAGCGGGTTAAGGAAGTAATGATGTCCCTTAACCCGCCTTAAGCGGGTTAAGGAAGTAATGATGTTCCTTAACCCGCCTTAGGCGGGTTAAGGAAGTAATGATGTTCCTTATCCCGCCTTAGGCGGGTTAAGGAAGTAATGATGTTCCTTAACCCGCTTTAGGCAGGTTAAGGAAGTAATGATGTTCCTTAACCCGCCTTAAGCGGGTTAAGGCAGTAATGATGTTCCTTAACCCGCTTTAGGCGGGTTAAGGAAGTAATGATGTTCCTTAACCCGCTTTAGGCGGGTTAAGGAAGTAATGATGTTCCTTAACCCGCTTTAGGCGGGTTAAGGAAGTAACGATGTTCCTTAACCCGCTTTAGGCGGGTTAAGGAAGTAACGATGTTCCTTAACCCGCTTTAGGCGGGTTAAGGAAGTAATGATGTTCCTTAACCCGCCTTAAGCGGGTTAAGGAAGTAAAGATGTTCCTTAACCCGCTTTAGGCGGGTTAAGGAAGTAATGATGTTCCTTAACCCGCCTTAAGCGGGTTAAGGAAGTAATGATGTTCCTTAACCCGCCTTAAGCGGGTTAAGGAAGTAATGATGTTCCTTAACCCGCCTTAAGCGGGTTAAGGAAGTAATGATGTTCCTTAGGCGGGTTAAGGAAGTAATGATGTTCCTTCACCCGCCTTAAGCGGGTTAAGGAAGTAATGATGTTCCTTAACCCGCCTTAAGCGGGTTAAGGAAGTAAAGATGTTCCTTAACCCGCTTTAGGCGGGTTAAGGAAGTAATGATGTTCCTTCACCCGCCTTAAGCGGGATAAGGAAGTAATGATGTTCCTTAACCCGCCTTAAGCGGGTTAAGGAAGTAAAGATGTTCCTTAACCCGCTTTAGGCGGGTTAAGGAAGTAATGATGTTCCTTAACCCGCCTTAAGCGGGTTAAGGAAGTAATGCAGCTCCTTAACCCGCCTTAAGCGGGTTAAGGAAGTAATGATGTTCCTTAACCCGCCTTAAACGGGTTAAGGAAGTAATGATGTTCCTTAACCCGCTTTAGGCGGGTTAAGGAAGTAATGATGTTCCTTAACCCGCCTTAAGCGGGTTAAGGAAGTAATGATGTTCATTAACCCGCCTTAGGCGGGTTAAGGAAGTAATGATGTTCCTTAGGCGGGTTAAGGAAGTAATGATGTTCCTTCATCCGCCTTAAGCGGGTTAAGGAAGTAATGATGTTCCTTAACCCGCCTTAAGCGAGTTAAGGAAGTAAAGATGTTCCTTAACCCGCTTTAGGCGGGTTAAGGAAGTAATGATGTTCCTTCACCCGCCTTAAGCGGGATAAGGAAGTAATGATGTTCCTTAACCCGCCTTAAGCGGGTTAAGGAAGTAATGCAGCTCCTTAACCCGCCTTAAGCGGGTTAAGGAAGTAATGATGTTCCTAAACCCGCCTTAAACGGGTTAAGGAAGTAATGATGTTCCTTAACCCGCTTTAGGCGGGTTAAGGAAGTAATGATGTTCCTTAACCCGCCTTAAGCGGGTTAAGGAAGTAATGATGTTCATTAACCCGCCTTAGGCGGGTTAAGGAAGTAATGATGTTCCTTAGGCGGGTTAAGGAAGTAATGATGTTCCTTCACCCGCTTTAGGCGGGTTAAGGAAGTAATGATGTTCCTTAACCCGCTTTAGGCGGGTTAAGGAAGTAATGATGTTCCTTAACCCGCCTTAAGCGGGTTAAGGAAGTAATGATGTTCATTAACCCGCCTTAGGCGGGTTAAGGAAGTAATGATGTTCCTTAGGCGGGTTAAGGAAGTAATGATGTTCCTTCACCCGCCTTAAGCGGGTTAAGGAAGTAATGATGTTCCTTAACCCGCCTTAAGCGGGTTAAGGAAGTAAAGATGTTCCTTAACCCGCTTTAGGCGGGTTAAGGAAGTAATGATGTTCCTTCACCCGCCTTAAGCGGGATAAGGAAGTAATGATGTTCCTTAACCCGCCTTAAGCGGGTTAAGGAAGTAAAGATGTTCCTTAACCCGCCTTAAGCGGGTTAAGGAAGTAATGATGTTCCTTAACCCGCCTTAAGTGGGTTAAGGAAGTAATGATGTTCCTTAACCCGCTTTAGGCGGGTTAAGGAAGTAACGATGTTCCTTAACCCGCTTTAGGCGGGTTAAAAAAGTAATGATGTTCCTTAACCCGCCTTACGCGGGTTAAGGAAGTAATGATGTTCTTTAACCCGCCTTACGCGGGTTAAGGAAGTGATGATGTTCCTTAGGTGGGTTAAGGAAGTAATGATGTTCCTTAACCCGCCTTAAGCGGGTTAAGGAAGTAATGATGTTCCTTAACCCGCCTTAAGCGGGTTAAGGAAGTAATGCAGTTCCTTAACCCGCCTTAGGCGGGTTAAGGAAGTAACGATGTTCCTTAACCCGCCTTACGCGGGTTAAGGAAGTAATGATGTTCCTTAGGCGGGTTAAGGAAGTAATGATGTTCCTTAACCCGCCTTAAGCGGGTTAAGGAAGTAATGATGTTCCTTAACCCGCCATAAGCGGGTTAAGGAAGTAATGATGTTCCTTAACCCGCCTTAAGCGGGTTAAGGAAGTAATGATGTTCCTTAACCCGCCTTAAGCGGGTTAAGGAAGTAATGATGTTCCTTAACCCGCCTTAAGCGGGTTAAGGAAGTAATGATGTTCCTTAACCCGCTTTAGGCGGGTTAAGGAAGTAACGATGTTCCTTAACCCGCTTTAGGCGGGTTAAAAAAGTAATGATGTTCCTTAACCCGCCTTACGCGGGTTAAGGAAGTAATGATGTTCCTTAACCCGCCTTACGCGGGTTAAGGAAGTGATGATGTTCCTTAGGCGGGTTAAGGAAGTAATGATGTTCCTTAACCCGCCTTGAGCGGGTTAAGGAAGTAATGATGTTCCTTAACCCGCCTTAAGCGGGTTAAGGAAGTAATGATGTTCCTTAACCCGCCTTAAGCGGGTTAAGGAAGTAATGATGTTCCTTAACCCGCCTTAAGCGGGTTAAGGAAGTAATGATGTTCCTTAACCCGCCTTAAGCGGGTTAAGGAAGTAATGATGTTCCTTAACCCGCTTTAGGCGGGTTAAGGAAGTAACGATGTTCCTTAACCCGCTTTAGGCGGGATAAAAAAGTAATGATGTTCCTTAACCCGCCTTACGCGGGTTAAGGAAGTAATGATGTTCCTTAACCCGCCTTACGCGGGTTAAGGAAGTGATGATGTTCCTTAGGCGGGTTAAGGAAGTAATGATGTTCCTTAGGCGGGTTAAGGAAGTAATGATGTTCCTTAACCCGCCTTAAGCGGGTTAAGGAAGTAATGATGTTCCTTAACCCGCCTTAAGCGGGTTAAGGAAGTAATGATGTTCCTTAACCCGCCTTAAGCGGGTTAAGGAAGTAATGATGTTCCTTAACCCGCCTTAAGCGGGTTAAGGAAGTAATGATGTTCCTTAACCCGCCTTAAGCGGGTTAAGGAAGTAATGATGTTCCTTAACCCGCTTTAGGCGGGTTAAGGAAGTAACGATGTTCCTTAACCCGCTTTAGGCGGGATAAAAAAGTAATGATGTTCCTTAACCCGCCTTACGCGGGTTAAGGAAGTATTGATGTTCCTTAACCCGCCTTACGCGGGTTAAGGAAGTGATGATGTTCCTTAGGCGGGTTAAGGAAGTAATGATGTTCCTTAACCCGCCTTAAGCGGGTTAAGGAAGTAATGCAGTTCCTTAACCCGCCTTAGGCGGGTTAAGGAAGTAACGATGTTCCTTAACCCGCCTTACGCGGGTTAAGGAAGTAATGATGTTCCTTAGGCGGGTTAAGGAAGTAATGATGTTCCTTAACCCGCCTTAAGCGGGTTAAGGAAGTAATGATGTTCCTTAACCCGCCTTAAGCGGGTTAAGGAAGTAATGATGTTCCTTAACCCGCTTTAGGCGGGTTAAGGAAGTAACGATGTTCCTTAACCCGCTTTAGGCGGGTTAAAAAAGTAATGATGTTCCTTAACCCGCCTTACGCGGGTTAAGGAAGTAATGATGTTCCTTAACCCGCTTTAGGCGGGTTAAGGAAGTAATGATGTTCCTTAACCCGCCTTAAGCGGGTTAAGGAAGTAATAATGTTCCTTAACCCGCTTTAGGCGGGTTAAGGAAGTAATGATGTTCCTTAACCCGCCTTAAGCGGGTTAAGGAAGTAATGCAGTTCCTTAACCCGCCTTAGGCGGGTTAAGGAAGTAACGATGTTCCTTAACCCGCCTTACGCGGGTTAAGGAAGTAATGATGTTCCTTAGGCGGGTTAAGGAAGTAATGATGTTCCTTAACCCGCCTTAAGCGGGTTAAGGAAGTAATGATGTTCCTTAACCCGCCTTAAGCGGGTTAAGGAAGTAATGATGTTCCTTAACCCGCCTTAAGCGGGTTAAGGAAGTAATGATGTTCCTTAACCCGCCTTAAGCGGGTTAAGGAAGTAATGATGTTCCTTAACCCGCTTTAGGCGGGTTAAGGAAGTAACGATGTTCCTTAACCCGCTTTAGGCGGGTTAAAAAAGTAATGATGTTCCTTAACCCGCCTTACGCGGGTTAAGGAAGTAATGATGTTCCTTAACCCGCCTTACGCGGGTTAAGGAAGTGATGATGTTCCTTAGGCGGGTTAAGGAAGTAATGACGTTCCTTAACCCGCCTTAAGCGGGTTAAGGAAGTAATGCAGTTTCTTAACCCGCCTTAAGCGGGTTAAGGAAGTGATGATGTTCCTTAACCCGCCTTAAGCGGCTTAAGGCGGGTTAAGGAACATCATTACTTCCTTAACCCGCCTAAGGAACATCATTACTTCCTTAACCCGCCTTAAGCGGGTTAAGGAAGTAATGATGTTCCTTAACCCGCTTTAGGCGGGTTAAGGAAGTAACGATGTTCCTTAACCCGCTTTAGGCGGGTTAAAAAAGTAATGATGTTCCTTAACCCGCCTTACGCGGGTTAAGGAAGTAATGATGTTCCTTAACCCGCCTTACGCGGGTTAAGGAAGTGATGATGTTCCTTAGGCGGGTTAAGGAAGTAATGATGTTCCTTAACCCGCCTTAAGCGGGTTAAGGAAGTAATGCAGTTCCTTAACCCGCCTTAGGCGGGTTAAGGAAGTAACGATGTTCCTTAACCCGCCTTACGCGGGTTAAGGAAGTAATGATGTTCCTTAGGCGGGTTAAGGAAGTAATGATGTTCCTTAACCCGCCTTAAGCGGGTTAAGGAAGTAATGATGTTCCTTAACCCGCCTTAAACGGGTTAAGGAAGTAATGATGTTCCTTAACCCGCCTTAAGCGGGTTAAGGAAGTAATGATGTTCCTTAACCCGCCTTAAGCGGGTTAAGGAAGTAATGATGTTCCTTAACCCGCCTTAAGCGGGTTAAGGAAGTAATGATGTTCCTTAACCCGCTTTAGGCGGGTTAAAAAAGTAATGATGTTCCTTAACCCGCTTTAGGCGGGTTAAAAAAGTAATGATGTTCCTTAACCCGCCTTACGCGGGTTAAGGAAGTAATGATGTTCCTTAACCCGCTTTAGGCGGGTTAAGGAAGTAATGATGTTCCTTAACCCGCCTTAAGCGGGTTAAGGAAGTAATAATGTTCCTTAACCCGCTTTAGGCGGGTTAAGGAAGTAATGATGTTCCTTAACCCGCCTTAAGCGGGTTAAGGAAGTAATGCAGTTCCTTAACCCGCCTTAGGCGGGTTAAGGAAGTAACGATGTTCCTTAACCCGCCTTACGCGGGTTAAGGAAGTAATGATGTTACTTAGGCGGGTTAAGGAAGTAATGATGTTCCTTAACCCGCCTTAAGCGGGTTAAGGAAGTAATGATGTTCCTTAACCCGCCTTAAGCGGGTTAAGGAAGTAATGATGTTCCTTAACCCGCCTTAAGCGGGTTAAGGAAGTAATGATGTTCCTTGACCCGCCTTAAGCGGGTTAAGGAAGTAATGATGTTCCTTAACCCGCTTTAGGCGGGTTAAGGAAGTAACGATGTTCCTTAACCCGCTTTAGGCGGGTTAAAAAAGTAATGATGTTCCTTAACCCGCCTTACGCGGGTTAAGGAAGTAATGATGTTCCTTAACCCGCCTTACGCGGGTTAAGGAAGTGATGATGTTCCTTAGGCGGGTTAAGGAAGTAATGATGTTCCTTAACCCGCCTTAAGCGGGTTAAGGAAGTAATGCAGTTTCTTAACCCGCCTTAAGCGGGTTAAGGAAGTGATGATGTTCCTTAACCCGCCTTAAGCGGGTTAAGGAAGTAATGATGTTCCTTAACCCGCGGGTTAAGGAAGTAAAGATGTTCCTTAACCCGCCTTAAGCGGGTTAAGGAACATCATTACTTAACCCGCCTTAAGCGGGAGTAATGATGTTCCTTAACCCGCTTTAGGCGGGTTAAGGAAGTAATGATGTTCCTTAACCCGCCTTACGCGGGTTAAGGAAGTAATGATGTTCCTCAACCCGCTTTAGGCGGGTTAAGGAAGTAATGATGTTCCTTAACCCGCCTTAAGCGGGTTAAGGAAGTAATGATGTTCCTTAACCCGCCTTAAGCGGGTTAAGGAAGTAATGATGTTCCTTAACCCGCCTTAAGCGGGTTAAGGAAGTAATGATGTTCCTTAACCCGCCTTAAGCGGGTTAAGGAAGTAATGCAGTTCCTTAACCCGCCTTAAGCGGGTTAAGGAAGTAATGCAGTTCCTTAACCCGCCTTAAGCGGGTTAAGGAAGTAATGATGTTCCTTAACCCGTCTTAAGCGGGTTAAGGAAGTAATGATGTTCCTTAACCCGCCTTAAGCGGGTTAAGGAAGTAATGATGTTCCTTAACCCGCTTTAGGCGGGTTAAGGAAGTAATGATGTTCCTTAACCCGCCTTAAGCGGGTTAAGGAAGTAATGATGTTCCTTAACCCGCCTTAAGCGGGTTAAGGAAGTAATGCAGTTCCTTAACCCGCCTTAAGCGGGTTAAGGAAGTAATGATGTTCCTTAACCCGCCTTAAGCGGGTTAAGGAAGTAATGATGTTCCTTAACCCGCAGGTTAAGGAAGTAATGATGTTCCTTAACCCGCCTTAAGCGGGTTAAGGAAGTAATGATGTCCCTTAACCCGCCTTAAGCGGGTTAAGGAAGTAATGATGTTCCTTAACCCGCCTTAGGCGGGTTAAGGAAGTAATGATGTTCCTTATCCCGCCTTAGGCGGGTTAAGGAAGTAATGATGTTCCTTAACCCGCTTTAGGCAGGTTAAGGAAGTAATGATGTTCCTTAACCCGCCTTAAGCGGGTTAAGGCAGTAATGATGTTCCTTAACCCGCTTTAGGCGGGTTAAGGAAGTAATGATGTTCCTTAACCCGCTTTAGGCGGGTTAAGGAAGTAATGATGTTCCTTAACCCGCTTTAGGCGGGTTAAGGAAGTAACGATGTTCCTTAACCCGCTTTAGGCGGGTTAAGGAAGTAACTATGTTCCTTAACCCGCTTTAGGCGGGTTAAGGAAGTAATGATGTTCCTTAACCCGCCTTAAGCGGGTTAAGGAAGTAAAGATGTTCCTTAACCCGCTTTAGGCGGGTTAAGGAAGTAATGATGTTCCTTAACCCGCCTTAAGCGGGTTAAGGAAGTAATGATGTTCCTTAACCCGCCTTAAGCGGGTTAAGGAAGTAATGATGTTCCTTAACCCGCCTTAAGCGGGTTAAGGAAGTAATGATGTTCCTTAGGCGGGTTAAGGAAGTAATGATGTTCCTTCACCCGCCTTAAGCGGGTTAAGGAAGTAATGATGTTCCTTAACCCGCCTTAAGCGGGTTAAGGAAGTAAAGATGTTCCTTAACCCGCTTTAGGCGGGTTAAGGAAGTAATGATGTTCCTTCACCCGCCTTAAGCGGGATAAGGAAGTAATGATGTTTCTTAACCCGCCTTAAGCGGGTTAAGGAAGTAAAGATGTTCCTTAACCCGCTTTAGGCGGGTTAAGGAAGTAATGATGTTCCTTAACCCGCCTTAAGCGGGTTAAGGAAGTAATGCAGCTCCTTAACCCGCCTTAAGCGGGTTAAGGAAGTAATGATGTTCCTTAACCCGCCTTAAACGGGTTAAGGAAGTAATGATGTTCCTTAACCCGCTTTAGGCGGGTTAAGGAAGTAATGATGTTCCTTAACCCGCCTTAAGCGGGTTAAGGAAGTAATGATGTTCATTAACCCGCCTTAGGCGGGTTAAGGAAGTAATGATGTTCCTTAGGCGGGTTAAGGAAGTAATGATGTTCCTTCATCCGCCTTAAGCGGGTTAAGGAAGTAATGATGTTCCTTAACCCGCCTTAAGCGAGTTAAGGAAGTAAAGATGTTCCTTAACCCGCTTTAGGCGGGTTAAGGAAGTAATGATGTTCCTTCACCCGCCTTAAGCGGGATAAGGAAGTAATGATGTTCCTTAACCCGCCTTAAGCGGGTTAAGGAAGTAATGCAGCTCCTTAACCCGCCTTAAGCGGGTTAAGGAAGTAATGATGTTCCTTAACCCGCTTTAGGCGGGTTAAGGAAGTAATGATGTTCCTTAACCCGCCTTAAGCGGGTTAAGGAAGTAATGATGTTCATTAACCCGCCTTAGGCGGGTTAAGGAAGTAATGATGTTCCTTAGGCGGGTTAAGGAAGTAATGATGTTCCTTCATCCGCCTTAAACGGGTTAAGGAAGTAATGATGTTCCTTAACCCGCCTTAAGCGGGTTAAGGAAGTAAAGATGTTCCTTAACCCGCTTTAGGCGGGTTAAGGAAGTAATGATGTTCCTTCACCCGCCTTAAGCGGGATAAGGAAGTAATGATGTTCCTTAACCCGCCTTAAGCGGGTTAAGGAAGTAAAGATGTTCCTTAACCCGCTTTAGGCGGGTTAAGGAAGTAACGATGTTCCTTAACCCGCTTTAGGCGGGTTAAAAAAGTAATGATGTTCCTTAACCCGCCTTACGCGGGTTAAGGAAGTAATGATGTTCCTTAACCCGCCTTACGCGGGTTAAGGAAGTGATGATGTTCCTTAGGCGGGTTAAGGAAGTAATGATGTTCCTTAACCCGCCTTAAGCGGGTTAAGGAAGTAATGCAGTTCCTTAACCCGCCTTAGGCGGGTTAAGGAAGTAACGATGTTCCTTAACCCGCCTTACGCGGGTTAAGGAAGTAATGATGTTCCTTAGGCGGGTTAAGGAAGTAATGATGTTCCTTAACCCGCCTTAAGCGGGTTAAGGAAGTAATGATGATCCTTAACCCGCCTTAAACGGGTTAAGGAAGTAATGATGTTCCTTAACCCGCCTTAAGCGGGTTAAGGAAGTAATGATGTTCCTTAACCCGCCTTAAGCGGGTTAAGGAAGTAATGATGTTCCTTAACCCGCCTTAAGCGGGTTAAGGAAGTAATGATGTTCCTTAACCCGCTTTAGGCGGGTTAAAAAAGTAATGATGTTTCTTAACCCGCTTTAGGCGGGTTAAAAAAGTAATGATGTTCCTTAACCCGCCTTACGCGGGTTAAGGAAGTAATGATGTTCCTTAACCCGCTTTAGGCGGGTTAAGGAAGTAATGATGTTCCTTAACCCGCCTTAAGCGGGTTAAGGAAGTAATAATGTTCCTTAACCCGCTTTAGGCGGGTTAAGGAAGTAATGATGTTCCTTAACCCGCCTTAAGCGGGTTAAGGAAGTAATGCAGTTCCTTAACCCGCCTTAGGCGGGTTAAGGAAGTAACGATGTTCCTTAACCCGCCTTACGCGGGTTAAGGAAGTAATGATGTTCCTTAGGCGGGTTAAGGAAGTAATGATGTTCCTTAACCCGCCTTAAGCGGGTTAAGGAAGTAATGATGTTCCTTAACCCGCCTTAAGCGGGTTAAGGAAGTAATGATGTTCCTTAACCCGCCTTAAGCGGGTTAAGGAAGTAATGATGTTCCTTAACCCGCCTTAAGCGGGTTAAGGAAGTAATGATGTTCCTTAACCCGCTTTAGGCGGGTTAAGGAAGTAACGATGTTCCTTAACCCGCTTTAGGCGGGTTAAAAAAGTAATGATGTTCCTTAACCCGCCTTACGCGGGTTAAGGAAGTAATGATGTTCCTTAACCCGCCTTACGCGGGTTAAGGAAGTGATGATGTTCCTTAGGCGGGTTAAGGAAGTAATGATGTTCCTTAACCCGCCTTAAGCGGGTTAAGGAAGTGATGCAGTTTCTTAACCCGCCTTAAGCGGGTTAAGGAAGTGATGATGTTCCTTAACCCGCCTTAAGCGGGTTAAGGAAGTAATGATGTTCCTTAACCCGCGGGTTAAGGAAGTAAAGATGTTCCTTAACCCGCCTTAAGCGGGTTAAGGAACATCATTACTTAACCCGCCTTAAGCGGGAGTAATGATGTTCCTTAACCCGCCTTAGGCGGGTTAAGGAAGTAACGATGTTCCTTAACCCGCCTTACGCGGGTTAAGGAAGTAATGATGTTCCTTAGGCGGGTTAAGGAAGTAATGATGTTCCTTAACCCGCCTTAAGCGGGTTAAGGAAGTAATGATGTTCCTTAACCTGCTTTAGGCGGGTTAAGGAAGTAATGATGTTCCTTAACCCGCCTTAAGCGGGTTAAGGAAGTAATGATGTTCCTTAACCCGCCTTAAGCGGGTTAAGGAAGTAATGATGTTCCTTAGGCGGGTTAAGGAAGTAATGATGTTCCTTCATCGCCTTAAGCGGGTTAAGGAAGTAATGATGTTCCTTAACCCGCCATAAGCGGGTTAAGGAAGTAAAGATGTTCCTTAACCCGCTTTAGGCGGGTTAAGGAAGTAATGATGTTCCTTAACCCGCCTTAAGCGGGTTAAGGAAGTAATGATGTTCCTTTACCCGCCTTAAGCGGGTTAAGGAAGTAATGATGTTCCTTAACCCGCCTAAAGCGGGTTAAGGAAGTAATGATGTTCCTTAGGCGGGTTAAGGAAGTAATGATGTTCCTTAACCCGCCTTAAGCGGGTTAAGGAAGTAATGATGTTCCTTAGGCGGGTTAAGGAAGTAATGATGTTCCTTCACCCGCCTTAAGCGGGTTAAGGAAGTAATGATGTTCCTTAACCCGCCTTAAGCGGGTTAAGGAAGTAAAGATGTTCCTTAACCCGCTTTAGGCGGGTTAAGGAAGTAATGATGTTCCTTAACCCGCCTTAAGCGGGTTAAGGAAGTAATGATGTTCCTTAACCCGCCTTAAGCGGGTTAAGGAAGTAATGATGTTCCTTAACCCGCTTTAGGCGGGTTAAGGAAGAAATGATGTTCCTTAACCCGCTTTAGGCGGGTTAAGGAAGTAATGATGTTCTTTAACCCGCCTTAAGCAGGTTAAGGAAGTAATGCAGTTCCTTAACCCGCCTTAAGCGGGTTAAGGAAGTAATGATGTTTCTTAACCCGCCCTAAGCGGGTTAAGGAAGTAATGATGTTCCTTAACCCGCTTTAGGCGGGTTAAGGAAGTAATGATGTTCCTTAACCTGCTTTAGGCGGGTTAAGGAAGTGATGATGTTCCTTAACCCGCCTTAAGCGTTAACCCGCCTTAAGCGGGCTAAGGAAGTAATGATGTTCCTTAACCCGCCTTAAGCGGGTTAAGGAAGTAATGATGTTCCTTAACCCGCCTTAAGCGGGTTAAGGAAGTAATGCAGTTCCTTAACCCGCCTTAAGCGGGTTAAGGAAGTGATGATGTTCCTTAACCCGCCTTAAGCGTTAACCCGCCTTAAGCGGGCTAAGGAAGTAATGATGTTCCTTAACCCGCCTTAAGCGGGTTAAGGAAGTAATGATGTTCCTTAACCCGCCTTAAGCGGGTTATGGAAGTAATGCAGCTCCTTAACCCGCCTTAATCGTGTTAAGGAAGTAATGATGTTCCTTAACCCGCCTTAAGCGGGTTAAGGAAGTAATGATGTTCCTTAACCCGCCTTAGGCGGGTTAAGGAAGTAATGATGTTCCTTAACCCGCCTTAAGCGGGTTAAGGAAGTAATGCAGTTCCTTAACCCGCCTTAAGCGGGTTAAGGAAGTAATGATGTTCCTTAACCCGCCCTAAGCGGGTTAAGGAAGTAATGATGTTCCTTAAACCGCTTTAGGCGGGTTAAGGAAGTAATGATGTTCGTTAGGCGGGTTAAGGAAGTAATGATGTTCCTTCACCCGCCTTAAGCGGGTTAAGGAAGTAATGATGTTCCTTAACCCGCCTTAAGCGGGTTAAGGAAGTAAAGATGTTCCTTAACCCGCTTTAGGCGGGTTAAGGAAGTAATGATGTTCCTTAACCCGCCTTAAGCGGGTTAAGGAAGTAATGATGTTCCTTAGGCGGGTTAAGGAAGTAATGATGTTCCTTAACCCGCCTTAAGCGGGTTAAGGAAGTAATGATGTTCCTTAGGCGGGTTAAGGAAGTAATGTGGTTCCTTCACCCGCCTTAAGCGGGTTAAGGAAGTAATGATGCTCCTTAACCCGCCTTAAGCGGGTTAAGGAAGTAAAGATGTTCCTTAACCCGCTTTAGGCGGGTTCAGGAAGTAATGATGTTCCTTAACCCGCTTTAGGCGGGTTAAGGAAGTAATGATGTTCCTTAACCCGCCTTAAGCGGGTTAAGGAAGTAATGATGTTCCTTAACCCGCCTTAAGCGGGTTAAGGAAGTAATGCAGTTCCTTAACCCGCCTTAAGCGGGTTAAGGAAGTAATGATTTTCCTTAACCCGCCTTAAGCGGGTTAAGGAAGTAATGATGTTCCTTAACCCGCTTTAGGCGGGTTAAGGAAGAAATGATGTTCCTTAACCCGCTTTAGGCGGGTTAACGAAGTAATGATGTTCTTTAACCCGCCTTAAGCAGGTTAAGGAAGTAATGCAGTTCCTTAACCCGCCTTAAGCGGGTTAAGGAAGTAATGATGTTTCTTAACCCGCCCTAAGCGGGTTAAGGAAGTGATGATGTTCCTTAACCCGCTTTAGGCGGGTTAAGGAAGTAATGATGTTCCTTAACCTGCTTTAGGCGGGTTAAGGAAGTGATGATGTTCCTTAACCTGCTTTAGGCGGGTTAAGGAAGTAATGATGTTCCTTAACCCGCCTTAAGCGGGTTAAGGAAGTAATGATGTTCCTTAACCCGCCTTAGGCGGGTTAAGGAAGTAATGATGTTCCTTAACCCGCCTTAAGCGGGTTAAGGAAGTAATGATGTTCCTTAACCCGCCTTAAGCGGGTTAAGGAAGTAATGATGTTCCTTAACCTGCTTTAGGCGGGTTAAGGAAGTAATGATGTTCCTTAACCCGCCTTAAGCGGGTTAAGGAAGTAATGATGTTCCTTAACCCGCCTTAAGCGGGTTAAGGAAGTAATGATGTTCCTTAGGCGGGTTAAGGAAGTAATGATGTTCCTTCATCGCCTTAAGCGGGTTAAGGAAGTAATGATGTTCCTTAACCCGCCATAAGCGGGTTAAGGAAGTAAAGATGTTCCTTAACCCGCTTTAGGCGGGTTAAGGAAGTAATGATGTTCCTTAACCCGCCTTAAGCGGGTTAAGGAAGTAATGATGTTCCTTTACCCGCCTTAAGCGGGTTAAGGAAGTAATGATGTTCCTTAACCCGCCTAAAGCGGGTTAAGGAAGTAATGATGTTCCTTAGGCGGGTTAAGGAAGTAATGATGTTCCTTAACCCGCCTTAAGCGGGTTAAGGAAGTAATGATGTTCCTTAGGCGGGTTAAGGAAGTAATGATGTTCCTTCACCCGCCTTAAGCGGGTTAAGGAAGTAATGATGTTCCTTAACCCGCCTTAAGCGGGTTAAGGAAGTAAAGATGTTCCTTAACCCGCTTTAGGCGGGTTAAGGAAGTAATGATGTTCCTTAACCCGCCTTAAGCGGGTTAAGGAAGTAATGATGTTCCTTAACCCGCCTTAAGCGGGTTAAGGAAGTAATGATGTTCCTTAACCCGCTTTAGGCGGGTTAAGGAAGAAATGATGTTCCTTAACCCGCTTTAGGCGGGTTAAGGAAGTAATGATGTTCTTTAACCCGCCTTAAGCAGGTTAAGGAAGTAATGCAGTTCCTTAACCCGCCTTAAGCGGGTTAAGGAAGTAATGATGTTTCTTAACCCGCCCTAAGCGGGTTAAGGAAGTAATGATGTTCCTTAACCCGCTTTAGGCGGGTTAAGGAAGTAATGATGTTCCTTAACCTGCTTTAGGCGGGTTAAGGAAGTGATGATGTTCCTTAACCCGCCTTAAGCGTTAACCCGCCTTAAGCGGGCTAAGGAAGTAATGATGTTCCTTAACCCGCCTTAAGCGGGTTAAGGAAGTAATGATGTTCCTTAACCCGCCTTAAGCGGGTTAAGGAAGTAATGCAGTTCCTTAACCCGCCTTAAGCGGCGACAAATTGGTACTACTGTCAATTTGTCGTATGCGACAAATTGGTACTACTGTCAATTTGTCGTACGCGACAAATTGGTTCAACTGTCAATTTGTCGTATGCGACAAATTGGTACTACTGTCAATTTGTCGTATGCGACAAATTGGTTCAACTGTCAGTTTGTCGTAAGCGACAAATTGGTTCAACTCTCAATTTGTCGTATGCGACAAATTGGTACTACTGTCAATTTGTCGTATGCGACAAATTGGTACTACTGTCAATTTGTCGTATGCGACAAATTGGTTCAAGTGTCAATTTGTCGTATGCGACAATTTGGTTCAACTCTCAATTTGTCGTATGCGACAAATTGGTACTACTGTCAGTTTGTCGTATGCGACAATTTGGTTCAACTCTCAATTTGTCGTATGCGACAAATTGGTAGTACTGTCAATTTGTCGTATGCGACAAATTGGTTCAACTGTCAATTTGTCGTATGCGACAATTTGGTTCAACTCTCAATTTGTCGTATGCGACAAATTGGTACTACTGTCAATTTGTCGTATGCGACAATTTGGTTCAACTGTCAATTTGTCGTATGCGACAAATTGGTTCAACTGTCAATTTGTCGTAATTTGTCGTATGCGACAAATTCATTCAACTGCCAATTTGTCGTATGCGACAAATTGGTTTAACTGTCAATTTGTCGTATGCGACAAACTGATTCAACTGTCAATTTGTCGTATGCGACAAATTGGTGCTACTGTCAATTTGTCGTATGCGACAAATTGGTTCAAGTGTCAATTTGTTGTATGCGACAAATTGGTTCAACTGTCAATTTGTCGTTTGCGACAATTTGGTTCAACTCTCAATTTGTCGTATGCGACAAATTGGTACTACTGTCAATTTGTCGTATGCGACAAATTGGTTCAACTGTCAATTTGTCGTATGCGACAAATTGGTTCAACTGTCAATTTGTCGTATGCGACAAATTGGTTCAACTGTCAATTTGTCGTATGCGACAAATTGGTAGTACTGTCAATTTGTCGTATGCGACAAATTGATTCAACTGTCAATTTCCCGTTTGCGACAAATTGGTACTACTGTCAATTTGTCGTATGCGACAAATTGGTTCAACTGTCAATTTGTCGTATGCGACAAATTGGTACTACTGTCAATTTGTCGTATGCGACAAATTGGTTCAACTGTCAATTTGTCGTATGCGACAAATTGGTTCAACTGTCAATTTGTCGTATGCGACAATTTGGTAGTACTGTCAATTTGTCGTATGCGACAAATTGATTCAACTGTCAATTTGCCGTTTGCGACAAATTGGTACTACTGTCAATTTGTCGTATGCGACAAATTGGTTCAACTGTCAATTTGTCGTATGCGACAAATTGGTACTACTGTCAATTTGTCGTATGCGACAAATTGGTTCAACTGTCAATTTGTCGTATGCGACAAATTGGTTCAACTGTCAATTTGTCGTAATTTGTCGTATGCGACAAATTGGTTCAACTGTCAATTTGTCGTATGCGACAAATTGGTTCAACTGTCAATTTGTCGTAATTTGTCGTATGCGACAAATTGGTTTAACTGTCAATTTGTCGTTTGCGACAAATTGATTCAACTGTCAATTTGTCGTATACGACAAATTGATTCAACTGTCAATTTGTCGTATGCGACAAATTGGTAGTACTGTCAATTTGTCGTTTGCGACAAATTGATTCAACTGTCAATTTGTCGTATACGACAAATTGATTCAACTGTCAATTTGTCGTATGCGACAATTTGGTTCAACTCTCAATTTGTCGTATGCGACAAATTGGTACTACTGTCAATTTGTCGTATGCGACAATTTGGTTCAACTCTCAAATTGTCGTATGCGACAAATTGGTAGTACTGTCAATTTGTCGTATGCGACAAATTGGTTCAACTGTCAATTTGTCGTATGCGACAAATTGGTTCAACTGTCAATTTGTCGTAATTTGTCGTATGCGACAAATTGATTCAACTGTCAATTTGTCGTATGCGACAAATTGGTAGTACTGTCAATTTGTCGTTTGCGACAAATTGATTCAACTGTCAATTTGCCGTTTGCGACAAATTGGTACTACTGTCAATTTGTCGTATGCGACAAATTGGTTCAACTGTCAATTTGTCGTATGCGACAAATTGGTACTACTGTCAATTTGTCGTATACGACAAATTGATTCAACTGTCAATTTGTCGTATGCGACAATTTGGTTCAACTCTCAATTTGTCGTATGCGACAAATTGGTACTACTGTCAATTTGTCGTATGCGACAATTTGGTTCAACTCTCAAATTGTCGTATGCGACAAATTGGTAGTACTGTCAATTTGTCGTATGCGACAAATTGGTTCAACTGTCAATTTGTCGTATGCGACAATTTGGTTCAACTCTCAATTTGTCGTATGCGACAAATTGGTACTACTGTCAATTTGTCGTATGCGACAAATTGGTTCAACTGTCAATTTGTCGTATGCGACAAATCGGTTCAACTGTCAATTTGTCAAAATTTGTCGTATGCGACAAATTGATTCAACTGCCAATTTGTCGTATGCGACAAATTGGTTTAACTGTCAATTTGTCGTATGCGACAAACTGATTCAACTGTCAATTTGTCGTATGCGACAATTTGGTTCAACTCTCAATTTGTCGTATGCGACAAATTGGTACTACTGTCAATTTGTCGTATGCGACAAATTGGTTCAACTGTCAATTTGTCGTATGCGACAAATTGGTACTACTGTCAATTTGTCGTATGCGACAAATTGGTTCAACTGTCAATTTGTCGTATGCGACAAATTGGTTCAACTGTCAATTTGTCGTATGCGACAAATTGGAAGTACTGTCAATTTGTCGTATGCGACAAATTGATTCAACTGTCAATTTCCCGTTTGCGACAAATTGGTTCAACTGTCAATTTGTCGTATGCGACAATTTGGTTCAACTCTCAATTTGTCGTATGCGACAAATTGGTACTACTGTCAATTTGTCGTATGCGACAAATTGGTTCAACTGTCAATTTGTCGTATGCGACAAATTGGTACTACTGTCAATTTGTCGTATGCGACAAATTGGTTCAACTGTCAATTTGTCGTATGCGACAAATTGGTACTACTGTCAATTTGTCGTATGCGACAAATTGGTTCAACTGTCAATTTGTCGTATGCGACAAATTGGTTCAACTGTCAATTTGTCGTATGCGACAAATTGGTAGTACTGTCAATTTGTCGTATGCGACAAATTGATTCAACTGTCAATTTCCCGTTTGCGACAAATTGGTACTACTGTCAATTTGTCGTATGCGACAAATTGGTTCAACTGTCAATTTGTCGTATGCGACAAATTGGTACTACTGTCGATTTGTCGTATGCGACGAATTGGTTCAACTGTCAATTTGTCGTATGCGACAAATTGGTTCAACTGTCAATTTGTCGTATGCGACAAATTGGTAGTACTGTCAATTTGTCGTATGCGACAAATTGATTCAACTGTCAATTTGCCGTTTGCGACAAATTGGTACTACTGTCAATTTGTCGTATGCGACAAATTGGTTCAACTGTCAATTTGTCGTATGCGACAAATTGGTACTACTGTCAATTTGTCGTATGCGACAAATTGGTTCAACTGTCAATTTGTCGTATGCGACAAATTGGTTCAAATGTCAATTTGTCGTAATTTGTCGTATGCGACAAATTGATTCAACTGCCAATTTGTCGTATGCGACAAATTGGTTCAACTGTCAATTTGTCGTAATTTGTCGTATGCGACAAATTGATTCACCTGCCAATTTGTCGTATGCGACAAATTGGTTTAACTGTCAATTTGTCGTATGCGACAAACTGATTCAACTGTCAATTTGTCGTATGCGACAAATTGGTGCTACTGTATATTTGTCGTATGCGACAAATTGGTTCAAGTGTCAATTTGTCGTATGCGACAAATTGGTTCAACTGTCAATTTGTCGTATGCGACAATTTGGTTCAACTCTCAATTTGTCGTATGCGACAAATTGGTACTACTGTCAATTTGTCGTATGCGACAAATTGGTACTACTGTCAATTTGTCGTATGCGACAAATTGGTTCAACTGTCAATTTGTCGTATGCGACAAATTGGTTCAACTGTCAATTTGTCGTAAGCGACAAATTGGTTCAACTGTCAATTTGTCGTATACGACAAATTGATTCAACTGTCAATTTGTCGTATGCGACAAATTGGTTTAACTGTCAATTGGTCGTATGCGACAAATTGGTGCTACTGTCAATTTGTCGTATGCGACAAATTGGTTCAAGTGTCAATTTGTCGTATGCGACAATTTGGTTCAACTCTCAATTTGTCGTATGCGACAAATTAGTACTACTGTCAGTTTGTCGTATGCGACAATTTGGTTCAACTCTCAATTTGTCGTATGCGACAAATTGGTAGTACTGTCAATTTGTCGTATGCGACAAATTGGTTCAACTGTCAATTTGTCGTATGCGACAATTTGGTTCAACTCTCAATTTGTCGTATGCGACAAATGGGTACTACTGTCAATTTGTCGTATGCGACAATTTGGTTCAACTGTCAATTTGTCGTATGCGACAAATTGGTTCAACTGTCAATTTGTCGTAATTTGTCGTATGCGACAAATTGATTCAACTGCCAATTTGTCGTATGCGACAAATTGGTTTAACTGTCAATTTGTCGTATGCGACAAACTGATTCAACTGTCAATTTGTCGTATGCGACAAATTGGTGCTACTGTCAATTTGTCGTATGCGACAAATTGGTTCAAGTGTCAATTTGTTGTATGCGACAAATTGGTTCAACTGTCAATTTGTCGTATGCGACAATTTGGTTCAACTCTCAATTTGTCGTATGCGACAAATTGGTACTACTGTCAATTTGTCGTATGCAACAAATTGGTTCAACTGTCAATTTGTCGTATGCGACAAATTGGTTCAACTGTCAATTTGTCGTATGCGACAAATTGGTAGTACTGTCAATTTGTCGTATGCGACAAATTGATTCAACTGTCAATTTCCCGTTTGCGACAAATTGGTACTACTGTCAATTTGTCGTATGCGACAAATTGGTTCAACTGTCAATTTGTCGTATGCGACAAATTGGTACTACTGTCAATTTGTCGTATGCGACAAATTGGTTCAACTGTCAATTTGTCGTATGCGACAAATTGGTTCAACTGTCAATTTGTCGTAAGCGACAAATTGGTTCAACTGTCAATTTGTCGTATACGACAAATTGATTCAACTGTCAATTTGTCGTATGCGACAAATTGGTTCAACTGTCAATTTGTCGTATGCGACAAATTGGTTCAACTGTCAATTTGTCGTATGCGACAAATTGATTCAACTGTCAATTTGTCGAATGCGACAAATTGGTTCAACTGTCAATTTGTCGTATGCGACAAATTGGTTCAACTGTCAATTTGTCGTATGCGACAAATTGGTACTACTGTCAATTTGTCGTATGCGACAAATTGGTACTGCTGTCAATTTGTCGTATGCGACAAATTGGTTCAACTGTCAATTTGTCTTATGCGATAAATTGGTACTACTGTCAATTTGTCGTATGCGACAAATTGGTTCAACTGTCAATTTGTCGTAAGCGACAAATTGGTTCAACTGTCAATTTGTCGTATGCGACAAATTGGTACTACTGTCAATTTGTCGTATGCGACAAATTGGTACTGCTGTCAATTTGTCGTATGCGACAAATTGGTTCAACTGTCAATTTGTCTTATGCGATAAATTGGTACTACTGTCAATTTGTCGTATGCGACAAATTGGTTCAACTGTCAATTTGTCGTAAGCGACAAATTGGTTCAACTGTCAATTTGTCGTATGCGACAAATTGGTACTACTGTCAATTTGTCGTATGCGACAAATTGGTTCAACTGTCAATTTGTCGTATGCGACAAATTGGTTCAACTGTCAATTTGTCGTAAGCGACAAATTGGTTCAACTGTCAATTTGTCGTATACGACAAATTGATTCAACTGTCAATTTGTCGTATGCGACAAATTGGTTCAACTGTCAATTTGTCGTATGCGACAAATTGGTTCAACTGTCAATTTGTCGTATGCGACAAATTGATTCAACTGTCAATTTGTCGAATGCGACAAATTGGTTCAACTGTCAATTTGTCGTATGCGACAAATTGGTTCAACTGTCAATTTGTCGTATGCGACAAATTGGTACTACTGTCAATTTGTCGTATGCGACAAATTGGTACTGCTGTCAATTTGTCGTATGCGACAAATTGGTTCAACTGTCAATTTGTCTTATGCGATAAATTGGTACTACTGTCAATTTGTCGTATGCGACAAATTGGTTCAACTGTCAATTTGTCGTAAGCGACAAATTGGTTCAACTCTCAATTTGTCGTATGCGACAAATTGGTACTACTGTCAATTTGTCGTATGCGACAAATTGGTACTACTGTCAATTTGTCGTATGCGACAAATTGGTTCAACTGTCAATTTGTCGTATGCGACAAATTGGTTCAACTGTCAATTTGTCGTATGCGACAAATTGATTCAACTGTCAATTTGTCGTATGCGACAAATTGGTGCTACTGTCGATTTGTCGAATGCGACAAATTGGTTCAACTGTCAATTTGTCGTATGCGACAAATTGGTTCAACTGTCAATTCGTCGTATGCGACAAATTGGTACTACTGTCAATTTGTCGTATGCGACAAATTGGTACTACTGTCAATTTGTCGTACGCGACAAATTGGTTCAACTGTCAATTTGTCGTATGCGACAAATTGGTACTACTGTCATTTTGTCGTATACGACAAATTGATTCAACTGCCAATTTGTCGTATGCGACAAATTGGTTTAACTGTCAATTTGTCGTATGCGACAAACTGATTCAACTGTCAATTTGTCGTATGCGACAAATTGGTGCTACTGTCAATTTGTCGTATGCGACAAATTGGTTCAAGTGTCAATTTGTTGTATGCGACAAATTGGTTCAACTGTCAATTTGTCGTATGCGACAATTTGGTTCAACTCTCAATTTGTCGTATGCGACAAATTGGTACTACTGTCAATTTGTCGTATGCGACAAATTGGTAGTACTGTCAATTTGTCGTATGCGACAAATTGGTTCAACTGTCAATTTGTCGTATGCGACAATTTGGTTCAACTCTCAATTTGTCGTATGCGACAAATTGGTACTACTGTCAATTTGTCGTATGCGACAATTTGGTTCAACTGTCAATTTGTCGTATGCGACAAATTGGTTCAACTGTCAATTTGTCGTAATTTGTCGTATGCGACAAATTGATTCAACTGTCAATTTGTCGTATGCGACAAATTGGTGCTACTGTCAATTTGTCGTATGCGACAAATTGGTTCAAGTGTCAATTTGTTGTATGCGACAAATTGGTTCAACTGTCAATTTGTCGTATGCGACAATTTGGTTCAACTCTCAATTTGTCGTATGCGACAAATTGGTACTACTGTCAATTTGTCGTATGCGACAAATTGGTTCAACTGTCAATTTGTCGTATGCGACAAATTGGTTCAACTGTCAATTTGTCGTATGCGACAAATTGGTAGTACTGTCAATTTGTCGTATGCGACAAATTGATTCAACTGTCAATTTCCCGTTTGCGACAAATTGGTACTACTGTCAATTTGTCGTATGCGACAAATTGGGTCAACTGTCAATTTGTCGTATGCGACAAATTGGTTCAACTGTCAATTTGTCGTATACGACAAATTGATTCAACTGTCAATTTGTCGTATGCGACAAATTGGTTCAACTGTCAATTTGTCGTATGCGACAAATTGGTTCAACTGTCAATTTGTCGTAAGCGACAAATTGGTTCAACTGTCAATTTGTCGTATACGACAAATTGATTCAACTGTCAATTTGTCGTATGCGACAAATTGGTTCAACTGTCAATTTGTCGTATGCGACAAATTGGTTCAACTGTCAATTTGTCGTATGCGACAAATTGGTACTACTGTCAATTTGTCGTATGCGACAAATTGGTTCAACTGTCAATTTGTCGTATGCGACAAATTGGTTCAACTGTCAATTTGTCGTAAGCGACAAATTGGTTCAACTGTCAATTTGTCGTATACGACAAATTGATTCAACTGTCAATTTGTCGTATGCGACAAATTGGTTCAACTGTCAATTTGTCGTATGCGACAAATTGGTTCAACTGTCAATTTGTCGTATGCGACAAATTGATTCAACTGTCAATTTGTCGAATGCGACAAATTGGTTCAACTGTCAATTTGTCGTATGCGACAAATTGGTTCAACTGTCAATTTGTCGTATGCGACAAATTGGTACTACTGTCAATTTGTCGTATGCGACAAATTGGTACTGCTGTCAATTTGTCGTATGCGACAAATTGGTTCAACTGTCAATTTGTCTTATGCGATAAATTGGTACTACTGTCAATTTGTCGTATGCGACAAATTGGTTCAACTGTCAATTTGTCGTAAGCGACAAATTGGTTCAACTCTCAATTTGTCGTATGCGACAAATTGGTACTACTGTCAATTTGTCGTATGCGACAAATTGGTACTACTGTCAATTTGTCGTATGCGACAAATTGGTTCAACTGTCAATTTGTCGTATGCGACAAATTGGTTCAACTGTCAATTTGTCGTATGCGACAAATTGATTCAACTGTCAATTTGTCGTATGCGACAAATTGGTGCTACTGTCGATTTGTCGAATGCGACAAATTGGTTCAACTGTCAATTTGTCGTATGCGACAAATTGGTTCAACTGTCAATTCGTCGTATGCGACAAATTGGTACTACTGTCAATTTGTCGTATGCGACAAATTGGTACTACTGTCAATTTGTCGTACGCGACAAATTGGTTCAACTGTCAATTTGTCGTATGCGACAAATTGGTACTACTGTCATTTTGTCGTATACGACAAATTGATTCAACTGCCAATTTGTCGTATGCGACAAATTGGTTTAACTGTCAATTTGTCGTATGCGACAAACTGATTCAACTGTCAATTTGTCGTATGCGACAAATTGGTGCTACTGTCAATTTGTCGTATGCGACAAATTGGTTCAAGTGTCAATTTGTTGTATGCGACAAATTGGTTCAACTGTCAATTTGTCGTATGCGACAATTTGGTTCAACTCTCAATTTGTCGTATGCGACAAATTGGTACTACTGTCAATTTGTCGTATGCGACAAATTGGTAGTACTGTCAATTTGTCGTATGCGACAAATTGGTTCAACTGTCAATTTGTCGTATGCGACAATTTGGTTCAACTCTCAATTTGTCGTATGCGACAAATTGGTACTACTGTCAATTTGTCGTATGCGACAATTTGGTTCAACTGTCAATTTGTCGTATGCGACAAATTGGTTCAACTGTCAATTTGTCGTAATTTGTCGTATGCGACAAATTGATTCAACTGTCAATTTGTCGTATGCGACAAATTGGTGCTACTGTCAATTTGTCGTTTGCGACAAATTGGTTCAAGTGTCAATTTGTTGTATGCGACAAATTGGTTCAACTGTCAATTTGTCGTATGCGACAATTTGGTTCAACTCTCAATTTGTCGTATGCGACAAATTGGTACTACTGTCAATTTGTCGTATGCGACAAATTGGTTCAACTGTCAATTTGTCGTATGCGACAAATTGGTTCAACTGTCAATTTGTCGTATGCGACAAATTGGTAGTACTGTCAATTTGTCGTATGCGACAAATTGATTCAACTGTCAATTTCCCGTTTGCGACAAATTGGTACTACTGTCAATTTGTCGTATGCGACAAATTGGGTCAACTGTCAATTTGTCGTATGCGACAAATTGGTTCAACTGTCAATTTGTCGTATACGACAAATTGATTCAACTGTCAATTTGTCGTATGCGACAAATTGGTTCAACTGTCAATTTGTCGTATGCGACAAATTGGTTCAACTGTCAATTTGTCGTAAGCGACAAATTGGTTCAACTGTCAATTTGTCGTATACGACAAATTGATTCAACTGTCAATTTGTCGTATGCGACAAATTGGTTCAACTGTCAATTTGTCGTATGCGACAAATTGGTTCAACTGTCAATTTGTCGTATGCGACAAATTGATTCAACTGTCAATTTGTCGAATGCGACAAATTGGTTCAACTGTCAATTTGTCGTATGCGACAAATTGGTACTACTGTCAATTTGTCGTATGCGACAAATTGGTACTGCTGTCAATTTGTCGTATGCGACAAATTGGTTCAACTGTCAATTTGTCTTATGCGATAAATTGGTACTACTGTCAATTTGTCGTATGCGACAAATTGGTTCAACTGTCAATTTGTCGTAAGCGACAAATTGGTTCAACTCTCAATTTGTCGTATGCGACAAATTGGTACTACTGTCAATTTGTCGTATGCGACAAATTGGTACTACTGTCAATTTGTCGTATGCGACAAATTGGTTCAACTGTCAATTTGTCGTATGCGACAAATTGGTTCAACTGTCAATTTGTCGTATGCGACAAATTTATTCAACTGTCAATTCGTCGTATGCGACAAATTGGTACTACTGTCAATTTGTCGTATGCGACAAATTGGTACTACTGTCAATTTGTCGTACGCGACAAATTGGTTCAACTGTCAATTTGTCGTATGCGACAAATTGGTACTACTGTCATTTTGTCGTATACGACAAATTGATTCAACTGCCAATTTGTCGTATGCGACAAATTGGTTTAACTGTCAATTTGTCGTATGCGACAAACTGATTCAACTGTCAATTTGTCGTATGCGACAAAATGGTGCTACTGTCAATTTGTCGTATGCGACAAATTGGTTCAAGTGTCAATTTGTTGTATGCGACAAATTGGTTCAACTGTCAATTTGTCGTATGCGACAATTTGGTTCAACTCTCAATTTGTCGTATGCGACAAATTGGTACTACTGTCAATTTGTCGTATGCGACAAATTGGTAGTACTGTCAATTTGTCGTATGCGACAAATTGGTTCAACTGTCAATTTGTCGTATGCGACAATTTGGTTCAACTCTCAATTTGTCGTATGCGACAAATTGGTACTACTGTCAATTTGTCGTATGCGACAATTTGGTTCAACTGTCAATTTGTCGTATGCGACAAATTGGTTCAACTGTCAATTTGTCGTAATTTGTCGTATGCGACAAATTGATTCAACTGTCAATTTGTCGTATGCGACAAATTGGTGCTACTGTCAATTTGTCGTATGCGACAAATTGGTTCAAGTGTCAATTTGTTGTATGCGACAAATTGGTTCAACTGTCAATTTGTCGTATGCGACAATTTGGTTCAACTCTCAATTTGTCGTATGCGACAAATTGGTACTACTGTCAATTTGTCGTATGCGACAAATTGGTTCAACTGTCAATTTGTCGTATGCGACAAATTGGTTCAACTGTCAATTTGTCGTATGCGACAAATTGGTAGTACTGTCAATTTGTCGTATGCGACAAATTGATTCAACTGTCAATTTCCCGTTTGCGACAAATTGGTACTACTGTCAATTTGTCGTATGCGACAAATTGGGTCAACTGTCAATTTGTCGTATGCGACAAATTGGTACTACTGTCAATTTGTCGTATGCGACAAATTGGTTCAACTGTCAATTTGTCGTATGCGACAAATTGGTTCAACTGTCAATTTGTCGTAAGCGACAAATTGGTTCAACTGTGAATTTGTCGTATACGACAAATTGATTCAACTGTCAATTTGTCGTATGCGACAAATTGGTTCAACTGTCAATTTGTCGTATGCGACAAATTGGTTCAACTGTCGATTTGTCGTATGCGACAAATTGATTCAACTGTCAATTTGTCGAATGCGACAAATTGGTTCAACTGTCAATTTGTCGTATGCGACAAATTGGTTCAACTGTCAATTTGTCGTATGCGACAATTTGGTTCAACTCTCAATTTGTCGTATGCGACAAATTGGTACTACTGTCAATTTGTCGTATGCGACAATTTGGTTCAACTGTCAATTTGTCGTATGCGACAAATTGGTTCAACTGTCAATTTGTCGTAATTTGTCGTATGCGACAAATTGATTCAACTGTCAATTTGTCGTATGCGACAAATTGGTGCTACTGTCAATTTGTCGTATGCGACAAATTGGTTCAAGTGTCAATTTGTTGTATGCGACAAATTGGTTCAACTGTCAATTTGTCGTATGCGACAATTTGGTTCAACTCTCAATTTGTCGTATGCGACAAATTGGTACTACTGTCAATTTGTCGTATGCGACAAATTGGTTCAACTGTCAATTTGTCGTATGCGACAAATTGGTTCAACTGTCAATTTGTCGTATGCGACAAATTGGTAGTACTGTCAATTTGTCGTATGCGACAAATTGATTCAACTGTCAATTTCCCGTTTGCGACAAATTGGTACTACTGTCAATTTGTCGTATGCGACAAATTGGGTCAACTGTCAATTTGTCGTATGCGACAAATTGGTACTACTGTCAATTTGTCGTATGCGACAAATTGGTTCAACTGTCAATTTGTCGTATGCGACAAATTGGTTCAACTGTCAATTTGTCGTAAGCGACAAATTGGTTCAACTGTGAATTTGTCGTATACGACAAATTGATTCAACTGTCAATTTGTCGTATGCGACAAATTGGTTCAACTGTCAATTTGTCGTATGCGACAAATTGGTTCAACTGTCGATTTGTCGTATGCGACAAATTGATTCAACTGTCAATTTGTCGAATGCGACAAATTGGTTCAACTGTCAATTTGTCGTATGCGACAAATTGGTTCAACTGTCAATTTGTCGTATGCGACAAATTGGTACTACTGTCAATTTGTCGTATGCGACAAATTGGTACTGCTGTCAATTTGTCGTATGCGACAAATTGGTTCAACTGTCAATTTGTCTTATGCGATAAATTGGTACTACTGTCAATTTGTCGTATGCGACAAATTGGTTCAACTGTCAATTTGTCGTAAGCGACAAATTGGTTCAACTCTACATTTGTCGTATGCGACAAATTGGTACTACTGTCAATTTGTCGTATGCGACAAATTGGTACTACTGTCAATTTGTCGTATGCGACAAATTGGTTCAACTGTCAATTTGTCGTATGCGACAAATTGGTTCAACTGTCAATTTGTCGTATGCGACAAATTGATTCAACTGTCAATTTGTCGTATGCGACAAATTGGTGCTACTGTCAATTTGTCGAATGCGACAAATTGGTTCAACTGTCAATTTGTCGTATGCGACAAATTGGTTCAACTGTCAATTCGTCGTATGCGACAAATTGGTACTACTGTCAATTTGTCGTATGCGACAAATTGGTACTACTGTCAATTTGTCGTACGCGACAAATTGGTTCAACTGTCAATTTGTCGTATGCGACAAATTGGTACTACTGTCAATTTGTCGTATGCGACAAATTGGTTCAACTGTCAGTTTGTCGTAAGCGACAAATTGGTTCAACTCTCAATTTGTCGTATGCGACAAATTGGTACTACTGTCAATTTGTCGTATGCGACAAATTGGTACTACTGTCAATTTGTCGTATGCGACAAATTGGTTCAACTGTCAATTTGTCGTATGCGACAAATTGGTTCAACTGTCAATTTGTCGTAAGCGACAAATTGGTTCAACTGTCAATTTGTCGTATACGACAAATTGATTCAACTGCCAATTTGTCGTATGCGACAAATTGGTTTAACTGTCAATTTGTCGTATGCGACAAACTGATTCAACTGTCAATTTGTCGTATGCGACAAATTGGTGCTACTGTCAATTTGTCGTATGCGACAAATTGGTTCAAGTGTCAATTTGTTGTATGCGACAAATTGGTTCAACTGTCAATTTGTCGTATGCGACAATTTGGTTCAACTCTCAATTTGTCGTATGCGACAAATTGGTACTACTGTCAATTTGTCGTATGCGACAAATTGGTTCAACTGTCAATTTGTCGTATGCGACAAATTGGTTCAACTGTCAATTTGTCGTATGCGACAAATTGGTAGTACTGTCAATTTGTCGTATGCGACAAATTGATTCAACTGTCAATTTCCCGTTTGCGACAAATTGGTACTACTGTCAATTTGTCATATGCGACAAATTGGTTCAACTGTCAATTTGTCGTATGCGACAAATTGGTACTACTGTCAATTTGTCGTATGCGACAAATTGGTTCAACTGTCAATTTGTCGTATGCGACAAATTGGTTCAACTGTCAATTTGTCGTAAGCGACAAATTGGTTCAACTGTCAATTTGTCGTATACGACAAATTGATTCAACTGTCAATTTGTCGTATGCGACAAATTGGTTCAACTGTCAATTTGTCGTATGCGACAAATTGGTTCAACTGTCAATTTGTCGTATGCGACAAATTGGTTTAACTGTCAATTTGTCGTATGCGACAAACTGATTCAACTGTCAATTTGTCGTATGCGACAAATTGGTGCTACTGTCAATTTGTCGTATGCGACAAATTGGTTCAAGTGTCAATTTGTTGTATGCGACAAATTGGTTCAACTGTCAATTTGTCGTTTGCGACAATTTGGTTCAACTCTCAATTTGTCGTATGCGACAAATTGGTACTACTGTCAATTTGTCGTATGCGACAAATTGGTTCAACTGTCAATTTGTCGTATGCGACAAATTGGTTCAACTGTCAATTTGTCGTATGCGACAAATTGGTTCAACTGTCAATTTGTCGTATGCGACAAATTGGTAGTACTGTCAATTTGTCGTATGCGACAAATTGATTCAACTGTCAATTTCCCGTTTGCGACAAATTGGTACTACTGTCAATTTGTCGTATGCGACAAATTGGTTCAACTGTCAATTTGTCGTATGCGACAAATTGGTACTACTGTCAATTTGTCGTATGCGACAAATTGGTTCAACTGTCAATTTGTCGTATGCGACAAATTGGTTCAACTGTCAATTTGTCGTATGCGACAATTTGGTAGTACTGTCAATTTGTCGTATGCGACAAATTGATTCAACTGTCAATTTGCCGTTTGCGACAAATTGGTACTACTGTCAATTTGTCGTATGCGACAAATTGGTTCAACTGTCAATTTGTCGTATGCGACAAATTGGTACTACTGTCAATTTGTCGTATGCGACAAATTGGTTCAACTGTCAATTTGTCGTATGCGACAAATTGGTTCAACTGTCAATTTGTCGTATGCGACAAATTGGTACTACTGTCAATTTGTCGTATGCGACAAATTGGTTCAACTGTCAATTTGTCGTATGCGACAAATTGGTTCAACTGTCAATTTGTCGTAATTTGTCGTATGCGACAAATTGGTTTAACTGTCAATTTGTCGTATGCGACAAACTGATTCAACTGTCAATTTGTCGTATGCGACAAATTGGTAGTACTGTCAATTTGTCGTTTGCGACAAATTGAATCAAGTGTCAATTTGTTGTATGCGACAAATTGGTTCAACTGTCAATTTGTCGTATGCGACAATTTGGTTCAACTCTCAATTTGTCGTATGCGACAAATTGGTACTACTGTCAATTTGTCGTATGCGACAAATTGGTTCAACTGTCAATTTGTCGTATGCGACAAATTGGTTCAACTGTCAATTTGTCGTATGCGACAAATTGGTTCAACTGTCAATTTGTCGTATGCGACAATTTGGTAGTACTGTCAATTTGTCGTATGCGACAAATTGATTCAACTGTCAATTTCCCGTTTGCGACAAATTGGTACTACTGTCAATTTGTCGTATGCGACAAATTGGTTCAACTGTCAATTTGTCGTATGCGACAAATTGGTACTACTGTCAATTTGTCGTATGCGACAAATTGGTTCAACTGTCAATTTGTCGTATGCGACAAATTGGTTCAACTGTCAATTTGTCGTATGCGACAAATTGGTAGTACTGTCAATTTGTCGTATGCGACAAATTGATTCAACTGTCAATTTGCCGTTTGCGACAAATTGGTACTACTGTCAATTTGTCGTATGCGACAAATTGGTTCAACTGTCAATTTGTCGTATGCGACAAATTGGTACTACTGTCAATTTGTCGTATGCGACTAATTGGTTCAACTGTCAATTTGTCGTATGCGACAAATTGGTTCAACTGTCAATTTGTCGTAATTTGTCGTATGCGACAAATTGATTCAACTGTCAATTTGTCGTATGCGACAAATTGGTAGTACTGTCAATTTGTCGTTTGCGACAAATTGATTCAACTGTCAATTTGTCGTATACGACAAATTGATTCAACTGTCAATTTGTCGTATGCGACAAATTGGTAGTACTGTCAATTTGTCGTTTGCGACAAATTGATTCAACTGTCAATTTGTCGTATACGACAAATTGATTCAACTGTCAATTTGTCGTATGCGACAATTTGGTTCAACTCTCAATTTGTCGTATGCGACAAATTGGTACTACTGTCAATTTGTCGTATGCGACAATTTGGTTCAACTCTCAAATTGTCGTATGCGACAAATTGGTAGTACTGTCAATTTGTCGTATGCGACAAATTGGTTCAACTGTCAATTTGTCGTATGCGACAATTTGGTTCAACTCTCAATTTGTCGTATGCGACAAATTGGTACTACTGTCAATTTGTCGTATGCGACAAATTGGTTCAACTGTCAATTTGTCGTATGCGACAAATCGGTTCAACTGTCAATTTGTCAAAATTTGTCGTATGCGACAAATTGATTCAACTGCCAATTTGTCGTATGCGACAAATTGGTTTAACTGTCAATTTGTCGTATGCGACAAACTGATTCAACTGTCAATTTGTCGTATGCGACAATTTGGTTCAACTCTCAATTTGTCGTATGCGACAAATTGGTACTACTGTCAATTTGTCGTATGCGACAAATTGGTTCAACTGTCAATTTGTCGTATGCGACAAATTGGTACTACTATCAATTTGTCGTATGCGACAAATTGGTTCAACTGTCAATTTGTCGTATGCGACAAATTGGTTCAACTGTCAATTTGTCGTATGCGACAAATTGGAAGTACTGTCAATTTGTCGTATGCGACAAATTGATTCAACTGTCAATTTCCCGTTTGCGACAAATTGGTACTACTGTCAATTTGTCGTATGCGACAAATTGGTTCAACTGTCAATTTGTCGTATGCGACAAATTGGTACTACTGTCGATTTGTCGTATGCGACAAATTGGTTCAACTGTCAATTTGTCGTATGCGACAAATTGGTTCAACTGTCAATTTGTCGTATGCGACAAATTGGTAGTACTGTCAATTTGTCGTATGCGACAAATTGGTTCAAGTGTCAATTTGTCGTATGCGACAAATTGGTTCAACTGTCAATTTGTCGTATGCGACAATTTGGTTCAACTCTCAATTTGTCGTATGCGACAAATTGGTACTACTGTCAATTTGTCGTATGCGACAAATTGGTTCAACTGTCAATTTGTCGTATGCGACAAATTGGTTCAACTGTCAATTTGTCGTATGCGACAAATTGGTAGTACTGTCAATTTGTCGTATGCGACAAATTGATTCAACTGTCAATTTGCCGTTTGCGACAAATTGGTACTACTGTCAATTTGTCGTATGCGACAAATTGGTTCAACTGTCAATTTGTCGTATGCGACAAATTGGTACTACTGTCAATTTGTCGTATGCGACTAATTGGTTCAACTGTCAATTTGTCGTATGCGACAAATTGGTTCAACTGTCAATTTGTCGTAATTTGTCGTATGCGACAAATTGATTCAACTGTCAATTTGTCGTATGCGACAAATTGGTAGTACTGTCAATTTGTCGTTTGCGACAAATTGATTCAACTGTCAATTTGTCGTATACGACAAATTGATTCAACTGTCAATTTGTCGTATGCGACAAATTGGTAGTACTGTCAATTTGTCGTTTGCGACAAATTGATTCAACTGTCAATTTGTCGTATACGACAAATTGATTCAACTGTCAATTTGTCGTATGCGACAATTTGGTTCAACTCTCAATTTGTCGTATGCGACAAATTGGTACTACTGTCAATTTGTCGTATGCGACAATTTGGTTCAACTCTCAAATTGTCGTATGCGACAAATTGGTAGTACTGTCAATTTGTCGTATGCGACAAATTGGTTCAACTGTCAATTTGTCGTATGCGACAATTTGGTTCAACTCTCAATTTGTCGTATGCGACAAATTGGTACTACTGTCAATTTGTCGTATGCGACAAATTGGTTCAACTGTCAATTTGTCGTATGCGACAAATCGGTTCAACTGTCAATTTGTCAAAATTTGTCGTATGCGACAAATTGATTCAACTGCCAATTTGTCGTATGCGACAAATTGGTTTAACTGTCAATTTGTCGTATGCGACAAACTGATTCAACTGTCAATTTGTCGTATGCGACAATTTGGTTCAACTCTCAATTTGTCGTATGCGACAAATTGGTACTACTGTCAATTTGTCGTATGCGACAAATTGGTTCAACTGTCAATTTGTCGTATGCGACAAATTGGTACTACTATCAATTTGTCGTATGCGACAAATTGGTTCAACTGTCAATTTGTCGTATGCGACAAATTGGTTCAACTGTCAATTTGTCGTATGCGACAAATTGGAAGTACTGTCAATTTGTCGTATGCGACAAATTGATTCAACTGTCAATTTCCCGTTTGCGACAAATTGGTACTACTGTCAATTTGTCGTATGCGACAAATTGGTTCAACTGTCAATTTGTCGTATGCGACAAATTGGTACTACTGTCGATTTGTCGTATGCGACAAATTGGTTCAACTGTCAATTTGTCGTATGCGACAAATTGGTTCAACTGTCAATTTGTCGTATGCGACAAATTGGTAGTACTGTCAATTTGTCGTATGCGACAAATTGGTTCAAGTGTCAATTTGTCGTATGCGACAAATTGGTTCAACTGTCAATTTGTCGTATGCGACAATTTGGTTCAACTCTCAATTTGTCGTATGCGACAAATTGGTACTACTGTCAATTTGTCGTATGCGACAAATTGGTTCAACTGTCAATTTGTCGTATGCGACAAATTGGTACTACTGTCAATTTGTCGTATGCGACAAATTGGTTCAACTGTCAATTTGTCGTATGCGACAAATTGGTACTACTGTCAATTTGTCGTATGCGACAAATTGGTTCAACTGTCAATTTGTCGTATGCGACAAATTGGTTCAACTGTCAATTTGTCGTATGCGACAAATTGGTAGTACTGTCAATTTGTCGTATGCGACAAATTGATTCAATTGTCAATTTCCCGTTTGCGACAAATTGGTACTACTGTCAATTTGTCGTATGCGACAAATTGGTTCAACTGTCAATTTGTCGTATGCGACAAATTGGTACTACTGTCGATTTGTCGTATGCGACGAATTGGTTCAACTGTCAATTTGTCGTATGCGACAAATTGGTTCAACTGTCAATTTGTCGTATGCGACAAATTGGTAGTACTGTCAATTTGTCGTATGCGACAAATTGATTCAACTGTCAATTTGCCGTTTGCGACAAATTGGTACTACTGTCAATTTGTCGTATGCGACAAATTGGTTCAACTGTCAATTTGTCGTATGCGACAAATTGGTACTACTGTCAATTTGTCGTATGCGACAAATTGGTTCAACTGTCAATTTGTCGTATGCGACAAATTGGTTCAAATGTCAATTTGTCGTAATTTGTCGTATGCGACAAATTGATTCAACTGCCAATTTGTCGTATGCGACAAATTGGTTCAACTGTCAATTTGTCGTAATTTGTCGTATGCGACAAATTGATTCACCTGCCAATTTGTCGTATGCGACAAATTGGTTTAACTGTCAATTTGTCGTATGCGACAAACTGATTCAACTGTCAATTTGTCGTATGCGACAAATTGGTGCTACTGTATATTTGTCGTATGCGACAAATTGGTTCAAGTGTCAATTTGTCGTATGCGACAAATTGGTTCAACTGTCAATTTGTCGTATGCGACAATTTGGTTCAACTCTCAATTTGTCGTATGCGACAAATTGGTACTACTGTCAATTTGTCGTATGCGACAAATTGGTACTACTGTCAATTTGTCGTATGCGACAAATTGGTTCAACTGTCAATTTGTCGTATGCGACAAATTGGTTCAACTGTCAATTTGTCGTAAGCGACAAATTGGTTCAACTGTCAATTTGTCGTATACGACAAATTGATTCAACTGTCAATTTGTCGTATGCGACAAATTGGTTTAACTGTCAATTGGTCGTATGCGACAAATTGGTGCTACTGTCAATTTGTCGTATGCGACAAATTGGTTCAAGTGTCAATTTGTCGTATGCGACAATTTGGTTCAACTCTCAATTTGTCGTATGCGACAAATTAGTACTACTGTCAGTTTGTCGTATGCGACAATTTGGTTCAACTCTCAATTTGTCGTATGCGACAAATTGGTAGTACTGTCAATTTGTCGTATGCGACAAATTGGTTCAACTGTCAATTTGTCGTATGCGACAATTTGGTTCAACTCTCAATTTGTCGTATGCGACAAATGGGTACTACTGTCAATTTGTCGTATGCGACAATTTGGTTCAACTGTCAATTTGTCGTATGCGACAAATTGGTTCAACTGTCAATTTGTCGTAATTTGTCGTATGCGACAAATTGATTCAACTGCCAATTTGTCGTATGCGACAAATTGGTTTAACTGTCAATTTGTCGTATGCGACAAACTGATTCAACTGTCAATTTGTCGTATGCGACAAATTGGTGCTACTGTCAATTTGTCGTATGCGACAAATTGGTTCAAGTGTCAATTTGCCGTTTGCGACAAATTGGTACTACTGTCAATTTGTCGTATGCGACAAATTGGTTCAACTGTCAATTTGTCGTATGCGACAAATTGGTACTACTGTCAATTTGTCGTATGCGACAAATTGGTTCAACTGTCAATTTGTCGTATGCGACAAATTGGTTCAAATGTCAATTTGTCGTAATTTGTCGTATGCGACAAATTGATTCAACTGCCAATTTGTCGTATGCGACAAATTGGTTCAACTGTCAATTTGTCGTAATTTGTCGTATGCGACAAATTGATTCACCTGCCAATTTGTCGTATGCGACAAATTGGTTTAACTGTCAATTTGTCGTATGCGACAAACTGATTCAACTGTCAATTTGTCGTATGCGACAAATTGGTGCTACTGTATATTTGTCGTATGCGACAAATTGGTTCAAGTGTCAATTTGTCGTATGCGACAAATTGGTTCAACTGTCAATTTGTCGTATGCGACAATTTGGTTCAACTCTCAATTTGTCGTATGCGACAAATTGGTACTACTGTCAATTTGTCGTATGCGACAAATTGGTACTACTGTCAATTTGTCGTATGCGACAAATTGGTTCAACTGTCAATTTGTCGTATGCGACAAATTGGTTCAACTGTCAATTTGTCGTAAGCGACAAATTGGTTCAACTGTCAATTTGTCGTATACGACAAATTGATTCAACTGTCAATTTGTCGTATGCGACAAATTGGTTTAACTGTCAATTGGTCGTATGCGACAAATTGGTGCTACTGTCAATTTGTCGTATGCGACAAATTGGTTCAAGTGTCAATTTGTCGTATGCGACAATTTGGTTCAACTCTCAATTTGTCGTATGCGACAAATTAGTACTACTGTCAGTTTGTCGTATGCGACAATTTGGTTCAACTCTCAATTTGTCGTATGCGACAAATTGGTAGTACTGTCAATTTGTCGTATGCGACAAATTGGTTCAACTGTCAATTTGTCGTATGCGACAATTTGGTTCAACTCTCAATTTGTCGTATGCGACAAATGGGTACTACTGTCAATTTGTCGTATGCGACAATTTGGTTCAACTGTCAATTTGTCGTATGCGACAAATTGGTTCAACTGTCAATTTGTCGTAATTTGTCGTATGCGACAAATTGATTCAACTGCCAATTTGTCGTATGCGACAAATTGGTTTAACTGTCAATTTGTCGTATGCGACAAACTGATTCAACTGTCAATTTGTCGTATGCGACAAATTGGTGCTACTGTCAATTTGTCGTATGCGACAAATTGGTTCAAGTGTCAATTTGTTGTATGCGACAAATTGGTTCAACTGTCAATTTGTCGTATGCGACAATTTGGTTCAACTCTCAATTTGTCGTATGCGACAAATTGGTACTACTGTCAATTTGTCGTATGCAACAAATTGGTTCAACTGTCAATTTGTCGTATGCGACAAATTGGTTCAACTGTCAATTTGTCGTATGCGACAAATTGGTAGTACTGTCAATTTGTCGTATGCGACAAATTGATTCAACTGTCAATTTCCCGTTTGCGACAAATTGGTTTAACTGTCAATTTGTCGTATGCGACAAACTGATTCAACTGTCAATTTGTCGTATGCGACAAATTGGTGCTACTGTCAATTTGTCGTATGCGACAAATTGGTTCAACTGTCAATTTGTCGTATGCGACAAATTGGTTCAACTGTCAATTTGTCGTATGCGACAAATTGGTACTACTGTCAATTTGTCGTATGCGACAAATTGGTTCAACTGTCAATTTGTCGTATGCGACAAATTGGTTCAACTGTCAATTTGTCGTATGCGACAATTTGGTAGTACTGTCAATTTGTCGTATGCGACAAATTGATTCAACTGTCAATTTGCCGTTTGCGACAAATTGGTACTACTGTCAATTTGTCGTATGCGACAAATTGGTTCAACTGTCAATTTGTCGTATGCGACAAATTGGTACTACTGTCAATTTGTCGTATGCGACAAATTGGTTCAACTGTCAATTTGTCGTATGCGACAAATTGGTTCAACTGTCAATTTGTCGTATGCGACAAATTGGTACTACTGTCAATTTGTCGTATGCGACAAATTGGTTCAACTGTCAATTTGTCGTATGCGACAAATTGGTTCAACTGTCAATTTGTCGTAATTTGTCGTATGCGACAAATTGGTTTAACTGTCAATTTGTCGTATGCGACAAACTGATTCAACTGTCAATTTGTCGTATGCGACAAATTGGTAGTACTGTCAATTTGTCGTTTGCGACAAATTGAATCAAGTGTCAATTTGTTGTATGCGACAAATTGGTTCAACTGTCAATTTGTCGTATGCGACAATTTGGTTCAACTCTCAATTTGTCGTATGCGACAAATTGGTACTACTGTCAATTTGTCGTATGCGACAAATTGGTTCAACTGTCAATTTGTCGTATGCGACAAATTGGTTCAACTGTCAATTTGTCGTATGCGACAAATTGGTTCAACTGTCAATTTGTCGTATGCGACAAATTGGTAGTACTGTCAATTTGTCGTATGCGACAAATTGATTCAACTGTCAATTTCCCGTTTGCGACAAATTGGTACTACTGTCAATTTGTCGTATGCGACAAATTGGTTCAACTGTCAATTTGTCGTATGCGACAAATTGGTACTACTGTCAATTTGTCGTATGCGACAAATTGGTTCAACTGTCAATTTGTCGTATGCGACAAATTGGTTCAACTGTCAATTTGTCGTATGCGACAAATTGGTAGTACTGTCAATTTGTCGTATGCGACAAATTGATTCAACTGTCAATTTGCCGTTTGCGACAAATTGGTACTACTGTCAATTTGTCGTATGCGACAAATTGGTTCAACTGTCAATTTGTCGTATGCGACAAATTGGTACTACTGTCAATTTGTCGTATGCGACTAATTGGTTCAACTGTCAATTTGTCGTATGCGACAAATTGGTTCAACTGTCAATTTGTCGTAATTTGTCGTATGCGACAAATTGATTCAACTGTCAATTTGTCGTATGCGACAAATTGGTAGTACTGTCAATTTGTCGTTTGCGACAAATTGATTCAACTGTCAATTTGTCGTATACGACAAATTGATTCAACTGTCAATTTGTCGTATGCGACAAATTGGTAGTACTGTCAATTTGTCGTTTGCGACAAATTGATTCAACTGTCAATTTGTCGTATACGACAAATTGATTCAACTGTCAATTTGTCGTATGCGACAATTTGGTTCAACTCTCAATTTGTCGTATGCGACAAATTGGTACTACTGTCAATTTGTCGTATGCGACAATTTGGTTCAACTCTCAAATTGTCGTATGCGACAAATTGGTAGTACTGTCAATTTGTCGTATGCGACAAATTGGTTCAACTGTCAATTTGTCGTATGCGACAATTTGGTTCAACTCTCAATTTGTCGTATGCGACAAATTGGTACTACTGTCAATTTGTCGTATGCGACAAATTGGTTCAACTGTCAATTTGTCGTATGCGACAAATCGGTTCAACTGTCAATTTGTCAAAATTTGTCGTATGCGACAAATTGATTCAACTGCCAATTTGTCGTATGCGACAAATTGGTTTAACTGTCAATTTGTCGTATGCGACAAACTGATTCAACTGTCAATTTGTCGTATGCGACAATTTGGTTCAACTCTCAATTTGTCGTATGCGACAAATTGGTACTACTGTCAATTTGTCGTATGCGACAAATTGGTTCAACTGTCAATTTGTCGTATGCGACAAATTGGTACTACTGTCAATTTGTCGTATGCGACAAATTGGTTCAACTGTCAATTTGTCGTATGCGACAAATTGGTTCAACTGTCAATTTGTCGTATGCGACAAATTGGAAGTACTGTCAATTTGTCGTATGCGACAAATTGATTCAACTGTCAATTTCCCGTTTGCGACAAATTGGTACTACTGTCAATTTGTCGTATGCGACAAATTGGTTCAACTGTCAATTTGTCGTATGCGACAAATTGGTACTACTGTCGATTTGTCGTATGCGACAAATTGGTTCAACTGTCAATTTGTCGTATGCGACAAATTGGTTCAACTGTCAATTTGTCGTATGCGACAAATTGGTAGTACTGTCAATTTGTCGTATGCGACAAATTGGTTCAAGTGTCAATTTGTCGTATGCGACAAATTGGTTCAACTGTCAATTTGTCGTATGCGACAATTTGGTTCAACTCTCAATTTGTCGTATGCGACAAATTGGTACTACTGTCAATTTGTCGTATGCGACAAATTGGTTCAACTGTCAATTTGTCGTATGCGACAAATTGGTACTACTGTCAATTTGTCGTATGCGACAAATTGGTTCAACTGTCAATTTGTCGTATGCGACAAATTGGTACTACTGTCAATTTGTCGTATGCGACAAATTGGTTCAACTGTCAATTTGTCGTATGCGACAAATTGGTTCAACTGTCAATTTGTCGTATGCGACAAATTGGTAGTACTGTCAATTTGTCGTATGCGACAAATTGATTCAACTGTCAATTTCCCGTTTGCGACAAATTGGTACTACTGTCAATTTGTCGTATGCGACAAATTGGTTCAACTGTCAATTTGTCGTATGCGACAAATTGGTACTACTGTCGATTTGTCGTATGCGACGAATTGGTTCAACTGTCAATTTGTCGTATGCGACAAATTGGTTCAACTGTCAATTTGTCGTATGCGACAAATTGGTAGTACTGTCAATTTGTCGTATGCGACAAATTGATTCAACTGTCAATTTGCCGTTTGCGACAAATTGGTACTACTGTCAATTTGTCGTATGCGACAAATTGGTTCAACTGTCAATTTGTCGTATGCGACAAATTGGTACTACTGTCAATTTGTCGTATGCGACAAATTGGTTCAACTGTCAATTTGTCGTATGCGACAAATTGGTTCAAATGTCAATTTGTCGTAATTTGTCGTATGCGACAAATTGATTCAACTGCCAATTTGTCGTATGCGACAAATTGGTTCAACTGTCAATTTGTCGTAATTTGTCGTATGCGACAAATTGATTCACCTGCCAATTTGTCGTATGCGACAAATTGGTTTAACTGTCAATTTGTCGTATGCGACAAACTGATTCAACTGTCAATTTGTCGTATGCGACAAATTGGTGCTACTGTATATTTGTCGTATGCGACAAATTGGTTCAAGTGTCAATTTGTCGTATGCGACAAATTGGTTCAACTGTCAATTTGTCGTATGCGACAATTTGGTTCAACTCTCAATTTGTCGTATGCGACAAATTGGTACTACTGTCAATTTGTCGTATGCGACAAATTGGTACTACTGTCAATTTGTCGTATGCGACAAATTGGTTCAACTGTCAATTTGTCGTATGCGACAAATTGGTTCAACTGTCAATTTGTCGTAAGCGACAAATTGGTTCAACTGTCAATTTGTCGTATACGACAAATTGATTCAACTGTCAATTTGTCGTATGCGACAAATTGGTTTAACTGTCAATTGGTCGTATGCGACAAATTGGTGCTACTGTCAATTTGTCGTATGCGACAAATTGGTTCAAGTGTCAATTTGTCGTATGCGACAATTTGGTTCAACTCTCAATTTGTCGTATGCGACAAATTAGTACTACTGTCAGTTTGTCGTATGCGACAATTTGGTTCAACTCTCAATTTGTCGTATGCGACAAATTGGTAGTACTGTCAATTTGTCGTATGCGACAAATTGGTTCAACTGTCAATTTGTCGTATGCGACAATTTGGTTCAACTCTCAATTTGTCGTATGCGACAAATGGGTACTACTGTCAATTTGTCGTATGCGACAATTTGGTTCAACTGTCAATTTGTCGTATGCGACAAATTGGTTCAACTGTCAATTTGTCGTAATTTGTCGTATGCGACAAATTGATTCAACTGCCAATTTGTCGTATGCGACAAATTGGTTTAACTGTCAATTTGTCGTATGCGACAAACTGATTCAACTGTCAATTTGTCGTATGCGACAAATTGGTGCTACTGTCAATTTGTCGTATGCGACAAATTGGTTCAAGTGTCAATTTGTTGTATGCGACAAATTGGTTCAACTGTCAATTTGTCGTATGCGACAATTTGGTTCAACTCTCAATTTGTCGTATGCGACAAATTGGTACTACTGTCAATTTGTCGTATGCAACAAATTGGTTCAACTGTCAATTTGTCGTATGCGACAAATTGGTTCAACTGTCAATTTGTCGTATGCGACAAATTGGTAGTACTGTCAATTTGTCGTATGCGACAAATTGATTCAACTGTCAATTTCCCGTTTGCGACAAATTGGTACTACTGTCAATTTGTCGTATGCGACAAATTGGTTCAACTGTCAATTTGTCGTATGCGACAAATTGGTACTACTGTCAATTTGTCGTATGCGACAAATTGGTTCAACTGTCAATTTGTCGTATGCGACAAATTGGTTCAACTGTCAATTTGTCGTAAGCGACAAATTGGTTCAACTGTCAATTTGTCGTATACGACAAATTGATTCAACTGTCAATTTGTCGTATGCGACAAATTGGTTCAACTGTCAATTTGTCGTATGCGACAAATTGGTTCAACTGTCAATTTGTCGTATGCGACAAATTGATTCAACTGTCAATTTGTCGAATGCGACAAATTGGTTCAACTGTCAATTTGTCGTATGCGACAAATTGGTTCAACTGTCAATTTGTCGTATGCGACAAATTGGTACTACTGTCAATTTGTCGTATGCGACAAATTGGTACTGCTGTCAATTTGTCGTATGCGACAAATTGGTTCAACTGTCAATTTGTCTTATGCGATAAATTGGTACTACTGTCAATTTGTCGTATGCGACAAATTGGTTCAACTGTCAATTTGTCGTAAGCGACAAATTGGTTCAACTCTCAATTTGTCGTATGCGACAAATTGGTACTACTGTCAATTTGTCGTATGCGACAAATTGGTACTACTGTCAATTTGTCGTATGCGACAAATTGGTTCAACTGTCAATTTGTCGTATGCGACAAATTGGTTCAACTGTCAATTTGTCGTATGCGACAAATTGATTCAACTGTCAATTTGTCGTATGCGACAAATTGGTGCTACTGTCGATTTGTCGAATGCGACAAATTGGTTCAACTGTCAATTTGTCGTATGCGACAAATTGGTTCAACTGTCAATTCGTCGTATGCGACAAATTGGTACTACTGTCAATTTGTCGTATGCGACAAATTGGTACTACTGTCAATTTGTCGTACGCGACAAATTGGTTCAACTGTCAATTTGTCGTATGCGACAAATTGGTACTACTGTCATTTTGTCGTATACGACAAATTGATTCAACTGCCAATTTGTCGTATGCGACAAATTGGTTTAACTGTCAATTTGTCGTATGCGACAAACTGATTCAACTGTCAATTTGTCGTATGCGACAAATTGATTCAACTGTCAATTTCCCGTTTGCGACAAATTGGTACTACTGTCAATTTGTCGTATGCGACAAATTGGTTCAACTGTCAATTTGTCGTATGCGACAAATTGGTACTACTGTCAATTTGTCGTATGCGACAAATTGGTTCAACTGTCAATTTGTCGTATGCGACAAATTGGTTCAACTGTCAATTTGTCGTAAGCGACAAATTGGTTCAACTGTCAATTTGTCGTATACGACAAATTGATTCAACTGTCAATTTGTCGTATGCGACAAATTGGTTCAACTGTCAATTTGTCGTATGCGACAAATTGGTTCAACTGTCAATTTGTCGTATGCGACAAATTGATTCAACTGTCAATTTGTCGAATGCGACAAATTGGTTCAACTGTCAATTTGTCGTATGCGACAAATTGGTTCAACTGTCAATTTGTCGTATGCGACAAATTGGTACTACTGTCAATTTGTCGTATGCGACAAATTGGTACTGCTGTCAATTTGTCGTATGCGACAAATTGGTTCAACTGTCAATTTGTCTTATGCGATAAATTGGTACTACTGTCAATTTGTCGTATGCGACAAATTGGTTCAACTGTCAATTTGTCGTAAGCGACAAATTGGTTCAACTCTCAATTTGTCGTATGCGACAAATTGGTACTACTGTCAATTTGTCGTATGCGACAAATTGGTACTACTGTCAATTTGTCGTATGCGACAAATTGGTTCAACTGTCAATTTGTCGTATGCGACAAATTGGTTCAACTGTCAATTTGTCGTATGCGACAAATTGATTCAACTGTCAATTTGTCGTATGCGACAAATTGGTGCTACTGTCGATTTGTCGAATGCGACAAATTGGTTCAACTGTCAATTTGTCGTATGCGACAAATTGGTTCAACTGTCAATTCGTCGTATGCGACAAATTGGTACTACTGTCAATTTGTCGTATGCGACAAATTGGTACTACTGTCAATTTGTCGTACGCGACAAATTGGTTCAACTGTCAATTTGTCGTATGCGACAAATTGGTACTACTGTCATTTTGTCGTATACGACAAATTGATTCAACTGCCAATTTGTCGTATGCGACAAATTGGTTTAACTGTCAATTTGTCGTATGCGACAAACTGATTCAACTGTCAATTTGTCGTATGCGACAAATTGGTGCTACTGTCAATTTGTCGTATGCGACAAATTGGTTCAAGTGTCAATTTGTTGTATGCGACAAATTGGTTCAACTGTCAATTTGTCGTATGCGACAATTTGGTTCAACTCTCAATTTGTCGTATGCGACAAATTGGTACTACTGTCAATTTGTCGTATGCGACAAATTGGTAGTACTGTCAATTTGTCGTATGCGACAAATTGGTTCAACTGTCAATTTGTCGTATGCGACAATTTGGTTCAACTCTCAATTTGTCGTATGCGACAAATTGGTACTACTGTCAATTTGTCGTATGCGACAATTTGGTTCAACTGTCAATTTGTCGTATGCGACAAATTGGTTCAACTGTCAATTTGTCGTAATTTGTCGTATGCGACAAATTGATTCAACTGTCAATTTGTCGTATGCGACAAATTGGTGCTACTGTCAATTTGTCGTATGCGACAAATTGGTTCAAGTGTCAATTTGTTGTATGCGACAAATTGGTTCAACTGTCAATTTGTCGTATGCGACAATTTGGTTCAACTCTCAATTTGTCGTATGCGACAAATTGGTACTACTGTCAATTTGTCGTATGCGACAAATTGGTTCAACTGTCAATTTGTCGTATGCGACAAATTGGTTCAACTGTCAATTTGTCGTATGCGACAAATTGGTAGTACTGTCAATTTGTCGTATGCGACAAATTGATTCAACTGTCAATTTCCCGTTTGCGACAAATTGGTACTACTGTCAATTTGTCGTATGCGACAAATTGGGTCAACTGTCAATTTGTCGTATGCGACAAATTGGTACTACTGTCAATTTGTCGTATGCGACAAATTGGTTCAACTGTCAATTTGTCGTATGCGACAAATTGGTTCAACTGTCAATTTGTCGTAAGCGACAAATTGGTTCAACTGTCAATTTGTCGTATGCGACAAATTGGTTCAACTGTCAATTTGTCGTATGCGACAAATTGGTTCAACTGTCGATTTGTCGTATGCGACAAATTGATTCAACTGTCAATTTGTCGAATGCGACAAATTGGTTCAACTGTCAATTTGTCGTATGCGACAAATTGGTTCAACTGTCAATTTGTCGTATGCGACAAATTGGTACTACTGTCAATTTGTCGTATGCGACAAATTGGTACTGCTGTCAATTTGTCGTATGCGACAAATTGGTTCAACTGTCAATTTGTCTTATGCGATAAATTGGTACTACTGTCAATTTGTCGTATGCGACAAATTGGTTCAACTGTCCATTTGTCGTAAGCGACAAATTGGTTCAACTCTACATTTGTCGTATGCGACAAATTGGTACTACTGTCAATTTGTCGTATGCGACAAATTGGTACTACTGTCAATTTGTCGTATGCGACAAATTGGTTCAACTGTCAATTTGTCGTATGCGACAAATTGGTTCAACTGTCAATTTGTCGTATGCGACAAATTGATTCAACTGTCAATTTGTCGTATGCGACAAATTGGTGCTACTGTCAATTTGTCGAATGCGACAAATTGGTTCAACTGTCAATTTGTCGTATGCGACAAATTGGTTCAACTGTCAATTCGTCGTATGCGACAAATTGGTACTACTGTCAATTTGTCGTATGCGACAAATTGGTACTACTGTCAATTTGTCGTACGCGACAAATTGGTTCAACTGTCAATTTGTCGTATGCGACAAATTGGTACTACTGTCAATTTGTCGTATGCGACAAATTGGTTCAACTGTCAGTTTGTCGTAAGCGACAAATTGGTTCAACTCTCAATTTGTCGTATGCGACAAATTGGTACTACTGTCAATTTGTCGTATGCGACAAATTGGTACTACTGTCAATTTGTCGTATGCGACAAATTGGTTCAACTGTCAATTTGTCGTATGCGACAAATTGGTTCAACTGTCAATTTGTCGTAAGCGACAAATTGGTTCAACTGTCAATTTGTCGTATACGACAAATTGATTTAACTGCCAATTTGTCGTATGCGACAAATTGGTTTAACTGTCAATTTGTCGTATGCGACAAATTGGTTCAACTGTCAATTTGTCTTATGCGATAAATTGGTACTACTGTCAATTTGTCGTATGCGACAAATTGGTTCAACTGTCAATTTGTCGTAAGCGACAAATTGGTTCAACTCTACATTTGTCGTATGCGACAAATTGGTACTACTGTCAATTTGTCGTATGCGACAAATTGGTACTACTGTCAATTTGTCGTATGCGACAAATTGGTTCAACTGTCAATTTGTCGTATGCGACAAATTGGTTCAACTGTCAATTTGTCGTATGCGACAAATTGATTCAACTGTCAATTTGTCGTATGCGACAAATTGGTGCTACTGTCAATTTGTCGAATGCGACAAATTGGTTCAACTGTCAATTTGTCGTATGCGACAAATTGGTTCAACTGTCAATTCGTCGTATGCGACAAATTGGTACTACTGTCAATTTGTCGTATGCGACAAATTGGTACTACTGTCAATTTGTCGTACGCGACAAATTGGTTCAACTGTCAATTTGTCGTATGCGACAAATTGGTACTACTGTCAATTTGTCGTATGCGACAAATTGGTTCAACTGTCAGTTTGTCGTAAGCGACAAATTGGTTCAACTCTCAATTTGTCGTATGCGACAAATTGGTACTACTGTCAATTTGTCGTATGCGACAAATTGGTACTACTGTCAATTTGTCGTATGCGACAAATTGGTTCAACTGTCAATTTGTCGTATGCGACAAATTGGTTCAACTGTCAATTTGTCGTAAGCGACAAATTGGTTCAACTGTCAATTTGTCGTATACGACAAATTGATTTAACTGCCAATTTGTCGTATGCGACAAATTGGTTTAACTGTCAATTTGTCGTATGCGACAAACTGATTCAACTGTCAATTTGTCGTATGCGACAAATTGGTGCTACTGTCAATTTGTCGTATGCGACAAATTGGTTCAACTGTCAATTTGTCGTATACGACAAATTGATTCAACTGTCAATTTGTCGTATGCGACAAATTGGTTCAACTGTCAATTTGTCGTATGCGACAAATTGGTTCAACTGTCAATTTGTCGTATGCGACAAATTGATTCAACTGTCAATTTGTCGAATGCGACAAATTGGTTCAACTGTCAATTTGTCGTATGCGACAAATTGGTTCAACTGTCAATTTGTCGTATGCGACAAATTGGTACTACTGTCAATTTGTCGTATGCGACAAATTGGTACTGCTGTCAATTTGTCGTATGCGACAAATTGGTAGTACTGTCAATTTGTCGTATGCGACAAATTGATTCAACTGTCAATTTGCCGTTTGCGACAAATTGGTACTACTGTCAATTTGTCGTATGCGACAAATTGGTTCAACTGTCAATTTGTCGTAAGCGACAAATTGGTACTACTGTCAATTTGTCGTATGCGACAAATTGGTTCAACTGTCAATTTGTCGTATGCGACAAATTGGTTCAACTGTCAATTTGTCGTAATTTGTCGTATGCGACAAATTGGTTCAACTGTCAATTTGTCGTATGCGACAAATTGGTAGTACTGTCAATTTGTCGTATGCGACAAATTGATTCAACTGTCAATTTCCCGTTTGCGACAAATTGGTACTACTGTCAATTTGTCATATGCGACAAATTGGTTCAACTGTCAATTTGTCGTAAGCGACAAATTGGTACTACTGTCAATTTGTCGTATGCGACAAATTGGTTCAACTGTCAATTTGTCGTATGCGACAAATTGGTTCAACTGTCAATTTGTCGTAAGCGACAAATTGGTTCAACTGTCAATTTGTCGTATACGACAAATTGATTCAACTGTCAATTTGTCGTATGCGACAAATTGGTTCAACTGTCAATTTGTCGTATGCGACAAATTGGTTCAACTGTCAATTTGTCGTATGCGACAAATTGATTCAACTGTCAATTTGTCGAATGCGACAAATTGGTTCAACTGTCAATTTGTCGTATGCGACAAATTGGTTCAACTGTCAATTTGTCGTATGCGACAAATTGGTACTACTGTCAATTTGTCGTATGCGACAAATTGGTACTGCTGTCAATTTGTCGTATGCGACAAATTGGTAGTACTGTCAATTTGTCGTATGCGACAAATTGATTCAACTGTCAATTTGCCGTTTGCGACAAATTGGTACTACTGTCAATTTGTCGTATGCGACAAATTGGTTCAACTGTCAATTTGTCGTATGCGACAAATTGGTACTACTGTCAATTTGTCGTATGCGACAAATTGGTTCAACTGTCAATTTGTCGTATGCGACAAATTGGTTCAACTGTCAATTTGTCGTAATTTGTCGTATGCGACAAATTGGTTTAACTGTCAATTTGTCGTATGCGACAAACTGATTCAACTGTCAATTTGTCGTATGCGACAAATTGGTAGTACTGTCAATTTGTCGTTTGCGACAAATTGAATCAAGTGTCAATTTGTTGTATGCGACAAATTGGTTCAACTGTCAATTTGTCGTATGCGACAAATTGGTTCAACTGTCAATTTGTCGTATGCGACAAATTGGTACTACTGTCAATTTGTCGTATGCGACAAATTGGTACTACTGTCAATTTGTCGTATGCGACAAATTGGTAGTACTGTCAATTTGTCGTATGCGACAAATTGATTCAACTGTCAATTTGCCGTTTGCGACAAATTGGTACTACTGTCAATTTGTCGTATGCGACAAATTGGTTCAACTGTCAATTTGTCGTATGCGACAAATTGGTACTACTGTCAATTTGTCGTATGCGACAAATTGGTTCAACTGTCAATTTGTCGTATGCGACAAATTGGTTCAACTGTCAATTTGTCGTAATTTGTCGCATGCGACAAATTGGTTTAACTGTCAATTTGTCGTATGCGACAAACTGATTCAACTGTCAATTTGTCGTATGCGACAAATTGGTAGTACTGTCAATTTGTCGTTTGCGACAAATTGAATCAAGTGTCAATTTGTTGTATGCGACAAATTGGTTCAACTGTCAATTTGTCGTATGCGACAATTTGGTTCAACTCTCAATTTGTCGTATGCGACAAATTGGTACTACTGTCAATTTGTCGTATGCGACAAATTGGTTCAACTGTCAATTTGTCGTATGCGACAAATTGGTTCAACTGTCAATTTGTCGTATGCGACAAATTGGTTCAACTCTCAATTTGTCGTATGCGACAAATTGGTACTACTGTCAATTTGTCGTATGCGACAAATTGGTTCAACTGTCAATTTGTCGTATGCGACAAATTGGTTCAACTGTCAATTTGTCGTATGCGACAAATTGGTAGTACTGTCAATTTGTCGTATGCGACAAATTGATTCAACTGTCAATTTCCCGTTTGCGACAAATTGGTACTACTGTCAATTTGTCGTATGCGACAAATTGGTTCAACTGTCAATTTGTCGTATGCGACAAATTGGTTCAACTGTCAATTTGTCGTATGCGACAAATTGGTAGTACTGTCAATTTGTCGTATGCGACAAATTGATTCAACTGTCATTTTGCCGTTTGCGACAAATTGGTACTACTGTCAATTTGTCGTATGCGACAAATTGGTTCAACTGTCAATTTGTCGTGTGCGACAAATTGGTACTACTGTCAATTTGTCGTATGCGACTAATTGGTTCAACTGTCAATTTGTCGTATGCGACAAATTGGTTCAACTGTCAATTTGTCGTAATTTGTCGTAAGCGACAAATTGATTCAACTGTCAATTTGTCGTATGCGACAAATTGGTAGTACTGTCAATTTGTCGTTTGCGACAAATTTATTCAACTGTCAATTTGTCGTATACGACAAATTGATTCAACTGTCAATTTGTCGTATGCGACAAATTGGTTTAACTGTCAATTTGTCGTATGCGACAAATTGATTCAACTGTCAATTTGTCGTATGCGACAAATTGGTGCTACTGTCAATTTGTCGTATGCGACAAATTGGTTCAAGTGTCAATTTGTCGTATGCGACAATTTGGTTCAACTCTCAATTTGTCGTATGCGACAAATTGGTACTACTGTCAATTTGTCGTATGCGACAATTTGGTTCAACTCTCAAATTGTCGTATGCGACAAATTGGTAGTACTGTCAATTTGTCGTATGCGACAAATTGGTTCAACTGTCAATTTGTCGTATGCGACAATTTGGTTCAACTCTCAATTTGTCGTATGCGACAAATTGGTACTACTGTCAATTTGTCGTATGCGACAAATTGGTTCAACTGTCAATTTGTCGTATGCGACAAATCGGTTCAACTGTCAATTTGTCAAAATTTGTCGTATGCGACAAATTGATTCAACTGCCAATTTGTCGTATGCGACAAATTGGTTTAACTGTCAATTTGTCGTATGCGACAAACTGATTCAACTGTCAATTTGTCGTATGCGACAAATTGGTGCTACTGTCAATTTGTCGTATGCGACAAATTGGTTCAAGTGTCAATTTGTCGTATGCGACAAATTGGTTCAACTGTCAATTTGTCGTATGCGACAATTTGGTTCAACTCTCAATTTGTCGTATGCGACAAATTGGTACTACTGTCAATTTGTCGTATGCGACAAATTGGTTCAACTGTCAATTTGTCGTATGCGACAAATTGGTACTACTGTCAATTTGTCGTATGCGACAAATTGGTTCAACTGTCAATTTGTCGTATGCGACAAATTGGTTCAACTGTCAATTTGTCGTATGCGACAAATTGGAAGTACTGTCAATTTGTCGTATGCGACAAATTGATTCAACTGTCAATTTCCCGTTTGCGACAAATTGGTACTACTGTCAATTTGTCGTATGCGACAAATTGGTTCAACTGTCAATTTGTCGTATGCGACAAATTGGTACTACTGTCGATTTGTCGTATGCGACAAATTGGTTCAACTGTCAATTTGTCGTATGCGACAAATTGGTTCAACTGTCAATTTGTCGTATGCGACAAATTGGTAGTACTGTCAATTTGTCGTATGCGACAAATTGGTTCAAGTGTCAATTTGTCGTATGCGACAAATTGGTTCAACTGTCAATTTGTCGTATGCGACAATTTGGTTCAACTCTCAATTTGTCGTATGCGACAAATTGGTACTACTGTCAATTTGTCGTATGCGACAAATTGGTACTACTGTCAATTTGTCGTATGCGACAAATTGGTTCAACTGTCAATTTGTCGTATGCGACAAATTGGTTCAACTGTCAATTTGTCGTATGCGACAAATTGGTAGTACTGTCAATTTGTCGTATGCGACAAATTGATTCAACTGTCAATTTCCCGTTTGCGACAAATTGGTACTACTGTCAATTTGTCGTATGCGACAAATTGGTTCAACTGTCAATTTGTCGTATGCGACAAATTGGTACTACTGTCGATTTGTCGTATGCGACGAATTGGTTCAACTGTCAATTTGTCGTATGCGACAAATTGGTTCAACTGTCAATTTGTCGTATGCGACAAATTGGTAGTACTGTCAATTTGTCGTATGCGACAAATTGATTCAACTGTCAATTTGCCGTTTGCGACAAATTGGTACTACTGTCAATTTGTCGTATGCGACAAATTGGTTCAACTGTCAATTTGTCGTATGCGACAAATTGGTACTACTGTCAATTTGTCGTATGCGACAAATTGGTTCAACTGTCAATTTGTCGTATGCGACAAATTGGTTCAAATGTCAATTTGTCGTAATTTGTCGTATGCGACAAATTGATTCAACTGCCAATTTGTCGTATGCGACAAATTGGTTCAACTGTCAATTTGTCATAATTTGTCGTATGCGACAAATTGATTCACCTGCCAATTTGTCGTATGCGACAAATTGGTTTAACTGTCAATTTGTCGTATGCGACAAACTGATTCAACTGTCAATTTGTCGTATGCGACAAATTGGTGCTACTGTATATTTGTCGTATGCGACAAATTGGTTCAAGTGTCAATTTGTCGTATGCGACAAATTGGTTCAACTGTCAATTTGTCGTATGCGACAATTTGGTTCAACTCTCAATTTGTCGTATGCGACAAATTGGTACTACTGTCAATTTGTCGTATGCGACAAATTGGTACTACTGTCAATTTGTCGTATGCGACAAATTGGTTCAACTGTCAATTTGTCGTATGCGACAAATTGGTTCAACTGTCAATTTGTCGTAAGCGACAAATTGGTTCAACTGTCAATTTGTCGTATACGACAAATTGATTCAACTGTCAATTTGTCGTATGCGACAAATTGGTTTAACTGTCAATTTGTCGTATGCGACAAATTGGTGCTACTGTCAATTTGTCGTATGCGACAAATTGGTTCAAGTGTCAATTTGTCGTATGCGACAATTTGGTTCAACTCTCAATTTGTCGTATGCGACAAATTGGTACTACTGTCAGTTTGTCGTATGCGACAATTTGGTTCAACTCTCAATTTGTCGTATGCGACAAATTGGTAGTACTGTCAATTTGTCGTATGCGACAAATTGGTTCAACTGTCAATTTGTCGTATGCGACAATTTGGTTTAACTCTCAATTTGTCGTATGCGACAAATTGGTACTACTGTCAATTTGTCGTATGCGACAATTTGGTTCAACTGTCAATTTGTCGTATGCGACAAATTGGTACTACTGTCAATTTGTCGTATGCGACAAATTGGTACTGCTGTCAATTTGTCGTATGCGACAAATTGGTAGTACTGTCAATTTGTCGTATGCGACAAATTGATTCAACTGTCAATTTGCCGTTTGCGACAAATTGGTACTACTGTCAATTTGTCGTATGCGACAAATTGGTTCAACTGTCAATTTGTCGTATGCGACAAATTGGTACTACTGTCAATTTGTCGTATGCGACAAATTGGTTCAACTGTCAATTTGTCGTATGCGACAAATTGGTTCAACTGTCAATTTGTCGTAATTTGTCGTATGCGACAAATTGGTTTAACTGTCAATTTGTCGTATGCGACAAACTGATTCAACTGTCAATTTGTCGTATGCGACAAATTGGTAGTACTGTCAATTTGTCGTTTGCGACAAATTGAATCAAGTGTCAATTTGTTGTATGCGACAAATTGGTTCAACTGTCAATTTGTCGTATGCGACAAATTGGTTCAACTGTCAATTTGTCGTATGCGACAAATTGGTACTACTGTCAATTTGTCGTATGCGACAAATTGGTACTACTGTCAATTTGTCGTATGCGACAAATTGGTAGTACTGTCAATTTGTCGTATGCGACAAATTGATTCAACTGTCAATTTGCCGTTTGCGACAAATTGGTACTACTGTCAATTTGTCGTATGCGACAAATTGGTTCAACTGTCAATTTGTCGTATGCGACAAATTGGTACTACTGTCAATTTGTCGTATGCGACAAATTGGTTCAACTGTCAATTTGTCGTATGCGACAAATTGGTTCAACTGTCAATTTGTCGTAATTTGTCGCATGCGACAAATTGGTTTAACTGTCAATTTGTCGTATGCGACAAACTGATTCAACTGTCAATTTGTCGTATGCGACAAATTGGTAGTACTGTCAATTTGTCGTTTGCGACAAATTGAATCAAGTGTCAATTTGTTGTATGCGACAAATTGGTTCAACTGTCAATTTGTCGTATGCGACAATTTGGTTCAACTCTCAATTTGTCGTATGCGACAAATTGGTACTACTGTCAATTTGTCGTATGCGACAAATTGGTTCAACTGTCAATTTGTCGTATGCGACAAATTGGTTCAACTGTCAATTTGTCGTATGCGACAAATTGGTTCAACTGTCAATTTGTCGTATGCGACAAATTGGTAGTACTGTCAATTTGTCGTATGCGACAAATTGATTCAACTGTCAATTTCCCGTTTGCGACAAATTGGTACTACTGTCAATTTGTCGTATGCGACAAATTGGTTCAACTGTCAATTTGTCGTATGCGACAAATTGGTTCAACTGTCAATTTGTCGTATGCGACAAATTGGTAGTACTGTCAATTTGTCGTATGCGACAAATTGATTCAACTGTCATTTTGCCGTTTGCGACAAATTGGTACTACTGTCAATTTGTCGTATGCGACAAATTGGTTCAACTGTCAATTTGTCGTGTGCGACAAATTGGTACTACTGTCAATTTGTCGTATGCGACTAATTGGTTCAACTGTCAATTTGTCGTATGCGACAAATTGGTTCAACTGTCAATTTGTCGTAATTTGTCGTAAGCGACAAATTGATTCAACTGTCAATTTGTCGTATGCGACAAATTGGTAGTACTGTCAATTTGTCGTTTGCGACAAATTTATTCAACTGTCAATTTGTCGTATACGACAAATTGATTCAACTGTCAATTTGTCGTATGCGACAAATTGGTTTAACTGTCAATTTGTCGTATGCGACAAATTGATTCAACTGTCAATTTGTCGTATGCGACAAATTGGTGCTACTGTCAATTTGTCGTATGCGACAAATTGGTTCAAGTGTCAATTTGTCGTATGCGACAATTTGGTTCAACTCTCAATTTGTCGTATGCGACAAATTGGTACTACTGTCAATTTGTCGTATGCGACAATTTGGTTCAACTCTCAAATTGTCGTATGCGACAAATTGGTAGTACTGTCAATTTGTCGTATGCGACAAATTGGTTCAACTGTCAATTTGTCGTATGCGACAATTTGGTTCAACTCTCAATTTGTCGTATGCGACAAATTGGTACTACTGTCAATTTGTCGTATGCGACAAATTGGTTCAACTGTCAATTTGTCGTATGCGACAAATCGGTTCAACTGTCAATTTGTCAAAATTTGTCGTATGCGACAAATTGATTCAACTGCCAATTTGTCGTATGCGACAAATTGGTTTAACTGTCAATTTGTCGTATGCGACAAACTGATTCAACTGTCAATTTGTCGTATGCGACAAATTGGTGCTACTGTCAATTTGTCGTATGCGACAAATTGGTTCAAGTGTCAATTTGTCGTATGCGACAAATTGGTTCAACTGTCAATTTGTCGTATGCGACAATTTGGTTCAACTCTCAATTTGTCGTATGCGACAAATTGGTACTACTGTCAATTTGTCGTATGCGACAAATTGGTTCAACTGTCAATTTGTCGTATGCGACAAATTGGTACTACTGTCAATTTGTCGTATGCGACAAATTGGTTCAACTGTCAATTTGTCGTATGCGACAAATTGGTTCAACTGTCAATTTGTCGTATGCGACAAATTGGAAGTACTGTCAATTTGTCGTATGCGACAAATTGATTCAACTGTCAATTTCCCGTTTGCGACAAATTGGTACTACTGTCAATTTGTCGTATGCGACAAATTGGTTCAACTGTCAATTTGTCGTATGCGACAAATTGGTACTACTGTCGATTTGTCGTATGCGACAAATTGGTTCAACTGTCAATTTGTCGTATGCGACAAATTGGTTCAACTGTCAATTTGTCGTATGCGACAAATTGGTAGTACTGTCAATTTGTCGTATGCGACAAATTGGTTCAAGTGTCAATTTGTCGTATGCGACAAATTGGTTCAACTGTCAATTTGTCGTATGCGACAATTTGGTTCAACTCTCAATTTGTCGTATGCGACAAATTGGTACTACTGTCAATTTGTCGTATGCGACAAATTGGTACTACTGTCAATTTGTCGTATGCGACAAATTGGTTCAACTGTCAATTTGTCGTATGCGACAAATTGGTTCAACTGTCAATTTGTCGTATGCGACAAATTGGTAGTACTGTCAATTTGTCGTATGCGACAAATTGATTCAACTGTCAATTTCCCGTTTGCGACAAATTGGTACTACTGTCAATTTGTCGTATGCGACAAATTGGTTCAACTGTCAATTTGTCGTATGCGACAAATTGGTACTACTGTCGATTTGTCGTATGCGACGAATTGGTTCAACTGTCAATTTGTCGTATGCGACAAATTGGTTCAACTGTCAATTTGTCGTATGCGACAAATTGGTAGTACTGTCAATTTGTCGTATGCGACAAATTGATTCAACTGTCAATTTGCCGTTTGCGACAAATTGGTACTACTGTCAATTTGTCGTATGCGACAAATTGGTTCAACTGTCAATTTGTCGTATGCGACAAATTGGTACTACTGTCAATTTGTCGTATGCGACAAATTGGTTCAACTGTCAATTTGTCGTATGCGACAAATTGGTTCAAATGTCAATTTGTCGTAATTTGTCGTATGCGACAAATTGATTCAACTGCCAATTTGTCGTATGCGACAAATTGGTTCAACTGTCAATTTGTCATAATTTGTCGTATGCGACAAATTGATTCACCTGCCAATTTGTCGTATGCGACAAATTGGTTTAACTGTCAATTTGTCGTATGCGACAAACTGATTCAACTGTCAATTTGTCGTATGCGACAAATTGGTGCTACTGTATATTTGTCGTATGCGACAAATTGGTTCAAGTGTCAATTTGTCGTATGCGACAAATTGGTTCAACTGTCAATTTGTCGTATGCGACAATTTGGTTCAACTCTCAATTTGTCGTATGCGACAAATTGGTACTACTGTCAATTTGTCGTATGCGACAAATTGGTACTACTGTCAATTTGTCGTATGCGACAAATTGGTTCAACTGTCAATTTGTCGTATGCGACAAATTGGTTCAACTGTCAATTTGTCGTAAGCGACAAATTGGTTCAACTGTCAATTTGTCGTATACGACAAATTGATTCAACTGTCAATTTGTCGTATGCGACAAATTGGTTTAACTGTCAATTTGTCGTATGCGACAAATTGGTGCTACTGTCAATTTGTCGTATGCGACAAATTGGTTCAAGTGTCAATTTGTCGTATGCGACAATTTGGTTCAACTCTCAATTTGTCGTATGCGACAAATTGGTACTACTGTCAGTTTGTCGTATGCGACAATTTGGTTCAACTCTCAATTTGTCGTATGCGACAAATTGGTAGTACTGTCAATTTGTCGTATGCGACAAATTGGTTCAACTGTCAATTTGTCGTATGCGACAATTTGGTTTAACTCTCAATTTGTCGTATGCGACAAATTGGTACTACTGTCAATTTGTCGTATGCGACAATTTGGTTCAACTGTCAATTTGTCGTATGCGACAAATTGGTTCAACTGTCAATTTGTCGTAATTTGTCGTATGCGACAAATTGATTCAACTGCCAATTTGTCGTATGCGACAAATTGGTTTAACTGTCAATTTGTCGTATGCGACAAACTGATTCAACTGTCAATTTGTCGTATGCGACAAATTGGTGCTACTGTCAATTTGTCGTATGCGACAAATTGGTTCAAGTGTCAATTTGTTGTATGCGACAAATTGGTTCAACTGTCAATTTGTCGTATGCGACAATTTGGTTCAACTCTCAATTTGTCGTATGCGACAAATTGGTACTACTGTCAATTTGTCGTATGCGACAAATTGGTTCAACTGTCAATTTGTCGTATGCGACAAATTGGTTCAACTGTCAATTTGTCGTATGCGACAAATTGGTAGTACTGTCAATTTGTCGTATGCGACAAATTGATTCAACTGTCAATTTCCCGTTTGCGACAAATTGGTACTACTGTCAATTTGTCGTATGCGACAAATTGGTTCAACTGTCAATTTGTCGTATGCGACAAATTGGTACTACTGTCAATTTGTCGTATGCGACAAATTGGTTCAACTGTCAATTTGTCGTATGCGACAAATTGGTTCAACTGTCAATTTGTCGTAAGCGACAAATTGGTTCAACTGTCAATTTGTCGTATACGACAAATTGATTCAACTGTCAATTTGTCGTATGCGACAAATTGGTTCAACTGTCAATTTGTCGTATGCGACAAATTGGTTCAACTGTCAATTTGTCGTATGCGACAAATTGATTCAACTGTCAATTTGTCGAATGCGACAAATTGGTTCAACTGTCAATTTGTCGTATGCGACAAATTGGTTCAACTGTCAATTTGTCGTATGCGACAAATTGGTACTACTGTCAATTTGTCGTATGCGACAAATTGGTACTGCTGTCAATTTGTCGTATGCGACAAATTGGTTCAACTGTCAATTTGTCTTATGCGATAAATTGGTACTACTGTCAATTTGTCGTATGCGACAAATTGGTTCAACTGTCAATTTGTCGTAAGCGACAAATTGGTTCAACTCTCAATTTGTCGTATGCGACAAATTGGTACTACTGTCAATTTGTCGTATGCGACAAATTGGTACTACTGTCAATTTGTCGTATGCGACAAATTGGTTCAACTGTCAATTTGTCGTATGCGACAAATTGGTTCAACTGTCAATTTGTCGTATGCGACAAATTGATTCAACTGTCAATTTGTCGTATGCGACAAATTGGTGCTACTGTCAATTTGTCGAATGCGACAAATTGGTTCAACTGTCAATTTGTCGTATGCGACAAATTGGTTCAACTGTCAATTCGTCGTATGCGACAAATTGGTACTACTGTCAATTTGTCGTATGCGACAAATTGGTACTACTGTCAATTTGTCGTACGCGACAAATTGGTTCAACTGTCAATTTGTCGTATGCGACAAATTGGTACTACTGTCAATTTGTCGTATGCGACAAATTGGTTCAACTGTCAGTTTGTCGTAAGCGACAAATTGGTTCAACTCTCAATTTGTCGTATGCGACAAATTGGTACTACTGTCAATTTGTCGTATGCGACAAATTGGTACTACTGTCAATTTGTCGTATGCGACAAATTGGTTCAACTGTCAATTTGTCGTATGCGACAAATTGGTTCAACTGTCAATTTGTCGTAAGCGACAAATTGGTTCAACTGTCAATTTGTCGTATACGACAAATTGATTCAACTGCCAATTTGTCGTATGCGACAAATTGGTTTAACTGTCAATTTGTCGTATGCGACAAACTGATTCAACTGTCAATTTGTCGTATGCGACAAATTGGTGCTACTGTCAATTTGTCGTATGCGACAAATTGGTTCAAGTGTCATTTTGTTGTATGCGACAAATTGGTTCAACTGTCAATTTGTCGTATGCGACAATTTGGTTCAACTCTCAATTTGTCGTATGCGACAAATTGGTACTACTGTCAATTTGTCGTATGCGACAAATTGGTAGTACTGTCAATTTGTCGTATGCGACAAATTGGTTCAACTGTCAATTTGTCGTATGCGACAATTTGGTTCAACTCTCAATTTGTCGTATGCGACAAATTGGTACTACTGTCAATTTGTCGTATGCGACAATTTGGTTCAACTGTCAATTTGTCGTATGCGACAAATTGGTTCAACTGTCAATTTGTCGTAATTTGTCGTATGCGACAAATTGATTCAACTGCCAATTTGTCGTATGCGACAAATTGGTTTAACTGTCAATTTGTCGTATGCGACAAACTGATTCAACTGTCAATTTGTCGTATGCGACAAATTGGTGCTACTGTCAATTTGTCGTATGCGACAAATTGGTTCAAGTGTCAATTTGTTGTATGCGACAAATTGGTTCAACTGTCAATTTGTCGTATGCGACAAATTGGTACTACTGTCAATTTGTCGTATGCGACAAATTGGTTCAACTGTCAATTTGTCGTATGCGACAAATTGGTTCAACTGTCAATTTGTCGTATGCGACAAATTGGTAGTACTGTCAATTTGTCGTATGCGACAAATTGATTCAACTGTCAATTTCCCGTTTGCGACAAATTGGTACTACTGTCAATTTGTCGTATGCGACAAATTGGTTCAACTGTCAATTTGTCGTATGCGACAAATTGGTACTACTGTCAATTTGTCGTATGCGACAAATTGGTTCAACTGTCAATTTGTCGTATGCGACAAATTGGTTCAACTGTCAATTTGTCGTAAGCGACAAATTGGTTCAACTGTCAATTTGTCGTATACGACAAATTGATTCAACTGTCAATTTGTCGTATGCGACAAATTGGTTCAACTGTCAATTTGTCGTATGCGACAAATTGATTCAACTGTCAATTTGTCGTATGCGACAAATTGATTCAACTGTCAATTTGTCGAATGCGACAAATTGGTTCAACTGTCAATTTGTCGTATGCGACAAATTGGTTCAACTGTCAATTTGTCGTATGCGACAAATTGGTACTACTGTCAATTTGTCGTATGCGACAAATTGGTACTGCTGTCAATTTGTCGTATGCGACAAATTGGTTCAACTGTCAATTTGTCGTATGCGACAAATTGGTTCAACTGTCAATTTGTCTTATGCGATAAATTGGTACTACTGTCAATTTGTCGTATGCGACAAATTGGTTCAACTGTCAATTTGTCGTAAGCGACAAATTGGTTCAACTCTCAATTTGTCGTATGCGACAAATTGGTACTACTGTCAATTTGTCGTATGCGACAAATTGGTACTACTGTCAATTTGTCGTATGCGACAAATTGGTTCAACTGTCAATTTGTCGTATGCGACAAATTGGTTCAACTGTCAATTTGTCGTATGCGACAAATTGATACAACTGTCAATTTGTCGTATGCGACAAATTGGTGCTACTGTCAATTTGTCGAATGCGACAAATTGGTTCAACTGTCAATTTGTCGTATGCGACAAATTGGTTCAACTGTCAATTCGTCGTATGCGACAAATTGGTACTACTGTCAATTTGTCGTATGCGACAAATTGGTTCAACTCTCAATTTGTCGTATGCGACAAATTGGTACTACTGTCAATTTGTCGTATGCGACAAATTGGTACTACTGTCAATTTGTCGTATGCGACAAATTGGTTCAACTGTCAATTTGTCGTATGCGACAAATTGGTTCAACTGTCAATTTGTCGTAAGCGACAAATTGGTACTACTGTCAATTTGTCGTATGCGACAAATTGGTTCAACTGTCAATTTGTCGTATGCGACAAATTGGTTCAACTGTCAATTTGTCGTATGCGACAAATTGATTCAACTGTCAATTTGTCGTATGCGACAAATTGGTGCTACTGTCAATTTGTCGAATGCGACAAATTGGTTCAACTGTCAATTTGTCGTATGCGACAAATTGGTTCAACTGTCAATTCGTCGTATGCGACAAATTGGTACTACTGTCAATTTGTCGTATGCGACATATTGGTACTACTGTCAATTTGTCGTACGCGACAAATTGGTTCAACTGTCAATTTGTCGTATGCGACAAATTGGTACTACTGTCAATTTGTCGTATGCGACAAATTGGTTCAACTGTCAGTTTGTCGTAAGCGACAAATTGGTTCAACTCTCAATTTGTCGTATGCGACAAATTGGTACTACTGTCAAATTGTCGTATGCGACAAATTGGTACTACTGTCAATTTGTCGTATGCGACAAATTGGTTCAACTGTCAATTTGTCGTATGCGACAAATTGGTTCAACTGTCAATTTGTCGTAAGCGACAAATTGGTTCAACTGTCAATTTGTCGTATACGACAAATTGATTCAACTGCCAATTTGTCGTATGCGACAAATTGGTTTAACTGTCAATTTGTCGTATGCGACAAACTGATTCAACTGTCAATTTGTCGTATGCGACAAATTGGTGCTACTGTCAATTTGTCGTATGCGACAAATTGGTTCAAGTGTCAATTTGTTGTATGCGACAAATTGGTTCAACTGTCAATTTGTCGTATGCGACAATTTGGTTCAACTCTCAATTTGTCGTATGCGACAAATTGGTACTACTGTCAATTTGTCGTATGCGACAAATTGGTTCAACTGTCAATTTGTCGTATGCGACAAATTGGTTCAACTGTCAATTTGTCGTATGCGACAAATTGGTTCAACTGTCAATTTGTCGTATGCGACAAATTGGTAGTACTGTCAATTTGTCGTATGCGACAAATTGATTCAACTGTCAATTTCCCGTTTGCGACAAATTGGTACTACTGTCAATTTGTCATATGCGACAAATTGGTTCAACTGTCAATTTGTCGTATGCGACAAATTGGTACTACTGTCAATTTGTCGTATGCGACAAATTGGTTCAACTGTCAATTTGTCGTATGCGACAAATTGGTTCAACTGTCAATTTGTCGTAAGCGACAAATTGGTTCAACTGTCAATTTGTCGTATACGACAAATTGATTCAACTGTCAATTTGTCGTATGCGACAAATTGGTTCAACTGTCAATTTGTCGTATGCGACAAATTGGTTCAACTGTCAATTTGTCGTATGCGACAAATTGATTCAACTGTCAATTTGTCGAATGCGACAAATTGGTTCAACTGTCAATTTGTCGTATGCGACAAATTGGTTCAACTGTCAATTTGTCGTATGCGACAAATTGGTACTACTGTCAATTTGTCGTATGCGACAAATTGGTACTGCTGTCAATTTGTCGTATGCGACAAATTGGTTCAACTGTCAATTTGTCTTATGCGATAAATTGGTACTACTGTCAATTTGTCGTATGCGACAAATTGGTTCAACTGTCAATTTGTCGTAAGCGACAAATTGGTTCAACTCTCAATTTGTCGTATGCGACAAATTGGTACTACTGTCAATTTGTCGTATGCGACAAATTGGTTCAACTGTCAATTTGTCGTATGCGACAAATTGGTTCAACTGTCAATTTGTCGTATGCGACAAATTGATTCAACTGTCAATTTGTCGTATGCGACAAATTGGTGCTACTGTCAATTTGTCGAATGCGACAAATTGGTTCAACTGTCAATTTGTCGTATGCGACAAATTGGTACTACTGTCAATTTGTCGTACGCGACAAATTGGTTCAACTGTCAATTTGTCGTATGCGACAAATTGGTACTACTGTCAATTTGTCGTACGCGACAAATTGGTTCAACTGTCAATTTGTCGTATGCGACAAATTGGTACTACTGTCAATTTGTCGTATGCGACAAATTGGTTCAACTGTCAGTTTGTCGTAAGCGACAAATTGGTTCAACTCTCAATTTGTCGTATGCGACAAATTGGTACTACTGTCAATTTGTCGTATGCGACAAATTGGTACTACTGTCAATTTGTCGTATGCGACAAATTGGTTCAACTGTCAATTTGTCGTATGCGACAAATTGGTTCAACTGTCAATTTGTCGTAAGCGACAAATTGGTTCAACTGTCAATTTGTCGTATACGACAAATTGATTCAACTGTCAATTTGTCGTATGCGACAAATTGGTTTAACTGTCAATTTGTCGTATGCGACAAATTGGTGCTACTGTCAATTTGTCGTATGCGACAAATTGGTTCAAGTGTCAATTTGTCGTATGCGACAATTTGGTTCAACTCTCAATTTGTCGTATGCGACAAATTGGTACTACTGTCAGTTTGTCGTATGCGACAATTTGGTTCAACTCTCAATTTGTCGTATGCGACAAATTGGTAGTACTGTCAATTTGTCGTATGCGACAAATTGGTTCAACTGTCAATTTGTCGTATGCGACAATTTGGTTCAACTCTCAATTTGTCGTATGCGACAAATTGGTACTACTGTCAATTTGTCGTATGCGACAATTTGGTTCAACTGTCAATTTGTCGTATGCGACAAATTGGTTCAACTGTCAATTTGTCGTAATTTGTCGTATGCGACATTTGATTCAACTGCCAATTTGTCGTATGCGACAAATTGGTTTAACTGTCAATTTGTCGTATGCGACAAACTGATTCAAGTGTCAATTTGTTGTATGCGACAAATTGGTTCAACTGTCAATTTGTCGTATGCGACAATTTGGTTCAACTCTCAATTTGTCGTATGCGACAAATTGGTACTACTGTCAATTTGTCGTATGCGACAAATTGGTTCAACTGTCAATTTGTCGTATGCGACAAATTGGTAGTACTGTCAATTTGTCGTATGCGACAAATTGGTTTAACTGTCAATTTGTCGTATGCGACAAATTGGTAGTACTGTCAATTTGTCGTATGCGACAAATTGATTCAACTGTCAATTTGCCGTTTGCGACAAATTGGTACTACTGTCAATTTGTCGTATGCGACAAATTGGTTCAACTGTCAATTTGTCGTATGCGACAAATTGGTTCAACTGTCAATTTGTCGTAATTTGTCGTATGCGACAAATTGGTTTATCTGTCAATTTGTCGTATGCGACAAACTGATTCAACTGTCAATTTGTCGTATGCGACAAATTGGTAGTACTGTCAATTTGTCGTTTGCGACAAATTGAATCAAGTGTCAATTTGTTGTATGCGACAAATTGGTTCAACTGTCAATTTGTCGTATGCGACAATTTGGTTCAACTCTCAATTTGTCGTATGCGACAAATTGGTACTACTGTCAATTTGTCGTATGCGACAAATTGGTTCAACTGTCAATTTGTCGTATGCGACAATTTGGTTCAACTCTCAATTTGTCGTATGCGACAAATTGGTACTACTGTCAATTTGTCGTACGCGACAAATTGGTTCAACTGTCAATTTGTCGTACGCGACAAATTGGTTCAACTGTCAATTTGTCGTATGCGACAAATTGGTTCAACTGTCAATTTGTCGTATGCGACAAATTGGTTTAACTGTCAATTTGTCGTATGCGACAAACTGATTCAACTGTCAATTTGTCGTATGCGACAAATTGGTAGTACTGTCAATTTGTCGTTTGCGACAAATTGAATCAAGTGTCAATTTGTTGTATGCGACAAATTGGTTCAACTGTCAATTTGTCGTATGCGACAATTTGGTTCAACTCTCAATTTGTCGTATGCGACAAATTGGTACTACTGTCAATTTGTCGTATGCGACAAATTGGTTCAACTGTCAATTTGTCGTATGCGACAAATTGGTTCAACTGTCAATTTGTCGTATGCGACAAATTGGTTCAACTGTCAATTTGTCGTATGCGACAAATTGGTTCAACTGTCAATTTGTCGTATGCGACAAATTGGTTCAACTGTCAATTTGTCGTATGCGACAAATTGGTTCAACTGTCAATTTGTCGTATGCGACAAATTGGTAGTACTGTCAATTTGTCGTTTGCGACAAATTGAATCAAGTGTCAATTTGTCGTTTGCGACAAATTGAATCAAGTGTCAATTTCCCGTTTGCGACAAATTGGTACTACTGTCAATTTGTCGTATGCGACAAATTGGTTCAACTGTCAATTTGTCGTATGCGACAAATTGGTACTACTGTCAATTTGTCGTATGCGACAAATTGGTTCAACTGTCAATTTGTCGTAATTTGTCGTATGCGACAAATTGGTTTAACTGTCAATTTGTCGTATGCGACAAACTGATTCAACTGTCAATTTGTCGTATGCGACAAATTGGTAGTACTGTCAATTTGTCGTTTGCGACAAATTGAATCAAGTGTCAATTTGTTGTATGCGACAAATTGGTTCAACTGTCAATTTGTCGTATGCGACAATTTGGTTCAACTCTCAATTTGTCGTATGCGACAAATTGGTACTACTGTCAATTTGTCGTATGCGACAAATTGGTTCAACTGTCAATTTGTCGTATGCGACAAATTGGTTCAACTGTCAATTTGTCGTATGCGACAAATTGGTTCAACTGTCAATTTGTCGTATGCGACAAATTGGTAGTACTGTCAATTTGTCGTATGCGACAAATTGATTCAACTGTCAATTTCCCGTTTGCGACAAATTGGTACTACTGTCAATTTGTCGTATGCGACAAATTGGTTCAACTGTCAATTTGTCGTATGCGACAAATTGGTACTACTGTCAATTTGTCGTATGCGACAAATTGGTTCAACTGTCAATTTGTCGTATGCGACAAATTGGTTCAACTGTCAATTTGTCGTATGCGACAAATTGGTAGTACTGTCAATTTGTCGTATGCGACAAATTGATTCAACTGTCAATTTGCCGTTTGCGACAAATTGGTACTACTGTCAATTTGTCGTATGCGACAAATTGGTTCAATTGTCAATTTGTCGTATGCGACAAATTGGTACTACTGTCAATTTGTCGTATGCGACTAATTGGTTCAACTGTCAATTTGTCGTATGCGACAAATTGGTTCAACTGTCAATTTGTCGTAATTTGTCGTATGCGACAAATTGATTCAACTGTCAATTTGTCGTATGCGACAAATTGGTAGTACTGTCAATTTGTCGTTTGCGACAAATTGATTCAACTGTCAATTTGTCGTATACGACAAATTGATTCAACTGTCAATTTGTCGTATGCGACAAATTGGTTTAACTGTCAATTTGTCGTATGCGACAAATTGATTCAACTGTCAATTTGTCGTATGCGACAAATTGGTTCAAGTGTCAATTTGTCGTATGCGACAATTTGGTTCAACTCTCAATTTGTCGTATGCGACAAATTGGTACTACTGTCAATTTGTCGTGTGCGACAATTTGGTTCAACTCTCAAATTGTCGTATGCGACAAATTGGTAGTACTGTCAATTTGTCGTATGCGACAAATTGGTTCAACTGTCAATTTGTCGTATGCGACAATTTGGTTCAACTCTCAATTTGTCGTATGCGACAAATTGGTACTACTGTCAATTTGTCGTATGCGACAAATTGGTTCAACTGTCAATTTGTCGTATGCGACAAATCGGTTCAACTGTCAATTTGTCGAAATTTGTCGTATGCGACAAATTGATTCAACTGCCAATTTGTCGTATGCGACAAATTGGTTTAACTGTCAATTTGTCGTATGCGACAAATTGATTCAACTGTCAATTTGTCGTATGCGACAAATTGGTGCTACTGTCAATTTGTCGTATGCGACAAATTGATTCAACTGTCAATTTCCCGTTTGCGACAAATTGGTACTACTGTCAATTTGTCGTATGCGACAAATTGGTTCAACTGTCAATTTGTCGTATGCGACAAATTGGTACTACTGTCGATTTGTCGTATGCGACAAATTGGTTCAACTGTCAATTTGTCGTATGCGACAAATTGGTTCAACTGTCAATTTGTCGTATGCGACAAATTGGTAGTACTGTCAATTTGTCGTATGCGACAAATTGATTCAACTGTCAATTTGCCGTTTGCGACAAATTGGTACTACTGTCAATTTGTCGTATGCGACAAATTGGTTCAACTGTCAATTTGTCGTATGCGACAAATTGGTACTACTGTCAATTTGTCGTATGCGACAAATTGGTTCAACTGTCAATTTGTCGTATGCGACAAATTGGTTCAAATGTCAATTTGTCGTAATTTGTCGTATGCGACAAATTGATTCAACTGCCAATTTGTCGTATGCGACAAATTGGTTCAACTGTCAATTTGTCGTAATTTGTCGTATGCGACAAATTGATTCACCTGCCAATTTGTCGTATGCGACAAATTGGTTTAACTGTCAATTTGTCGTATGCGACAAACTGATTCAACTGTCAATTTGTCGTATGCGACAAATTGGTGCTACTGTCAATTTGTCGTATGCGACAAATTGGTTCAAGTGTCAATTTGTCGTATGCGACAAATTGGTTCAACTGTCAATTTGTCGTATGCGACAATTTGGTTCAACTCTCAATTTGTCGTATGCGACAAATTGGTACTACTGTCAATTTGTCGTATGCGACAAATTGGTTCAACTGTCAATTTGTCGTATGCGACAAATTGGTTCAACTGTCAATTTGTCGTATGCGACAAATTGGTAGTACTGTCAATTTGTCGTATGCGACAAATTGATTCAACTGTCAATTTCCCGTTTGCGACAAATTGGTACTACTGTCAATTTGTCGTATGCGACAAATTGGTTCAACTGTCAATTTGTCGTATGCGACAAATTGGTTCAACTGTCAATTTGTCGTATGCGAGAAATTGGTTCAACTGTCAATTTGTCGTATGCGACAAATTGGTTCAACTGTCAATTTGTCGTATGCGACAAATTGGTAGTACTGTCAATTTGTCGTATGCGACAAATTGATTCAACTGTCAATTTCCCGTTTGCGACAAATTGGTACTACTGTCAATTTGTCGTATGCGACAAATTGGTTCAACTGTCAATTTGTCGTATGCGACAAATTGGTACTACTGTCAATTTGTCGTATGCGACAAATTGGTTCAACTGTCAATTTGTCGTATGCGACAAATTGGTTCAACTGTCAATTTGTCGTATGCGACAAATTGGTAAAACTGTCAATTTGTCGTATGCGACAAATTGATTCAACTGTCAATTTGCCGTTTGCGACTAATTGGTACTACTGTCAATTTGTCGTATGCGACAAATTGGTTCAACTGTCAATTTGTCGTATGCGACAAATTGGTACTACTGTCAATTTGTCGTATGCGACAAATTGGTTCAACTGTCAATTTGTCGTATGCGACAAATTGGTTCAAATGTCAATTTGTCGTAATTTGTCGTATGCGACAAATTGATTCAACTGCCAATTTGTCGTATGCGACAAATTGGTTCAACTGTCAATTTGTCGTAATTTGTCGTATGCGACAAATTGATTCACCTGCCAATTTGTCGTATGCGACAAATTGGTTTAACTGTCAATTTGTCGTATGCGACAAACTGATTCAACTGTCAATTTGTCGTATGCGACAAATTGGTGCTACTGTCAATTTGTCGTATGCGACAAATTGGTTCAAGTGTCAATTTGTCGTAATTTGTCGTATGCGACAAATTGATTCAACTGCCAATTTGTCGTATGCGACAAATTGGTTCAACTTTCAATTTGTCGTAATTTGTCGTATGCGACAAATTGATTCACCTGCCAATTTGTCGTATGCGACAAATTGGTTTAACTGTCAATTTGTCGTATGCGACAAATTGATTCAACTGTCAATTTGTCGTATGCGACAAATTGGTGCTACTGTCAATTTGTCGTATGCGACAAATTGGTTCAAGTGACAATTTGTCGTATGCGACAATTTGGTTCAACTCTCAATTTGTCGTATGCGACAAATTGGTACTACTGTCAATTTGTCGTGTGCGACAATTTGGTTCAACTCTCAAATTGTCGTATGCGACAAATTGGTAGTACTGTCAATTTGTCGTATGCGACAAATTGGTTCAACTGTCAATTTGTCGTATGCGACAATTTGGTTCAACTCTCAATTTGTCGTATGCGACAAATTGGTACTACTGTCAATTTGTCGTATGCGACAAATTGGTTCAACTGTCAATTTGTCGTATGCGACAAATCGGTTCAACTGTCAATTTGTCGAAATTTGTCGTATGCGACAAATTGATTCAACTGCCAATTTGTCGTATGCGACAAATTGGTTTAACTGTCAATTTGTCGTATGCGACAAATTGATTCAACTGTCAATTTGTCGTATGCGACAAATTGGTGCTACTGTCAATTTGTCGTATGCGACAAATTGATTCAACTGTCAATTTCCCGTTTGCGACAAATTGGTACTACTGTCAATTTGTCGTATGCGACAAATTGGTTCAACTGTCAATTTGTCGTATGCGACAAATTGGTACTACTGTCGATTTGTCGTATGCGACAAATTGGTTCAACTGTCAATTTGTCGTATGCGACAAATTGGTTCAACTGTCAATTTGTCGTATGCGACAAATTGGTAGTACTGTCAATTTGTCGTATGCGACAAATTGATTCAACTGTCAATTTGCCGTTTGCGACAAATTGGTACTACTGTCAATTTGTCGTATGCGACAAATTGATTCAACTGCCAATTTGTCGTATGCGACAAATTGGTTTAACTGTCAATTTGTCGTATGCGACAAATTGATTCAACTGTCAATTTGTCGTATGCGACAAATTGGTGCTACTGTCAATTTGTCGTATGCGACAAATTGATTCAACTGTCAATTTCCCGTTTGCGACAAATTGGTACTACTGTCAATTTGTCGTATGCGACAAATTGGTTCAACTGTCAATTTGTCGTATGCGACAAATTGGTACTACTGTCGATTTGTCGTATGCGACAAATTGGTTCAACTGTCAATTTGTCGTATGCGACAAATTGGTTCAACTGTCAATTTGTCGTATGCGACAAATTGATTCAACTGTCAATTTGCCGTTTGCGACAAATTGGTACTACTGTCAATTTGTCGTATGCGACAAATTGGTTCAACTGTCAATTTGTCGTATGCGACAAATTGGTACTACTGTCAATTTGTCGTATGCGACAAATTGGTTCAACTGTCAATTTGTCGTATGCGACAAATTGGTAAAACTGTCAATTTGTCGTATGCGACAAATTGATTCAACTGTCAATTTGCCGTTTGCGACTAATTGGTACTACTGTCAATTTGTCGTATGCGACAAATTGGTTCAACTGTCAATTTGTCGTATGCGACAAATTGGTACTACTGTCAATTTGTCGTATGCGACAAATTGGTTCAACTGTCAATTTGTCGTATGCGACAAATTGGTTCAAATGTCAATTTGTCGTAATTTGTCGTATGCGACAAATTGATTCAACTGCCAATTTGTCGTATGCGACAAATTGGTTCAACTGTCAATTTGTCGTAATTTGTCGTATGCGACAAATTGATTCACCTGCCAATTTGTCGTATGCGACAAATTGGTTTAACTGTCAATTTGTCGTATGCGACAAACTGATTCAACTGTCAATTTGTCGTATGCGACAAATTGGTGCTACTGTCAATTTGTCGTATGCGACAAATTGGTTCAAGTGTCAATTTGTCGTAATTTGTCGTATGCGACAAATTGATTCAACTGCCAATTTGTCGTATGCGACAAATTGGTTCAACTTTCAATTTGTCGTAATTTGTCGTATGCGACAAATTGATTCACCTGCCAATTTGTCGTATGCGACAAATTGGTTTAACTGTCAATTTGTCGTATGCGACAAATTGATTCAACTGTCAATTTGTCGTATGCGACAAATTGGTGCTACTGTCAATTTGTCGTATGCGACAAATTGGTTCAAGTGACAATTTGTCGTATGCGACAATTTGGTTCAACTCTCAATTTGTCGTATGCGACAAATTGGTACTACTGTCAATTTGTCGTGTGCGACAATTTGGTTCAACTCTCAAATTGTCGTATGCGACAAATTGGTAGTACTGTCAATTTGTCGTATGCGACAAATTGGTTCAACTGTCAATTTGTCGTATGCGACAATTTGGTTCAACTCTCAATTTGTCGTATGCGACAAATTGGTACTACTGTCAATTTGTCGTATGCGACAAATTGGTTCAACTGTCAATTTGTCGTATGCGACAAATCGGTTCAACTGTCAATTTGTCGAAATTTGTCGTATGCGACAAATTGATTCAACTGCCAATTTGTCGTATGCGACAAATTGGTTTAACTGTCAATTTGTCGTATGCGACAAATTGATTCAACTGTCAATTTGTCGTATGCGACAAATTGGTGCTACTGTCAATTTGTCGTATGCGACAAATTGATTCAACTGTCAATTTCCCGTTTGCGACAAATTGGTACTACTGTCAATTTGTCGTATGCGACAAATTGGTTCAACTGTCAATTTGTCGTATGCGACAAATTGGTACTACTGTCGATTTGTCGTATGCGACAAATTGGTTCAACTGTCAATTTGTCGTATGCGACAAATTGGTTCAACTGTCAATTTGTCGTATGCGACAAATTGGTAGTACTGTCAATTTGTCGTATGCGACAAATTGATTCAACTGTCAATTTGCCGTTTGCGACAAATTGGTACTACTGTCAATTTGTCGTATGCGACAAATTGGTTCAACTGTCAATTTGTCGTATGCGACAAATTGGTACTACTGTCAATTTGTCGTATGCGACAAATTGGTTCAACTGTCAATTTGTCGTATGCGACAAATTGGTTCAAATGTCAATTTGTCGTAATTTGTCGTATGCGACAAATTGATTCAACTGCCAATTTGTCGTATGCGACAAATTGATTCACCTGCCAATTTGTCGTATGCGACAAATTGGTTTAACTGTCAATTTGTCGTATGCGACAAACTGATTCAACTGTCAATTTGTCGTATGCGACAAATTGGTGCTACTGTCAATTTGTCGTATGCGACAAATTGGTACTACTGTCAATTTGTCGTATGCGACAAATTGGTTCAACTGTCAATTTGTCGTATGCGACAAATTGGTTCAACTGTCAATTTGTCGTATGCGACAAATTGGTAGTACTGTCAATTTGTCGTATGCGACAAATTGATTCAACTGTCAATTTCCCGTTTGCGACAAATTGGTACTACTGTCAATTTGTCGTATGCGACAAATTGGTTCAACTGTCAATTTGTCGTATGCGACAAATTGGTTCAACTGTCAATTTGTCGTATGCGAGAAATTGGTTCAACTGTCAATTTGTCGTATGCGACAAATTGGTTCAACTGTCAATTTGTCGTATGCGACAAATTGGTAGTACTGTCAATTTGTCGTATGCGACAAATTGATTCAACTGTCAATTTCCCGTTTGCGACAAATTGGTACTACTGTCAATTTGTCGTATGCGACAAATTGGTTCAACTGTCAATTTGTCGTATGCGACAAATTGGTACTACTGTCAATTTGTCGTATGCGACAAATTGGTTCAACTGTCAATTTGTCGTATGCGACAAATTGGTTCAACTGTCAATTTGTCGTATGCGACAAATTGGTAAAACTGTCAATTTGTCGTATGCGACAAATTGATTCAACTGTCAATTTGCCGTTTGCGACTAATTGGTACTACTGTCAATTTGTCGTATGCGACAAATTGGTTCAACTGTCAATTTGTCGTATGCGACAAATTGGTACTACTGTCAATTTGTCGTATGCGACAAATTGGTTCAACTGTCAATTTGTCGTATGCGACAAATTGGTTCAAATGTCAATTTGTCGTTATTTGTCGTATGCGACAAATTGATTCAACTGCCAATTTGTCGTATGCGACAAATTGGTTCAACTGTCAATTTGTCGTAATTTGTCGTATGCGACAAATTGATTCACCTGCCAATTTGTCGTATGCGACAAATTGGTTTAACTGTCAATTTGTCGTATGCGACAAACTGATTCAACTGTCAATTTGTCGTATGCGACAAATTGGTGCTACTGTCAATTTGTCGTATGCGACAAATTGGTTCAAGTGTCAATTTGTCGTAATTTGTCGTATGCGACAAATTGATTCAACTGCCAATTTGTCGTATGCGACAAATTGGTTCAACTGTCAATTTGTCGTAATTTGTCGTATGCGACAAATTGATTCACCTGCCAATTTGTCGTATGCGACAAATTGGTTTAACTGTCAATTTGTCGTATGCGACAAACTGATTCAACTGTCAATTTGTCGTATGCGACAAATTGGTGCTACTGTCAATTTGTCGTATGCGACAAATTGGTTCAAGTGTCAATTTGTCGTATGCGACAAATTGGTTCAACTGTCAATTTGTCGTATGCGACAATTTGGTTCAACTCTCAATTTGTCGTATGCGACAAATTGGTACTACTGTCAATTTGTCGTATGCGACAAATTGGTGCTACTGTCAATTTGTCGTATGCGACAAATTGGTTCAAGTGTCAATTTGTCGTATGCGACAAATTGGTTCAACTGTCAATTTGTCGTATGCGACAATTTGGTTCAACTCTCAATTTGTCGTATGCGACAAATTGGTACTACTGTCAATTTGTCGTATGCGACAATTTGGTTCAACTGTCAATTTGTCGTATGCGACAAATTGGTTCAACTGTCAATTTGTCGTATGCGACAAATTGGTAGTACTGTCAATTTGTCGTATGCGACAAATTGATTCAACTGTCAATTTCCCGTTTGCGACAAATTGGTACTACTGTCAATTTGTCGTATGCGACAAATTGGTTCAACTGTCAATTTGTCGTATGCGACAAATTGGTACTACTGTCAATTTGTCGTATGCGACAAATTGGTTCAACTGTCAATTTGTCGTATGCGACAAATTGGTTCAACTGTCATTTTGTCGTATGCGACAAATTGGTAAAACTGTCAATTTGTCGTATGCGACAAATTGGTTCAACTGTCAATTTGTCGTATGCGACAAATTGGTACTACTGCCAATTTGTCGTATGCGACAAATTGGTTTAACTGTCAATTTGTCGTATGCGACAAACTGATTCAACTGTCAATTTGTCGTATGCGACAAATTGGTACTACTGTCGATTTGTCGTATGCGACAAATTGGTTCAACTGTCAATTTGTCGTATGCGACAAATTGGTTCAACTGTCAATTTGTCGTATGCGACAAATTGGTAGTACTGTCAATTTGTCGTATGCGACAAATTGATTCAACTGTCAATTTGCCGTTTGCGACAAATTGGTACTACTGTCAATTTGTCGTATGCGACAAATTGGTTCAACTGTCAATTTGTCGTATGCGACAAATTGGTACTACTGTCAATTTGTCGTATGCGACAAATTGGTTCAACTGTCAATTTGTCGTATGCGACAAATTGGTTCAAATGTCAATTTGTCGTAATTTGTCGTATGCGACAAATTGATTCAACTGCCAATTTGTCGTATGCGACAAATTGGTTCAACTGTCAATTTGTCGTAATTTGTCGTATGCGACAAATTGATTCACCTGCCAATTTGTCGTATGCGACAAATTGGTTTAACTGTCAATTTGTCGTATGCGACAAACTGATTCAACTGTCAATTTGTCGTATGCGACAAATTGGTGCTACTGTCAATTTGTCGTATGCGACAAATTGGTTCAAGTGTCAATTTGTCGTATGCGACAAATTGGTTCAACTGTCATTTTGTCGTATGCGACAATTTGGTTCAACTCTCAATTTGTCGTATGCGACAAATTGGTACTACTGTCAATTTGTCGTATGCGACAAATTGGTTCAACTGTCAATTTGTCGTATGCGACAAATTGGTTCAACTGTCAATTTGTCGTATGCGACAAATTGGTAGTACTGTCAATTTGTCGTATGCGACAAATTGATTCAACTGTCAATTTCCCGTTTGCGACAAATTGGTACTACTGTCAATTTGTCGTATGCGACAAATTGGTTCAACTGTCAATTTGTCGTATGCGACAAATTGGTTCAACTGTCAATTTGTCGTATGCGACAAATTGGTAAAACTGTCAATTTGTCGTATGCGACAAATTGATTCAACTGTCAAATTGCCGTTTGCGACTAATTGGTACTACTGTCAATTTGTCGTATGCGACAAATTGGTTCAACTGTCAATTTGTCGTATGCGACAAATTGGTTCAACTGTCAATTTGTCGTATGCGACAAATTGGTTCAACTGTCAATTTGTCGTATGCGACAAATTGGTAGTACTGTCAATTTGTCGTATGCGACAAATTGATTCAACTGTCAATTTCCCGTTTGCGACAAATTGGTACTACTGTCAATTTGTCGTATGCGACAAATTGGTTCAACTGTCAATTTGTCGTATGCGACAAATTGGTACTACTGTCAATTTGTCGTATGCGACAAATTGGTTCAACTGTCAATTTGTCGTATGCGACAAATTGGTTCAACTGTCAATTTGTCGTATGCGACAAATTGGTAAAACTGTCAATTTGTCGTATGCGACAAATTGATTCAACTGTCAATTTGCCGTTTGCGACTAATTGGTACTACTGTCAATTTGTCGTATGCGACAAATTGGTTCAACTGTCAATTTGTCGTATGCGACAAATTGGTACTACTGTCAATTTGTCGTATGCGACAAATTGGTTCAACTGTCAATTTGTCGTATGCGACAAATTGGTTCAAATGTCAATTTGTCGTAATTTGTCGTATGCGACAAATTGATTCAACTGCCAATTTGTCGTATGCGACAAATTGGTTCAACTGTCAATTTGTCGTAATTTGTCGTATGCGACAAATTGATTCACCTGCCAATTTGTCGTATGCGACAAATTGGTTCAACTGTCAATTTGTCGTATGCGACAAACTGATTCAACTGTCAATTTGTCGTATGCGACAAATTGGTGCTACTGTCAATTTGTCGTATGCGACAAATTGGTTCAAGTGTCAATTTGTCGTATGCGACAAATTGGTTCAACTGTCAATTTGTCGTATGCGACAATTTGGTTCAACTCTCAATTTGTCGTATGCGACAAATTGGTACTACTGTCAATTTGTCGTATGCGACAAATTGGTTCAACTGTCAATTTGTCGTATGCGACAAATTGGTTCAACTGTCAATTTGTCGTATGCGACAAATTGGTAGTACTGTCAATTTGTCGTATGCGACAAATTGATTCAACTGTCAATTTCCCGTTTGCGACAAATTGGTACTACTGTCAATTTGTCGTATGCGACAAATTGGTTCAACTGTCAATTTGTCGTATGCGACAAATTGGTACTACTGTCAATTTGTCGTATGCGACAAAATGGTTCAACTGTCAATTTGTCGTATGCGACAAATTGGTTCAACTGTCATTTTGTCGTATGCGACAAATTGGTAAAACTGTCAATTTGTCGTATGCGACAAATTGGTACTACTGCCAATTTGTCGTATGCGACAAATTGGTTTAACTGTCAATTTGTCGTATGCGACAAACTGATTCAACTGTCAATTTGTCGTATGCGACAAATTGGTGCTACTGTCAATTTGTCGTATGCGACAAATTGGTTCAAGTGTCAATTTGTCGTATGCGACAAATTGGTTCAACTGTCAATTTGTCGTATGCGACAATTTGGTTCAACTCTCAATTTGTCGTATGCGACAAATTGGTACTACTGTCAATTTGTCGTATGCGACAAATTGGTTCAACTGTCAATTTGTCGTATGCGACAAATTGGTTCAACTGTCAATTTGTCGTATGCGACAAATTGGTAGTACTGTCAATTTGTCGTATGCGACAAATTGATTCAACTGTCAATTTCCCGTTTGCGACAAATTGGTACTACTGTCAATTTGTCGTATGCGACAAATTGGTTCAACTGTCAATTTGTCGTATGCGACAAATTGGTTCAACTGTCAATTTGTCGTATGCGACAAATTGGTAAAACTGTCAATTTGTCGTATGCGACAAATTGATTCAACTGTCAATTTGCCGTTTGCGACTAATTGGTACTACTGTCAATTTGTCGTATGCGACAAATTGGTTCAACTGTCAATTTGTCGTATGCGACAAATTGGTTCAACTGTCAATTTGTCGTATGCGACAAATTGGTTCAACTGTCAATTTGTCGTATGCGACAAATTGGTAGTACTGTCAATTTGTCGTATGCGACAAATTGATTCAACTGTCAATTTCCCGTTTGCGACAAATTGGTACTACTGTCAATTTGTCGTATGCGACAAATTGGTTCAACTATCAATTTGTCGTATGCGACAAATTGGTACTACTGTCAATTTGTCGTATGCGACAAATTGGTTCAACTGTCAATTTGTCGTATGCGACAAATTGGTTCAACTGTCAATTTGTCGTATGCGACAAATTGGTAAAACTGTCAATTTGTCGTATGCGACAAATTGATTCAACTGTCAATTTGCCGTTTGCGACTAATTGGTACTACTGTCAATTTGTCGTATGCGACAAATTGGTTCAACTGTCAATTTGTCGTATGCGACAAATTGGTACTACTGTCAATTTGTCGTATGCGACAAATTGGTTCAACTGTCAATTTGTCGTATGCGACAAATTGGTTCAAATGTCAATTTGTCGTAATTTGTCGTATGCGACAAATTGATTCAACTGCCAATTTGTCGTATGCGACAAATTGGTTCAACTGTCAATTTGTCGTAATTTGTCGTATGCGACAAATTGATTCACCTGCCAATTTGTCGTATGCGACAAATTGGTGCTACTGTCAATTTGTCGTATGCGACAAATTGGTTCAAGTGTCAATTTGTCGTATGCGACAAATTGGTTCAACTGTCAATTTGTCGTATGCGACAATTTGGTTCAACTCTCAATTTGTCGTATGCGACAAATTGGTACTACTGTCAATTTGTCGTATGCGACAAATTGGTTCAACTGTCAATTTGTCGTATGCGACAAATTGGTTCAACTGTCAATTTGTCGTATGCGACAAATTGGTAGTACTGTCAATTTGTCGTATGCGACAAATTGATTCAACTGTCAATTTCCCGTTTGCGACAAATTGGTACTACTGTCAATTTGTCGTATGCGACAAATTGGTTCAACTGTCAATTTGTCGTATGCGACAAATTGGTTCAACTGTCAATTTGTCGTATGCGACAAATTGGTAAAACTGTCAATTTGTCGTATGCGACAAATTGATTCAACTGTCAATTTGCCGTTTGCGACTAATTGGTACTACTGTCAATTTGTCGTATGCGACAAATTGGTTCAACTGTCAATTTGTCGTATGCGACAAATTGGTTCAACTGTCAATTTGTCGTATGCGACAAATTGGTTCAACTGTCAATTTGTCGTATGCGACAAATTGGTAGTACTGTCAATTTGTCGTATGCGACAAATTGATTCAACTGTCAATTTCCCGTTTGCGACAAATTGGTACTACTGTCAATTTGTCGTATGCGACAAATTGGTTCAACTATCAATTTGTCGTATGCGACAAATTGGTACTACTGTCAATTTGTCGTATGCGACAAATTGGTTCAACTGTCAATTTGTCGTATGCGACAAATTGGTTCAACTGTCAATTTGTCGTATGCGACAAATTGGTAAAACTGTCAATTTGTCGTATGCGACAAATTGATTCAACTGTCAATTTGCCGTTTGCGACTAATTGGTACTACTGTCAATTTGTCGTATGCGACAAATTGGTTCAACTGTCAATTTGTCGTATGCGACAAATTGGTACTACTGTCAATTTGTCGTATGCGACAAATTGGTTCAACTGTCAATTTGTCGTATGCGACAAATTGGTTCAAATGTCAATTTGTCGTAATTTGTCGTATGCGACAAATTGATTCAACTGCCAATTTGTCGTATGCGACAAATTGGTTCAACTGTCAATTTGTCGTAATTTGTCGTATGCGACAAATTGATTCACCTGCCAATTTGTCGTATGCGACAAATTGGTTTAACTGTCAATTTGTCGTATGCGACAAACTGTATCAACTGTCAATTTGTCGTATGCGACAAATTGGTGCTACTGTCAATTTGTCGTATGCGACAAATTGGTTCAAGTGTCAATTTGTCGTATGCGACAATTTGGTTCAACTCTCAATTTGTCGTATGCGACAAATTGGTACTACTGTCAATTTGTCGTATGCGACAAATTGGTTCAACTGTCAATTTGTCGTATGCGACAAATTGGTTCAACTGTCAATTTGTCGTATGCGACAAATTGGTAGTACTGTCAATTTGTCGTATGCGACAAATTGATTCAACTGTCAATTTCCCGTTTGCGACAAATTGGTACTACTGTCAATTTGTCGTATGCGACAAATTGGTTCAACTGTCAATTTGTCGTGAGCGACAAATTGGTACTACTGTCAATTTGTCGTATGCGACAAATTGGTTCAACTGTCAATTTGTCGTATGCGACAAATTGGTTCAACTGTCATTTTGTCGTATGCGACAAATTGGTAAAACTGTCAATTTGTCGTATGCGACAAATTGATTCAACTGTCAATTTGCCGTTTGCGACTAATTGGTACTACTGTCAATTTGTCGTATGCGACAAATTGGTTCAACTGTCAATTTGTCGTATGCGACAAATTGGTTCAACTGTCAATTTGTCGTATGCGACAAATTGGTTCAACTGTCAATTTGTCGTATGCGACAAATTGGTAGTACTGTCAATTTGTCGTTTGCGACAAATTGATTCAACTGTCAATTTCCCGTTTGCGACAAATTGGTACTACTGTCAATTTGTCGTATGCGACAAATTGGTTCAACTGTCAATTTGTCGTATGCGACAAATTGGTACTACTGTCAATTTGTCGTATGCGACAAATTGGTTCAACTGTCAATTTGTCGTATGCGACAAATTGGTTCAACTGTCAATTTGTCGTATGCGACAAATTGGTAAAACTGTCAATTTGTCGTATGCGACAAATTGATTCAACTGTCAATTTGCCGTTTGCGACTAATTGGTACTACTGTCAATTTGTCGTAATTTGTCGTATGCGACAAATTGATTCAACTGCCAATTTGTCGTATGCGACAAATTGGTTCAACTGTCAATTTGTCGTATGCGACAAATTGGTAGTACTGTCAATTTGTCGTTTGCGACAAATTGGTACTACTGTCAATTTGTCGTATGCGACAAATTGGTTCAACTGTCAATTTGTCGTATGCGACAAATTGATTCAACTGTCAATTTGTCGTATGCGACAAATTGGTTCAACTGTCAATTTGTCGTTTGCGACAAATTGGTACTACTGTCAATTTGTCGTATGCGACAAATTGGTACTACTGTCAATTTATCGTATGCGACAAATTGATTCAACTGTCAATTTGTTGTATGCGACAAATTGGTTCAACTGTCAATTTGTCGTATGCGACAAATTGACTCACATGTCAATTTGTCGTATGCGACAAATTGATTCAACTGTCAATTTGTCGTATGCGACAAATTGACAGTTGAATCAATTTGTGTCAATTTGTCGTATGCGACAAATTGGTTCAACTGTCAATTTGTCGTATGCGACAAATTGGTTCAACTGTCAATTTGTCGCATGCGACAAATTGGTACTACTGTCAATTTGTCGTATGCGACAAATTGGTTCAACTGTCAATTTGTCGTATGCGACAAATTGGTAGTACTGTCAATTTGCCGTATGCGACAAATTGATTCAACTGTCAATTTCCCGTTTGCGACAAATTGGTACTACTGTCAATTTGTCGTATGCGACAAATTGGTTCAACTGTCAATTTGTCGTATGCGACAAATTGGTACTACTGTCAATTTGTCGTATGCGACAAATTGGTTCAACTGTCAATTTGTCGTATGCGACAAATTGGTTCAACTGTCAATTTGTCGTATGCGACAAATTGGTACTACTGTCAATTTGTCGTATGCGACAAATTGGTTCAACTGTCAATTTGTCGTAATTTGTCGTATGCGACAAATTGATTCACCTGCCAATTTGTCGTATGCGACAAATTGGTTTAACTGTCAATTTGTCGTATGCGACAAACTGATTCAACTGTCAATTTGTCGTATGCGACAAATTGGTGCTACTGTCAATTTGTCGTATGCGACAAATTGGTTCAAGTGTCAATTTGTCGTATGCGACAAATTGGTTCAACTGTCAATTTGTCGTATGCGACAATTTGGTTCAACTCTCAATTTGTCGTATGCGACAAATTGGTACTACTGTCAATTTGTCGTATGCGACAAATTGGTTCAACTGTCAATTTGTCGTATGCGACAAATTGGTTCAACTGTCAATTTGTCGTATGCGACAAATTGGTAGTACTGTCAATTTGTCGTATGCGACAAATTGATTCAACTGTCAATTTCCCGTTTGCGACAAATTGGTACTACTGTCAATTTGTCGTATGCGACAAATTGGTTCAACTGTCAATTTGTCGTATGCGACAAATTGGTACTACTGTCAATTTGTCGTATGCGACAAATTGGTTCAACTGTCAATTTGTCGTATGCGACAAATTGGTTCAACTGTCAATTTGTCGTATGCGACAAATTGGTAGTACTGTCAATTTGTCGTATGCGACAAATTGATTCAACTGTCAAATTGCCGTTTGCGACTAATTGGTACTACTGTCAATTTGTCGTATGCGACAAATTGGTTCAACTGTCAATTTGTCGTATGCGACAAATTGGTACTACTGTCAATTTGTCGTATGCGACAAATTGGTTCAACTGTCAATTTGTCGTAATTTGTCGTATGCGACAAATTGATTCACCTGCCAATTTGTCGTATGCGACAAATTGGTTTAACTGTCAATTTGTCGTATGCGACAAACTGATTCAACTGTCAATTTGTCGTATGCGACAAATTGGTGCTACTGTCAATTTGTCGTATGCGACAAATTGGTTCAACTGTCAATTTGTCGTATGCGACAATTTGGTTCAACTCTCAATTTGTCGTATGCGACAAATTGGTACTACTGTCAATTTGTCGTATGCGACAAATTGGTTCAACTGTCAATTTGTCGTATGCGACAAATTGGTTCAACTGTCAATTTGTCGTATGCGACAAATTGGTTCAACTGTCAATTTGTCGTATGCGACAAATTGGTAGTACTGTCAATTTGTCGTATGCGACAAATTGATTCAACTGTCAATTTGCCGTTTGCGACTAATTGGTACTACTGTCAATTTGTCGTATGCGACAAATTGGTTCAACTGTCAATTTGTCGTATGCGACAAATTGGTACTACTGTCAATTTGTCGTATGCGACAAATTGGTTCAACTGTCAATTTGTCGTAATTTGTCGTATGCGACAAATTGATTCACCTGCCAATTTGTCGTATGCGACAAATTGGTTCAACTGTCAATTTGTCGTATGCGACAATTTGGTTCAACTCTCAATTTGTCGTATGCTACAAATTGGTACTACTGTCAATTTGTCGTATGCGACAAATTGGTTCAACTGTCAATTTGTCGTATGCGACAAATTGGTTCAACTGTCAATTTGTCGTATGCGACAAATTGGTAGTACTGTCAATTTGTCGTATGCGACAAATTGATTCAACTGTCAATTTCCCGTTTGCGACAAATTGGTACTACTGTCAATTTGTCGTATGCGACAAATTGGTTCAACTGTCAATTTGTCGTATGCGACAAATTGGTACTACTGTCAATTTGTCGTATGCGACAAATTGGTTCAACTGTCAATTTGTCGTATGCGACAAATTGGTTCAACTGTCAATTTGTCGTATGCGACAAATTGGTAAAACTGTCAATTTGTCGTATGCGACAAATTGATTCAACTGTCAATTTGCCGTTTGCGACTAATTGGTACTACTGTCAATTTGTCGTATGCGACAAATTGGTTCAACTGTCAATTTGTCGTATGCGACAAATTGGTTCAACTGTCAATTTGTCGTATGCGACAAATTGGTTCAACTGTCAATTTGTCGTATGCGACAAATTGGTAGTACTGTCAATTTGTCGTATGCGACAAACTGATTCAACTGTCAATTTCCCGTTTGCGACAAATTGGTACTACTGTCAATTTGTCGTATGCGACAAATTGGTTCAACTGTCAGTTTGTCGTATGCGACAAATTGGTACTACTGTCAATTTGTCGTATGCGACAAATTGGTTCAACTGTCAATTTGTCGTATGCGACAAATTGGTTCAACTGTCAATTTGTCGTATGCGACAAATTGGTAAAACTGTCAATTTGTCGTATGCGACAAATTGATTCAACTGTCAATTTGCCGTTTGCGACTAATTGGTACTACTGTCAATTTGTCGTAATTTGTCGTATGCGACAAATTGATTTAACTGCCAATTTGTCGTATGCGACAAATTGGTTCAACTGTCAATTTGTCGTATGCGACAAATTGGTAGTACTGTCAATTTGTCGTTTGCGACAAATTGGTACTACTGTCAATTTGTCGTATGCGACAAATTGGTTCAACTGTCAATTTGTCGTATGCGACAAATTGATTCAACTGTCAATTTGTCGTATGCGACAAATTGGTTCAACTGTCAATTTGTCGTTTGCGACAAATTGGTACTACTGTCAATTTGTCGTATGCGACAAATTGGTACTACTGTCAATTTGTCGTATGCGACAAATTGGTTCAACTGTCAATTTGTCGTATGCGACAAATTGGTAGTACTGTCAATTTGTCGTATGCGACAAATTGACAGTTGAATCAATTTGTGTCAATTTGTCGTATGCGACAAATTGGTTCAACTGTCAATTTGTCGTATGCGACAAATTGGTTCAACTGTCAATTTGTCGCATGCGACAAATTGGTACTACTGTCAATTTGTCGTATGCGACAAATTGGTTCAACTGTCAATTTGTCGTATGCGACAAATTGGTACTACTGTCAATTTGTCGTATGCGACAAATTGGTTCAACTGTCAATTTGTCGTATGCGACAAATTGGTAGTACTGTCAATTTGCCGTATGCGACAAATTGATTCAACTGTCAATTTCCCGTTTGCGACAAATTGGTACTACTGTCAATTTGTCGTATGCGACAAATTGGTTCAACTGTCAATTTGTCGTATGCGACAAATTGGTACTACTGTCAATTTGTCGTATGCGACAAATTGGTTCAACTGTCAATTTGTCGTATGCGACAAATTGGTTCAACTGTCAATTTGTCGTATGCGACAAATTGGTACTACGGTCAATTTGTCGTATGCGACAAATTGGTTCAACTGTCAATTTGTCGTAATTTGTCGTATGCGACAAATTGATTCACCTGCCAATTTGTCGTATGCGACAAATTGGTTTAACTGTCAATTTGTCGTATGCGACAAACTGATTCAACTGTCAATTTGTCGTATGCGACAAATTGGTGCTACTGTCAATTTGTCGTATGCGACAAAATGGTTCAAGTGTCAATTTGTCGTATGCGACAAATTGGTTCAACTGTCAATTTGTCGTATGCGACAATTTGGTTCAACTCTCAATTTGTCGTATGCGACAAATTGGTACTACTGTCAATTTGTCGTATGCGACAAATTGGTTCAACTGTCAATTTGTCGTATGCGACAAATTGGTTCAACTGTCAATTTGTCGTATGCGACAAATTAGTAGTACTGTCAATTTGTCGTATGCGACAAATTGATTCAACTGTCAAATTCCCGTTTGCGACAAATTGGTACTACTGTCAATTTGTCGTATGCGACAAATTGGTTCAACTGTCAATTTGTCGTATGCGACAAATTGGTTCAACTGTCAATTTGTCGTATGCGACAAATTGGTACTACGGTCAATTTGTCGTATGCGACAAATTGGTTCAACTGTCAATTTGTCGTAATTTGTCGTATGCGACAAATTGATTCACCTGCCAATTTGTCGTATGCGACAAATTGGTTTAACTGTCAATTTGTCGTATGCGACAAACTGATTCAACTGTCAATTTGTCGTATGCGACAAATTGGTGCTACTGTCAATTTGTCGTATGCGACAAAATGGTTCAAGTGTCAATTTGTCGTATGCGACAAATTGGTTCAACTGTCAATTTGTCGTATGCGACAATTTGGTTCAACTCTCAATTTGTCGTATGCGACAAATTGGTACTACTGTCAATTTGTCGTATGCGACAAATTGGTTCAACTGTCAATTTGTCGTATGCGACAAATTGGTTCAACTGTCAATTTGTCGTATGCGACAAATTAGTAGTACTGTCAATTTGTCGTATGCGACAAATTGATTCAACTGTCAAATTCCCGTTTGCGACAAATTGGTACTACTGTCAATTTGTCGTATGCGACAAATTGGTTCAACTGTCAATTTGTCGTATGCGACAAATTGGTACTACTGTCAATTTGTCGTATGCGACAAATTGGTTCAACTGTCAATTTGTCGTATGCGACAAATTGGTTCAACTGTCAATTTGTCGTATGCGACAAATTGGTAGTACTGTCAATTTGTCGTATGCGACAAATTGATTCAACTGTCAATTTGCCGTTTGCGACTAATTGGTACTACTGTCAATTTGTCGCATGCGACAAATTGGTTCAACTGTCAATTTGTCGTATGCGACAAATTGGTACTACTGTCAATTTGTCGTATGCGACAAATTGGTTCAACTGTCAATTTGTCGTATGCGACAAATTGGTTCAAATGTCAATTTGTCGTAATTTGTCGTATGCGACAAATTGATTCAACTGCCAATTTGTCGTATGCGACAAATTGGTTCAACTGTCAATTTGTCGTATGCGACAAATTGGTTCAACTGTCAATTTGTCGTATGCGACAAATTGGTAGTACTGTCAATTTGTCGTTTGCGACAAATTGGTACTACTGTCAATTTCCCGTTTGCGACAAATTGGTACTACTGTCAATTTGTCGTATGCGACAAATTGGTTCAACTGTCAATTTGTCGTATGCGACAAATTGGTACTACTGTCAATTTGTCGTATGCGACAAATTGGTTCAACTGTCAATTTGTCGTATGCGACAAATTGGTTCAACTGTCAATTTGTCGTATGCGACAAATTGGTAGTACTGTCAATTTGTCGTATGCGACAAATTGATTCAACTGTCAATTTGCCGTTTGCGACTAATTGGTACTACTGTCAATTTGTCGTATGCGACAAATTGGTTCAACTGTCAATTTGTCGTATGCGACAAATTGGTACTACTGTCAATTTGTCGTATGCGACAAATTGGTTCAACTGTCAATTTGTCGTATGCGACAAATTGGTTCAAATGTCAATTTGTCGTAATTTGTCGTATGCGACAAATTGATTCAACTGCCAATTTGTCGTATGCGACAAATTGGTTCAACTGTCAATTTGTCGTATGCGACAAACTGGTAGTACGGTCAATTTGTCGTTTGCGACAAATTGGTACTACTGTCAATTTGTCGTATGCGACAAATTGGTTCAACTGTCAATTTGTCGTATGCGACAAATTGATTCAACTGTCAATTTGTCGTATGCGACAAATTGGTTCACTGTCAATTTGTCGTTTGCGACAAATTGGTACTACTGTCAATTTGTCGTATGCGACAAATTGGTACTACTGTCAATTTATCGTATGCGACAAATTGATTCAACTGTCAATTTGTTGTATGCGACAAATTGGTTCAACTGTCAATTTGTCGTATGCGACAAATTGACTCACATGTCAATTTGTGGTATGCGACAAATTGATTCAACTGTCAATTTGTCGTATGCGACAAATTGACAGTTGAATCAATTTGTGTCAATTTGTCGTATGCGACAAATTGGTTCAACTGTCAATTTGTCGTATGCGACAAATTGGTTCAACTGTCAATTTGTCGCATGCGACAAATTGGTACTACTGTCAATTTGTCGTATGCGACAAATTGGTTCAACTGTCAATTTGTCGTATGCGACAAATTGGTACTACTGTCAATTTGTCGTATGCGACAAATTGGTTCAACTGTCAATTTGTCGTATGCGACAAATTGGTTCAACTGTCAATTTGTCGTATGCGACAAATTGGTAGTACTGTCAATTTGTCGTATGCGACAAATTGATTCAACTGTCAATTTCCCGTTTGCGACAAATTGGTACTACTGTCAATTTGTCGTATGCGACAAATTGGTTCAACTGTCAATTTGTCGTATGCGACAAATTGGTACTACTGTCAATTTGTCGTATGCGACAAATTGGTACTACTGTCAATTTGTCGTATGCGACAAATTGGTTCAACTGTCAATTTGTCGTATGCGACAAATTGGTACTACTGTCAATTTGTCGTATGCGACAAATTGGTTCAACTGTCAATTTGTCGTATGCGACAAATTGGTACTACTGTCAATTTGTCGTATGCGACAAATTGGTTCAACTGTCAATTTGTCGTATGCGACAAATTGGTTCAACTGTCAATTTGTCGTATGCGACAAATTGGTACTACTGTCAATTTGTCGTATGCGACAAATTGGTTCAACTGTCAATTTGTCGTATGCGACAAATTGGTTTAACTGTCAGTTTGTCGTATGCGACAAATTGATTCAACTGTCAATTTGTCGTATGCGACAAATTGATTCAACTGTCGATTTGTCGTATGCGACAAATTGGTGCTACTGTCAATTTGTCGTATGCGACAAATTGGTAGTACTGTCAATTTGTCGTATGCGACGAATTGATTCAACTGTCAATTTGTCGTATGCGACAAATTGGTTCAACTGTCAATTTGTCGTATGCGACAAATTGGTACTACTGTCAATTTGTCGTATGCGACAAATTGATTCAACTGTCAATTTGTCGAATGCGACAAATTGGTTCAACTGTCAATTTGTCGTATGCGACAAATTGGTTCAACTGTCAATTTGTCGTATGCGACAAATTGGTACTACTGTCAATTTGTCGTATGCGACAAATTGGTACTGCTGTCAATTTGTCGTATGCGACAAATTGGTTCAACTGTCAATTTGTCTTATGCGATAAATTGGTACTACTGTCAATTTGTCGTATGCGACAAATTGGTTCAACTGTCAATTTGTCGTAAGCGACAAATTGGTTCAACTCTCAATTTGTCGTATGCGACAAATTGGTACTACTGTCAATTTGTCGTATGCGACAAATTGGTACTACTGTCAATTTGTCGTATGCGACAAATTGGTTCAACTGTCAATTTGTCGTATGCGACAAATTGGTTCAACTGTCAATTTGTCGTATGCGACAAATTGATTCAACTGTCAATTTGTCGTATGCGACAAATTGGTGCTACTGTCAATTTGTCGTATGCGACGAATTGATTCAACTGTCAATTTGTCGTATGCGACGAATTGATTCAACTGTCAATTTGTCGTATGCGACAAATTGGTTCAACTGTCAATTTGTCGTATGCGACAAATTGGTACTACTGTCAATTTGTCGTATGCGACAAATTGATTCAACTGTCAATTTGTCGAATGCGACAAATTGGTTCAACTGTCAATTTGTCGTATGCGACAAATTGGTTCAACTGTCAATTTGTCGTATGCGACAAATTGGTACTACTGTCAATTTGTCGTATGCGACAAATTGGTACTGCTGTCAATTTGTCGTATGCGACAAATTGGTTCAACTGTCAATTTGTCTTATGCGATAAATTGGTACTACTGTCAATTTGTCGTATGCGACAAATTGGTTCAACTGTCAATTTGTCGTAAGCGACAAATTGGTTCAACTCTCAATTTGTCGTATGCGACAAATTGGTACTACTGTCAATTTGTCGTATGCGACAAATTGGTACTACTGTCAATTTGTCGTATGCGACAAATTGGTTCAACTGTCAATTTGTCGTATGCGACAAATTGGTTCAACTGTCAATTTGTCGTATGCGACAAATTGATTCAACTGTCAATTTGTCGTATGCGACAAATTGGTGCTACTGTCAATTTGTCGAATGCAACAAATTGGTTCAACTGTCAATTTGTCGTATGCGACAAATTGGTTCAACTGTCAATTCGTCGTATGCGACAAATTGGTACTACTTTCAATTTGTCGTATGCGACAAATTGGTACTACTGTCAATTTGTCGTACGCGACAAATTGGTTCAACTGTCAATTTGTCGTATGCGACAAATTGGTACTACTGTCAATTTGTCGTATGCGACAAATTGGTTCAACTGTCAATTTGTCTTATGCGATAAATTGGTACTACTGTCAATTTGTCGTATGCGACAAATTGGTTCAACTGTCAATTTGTCGTAAGCGACAAATTGGTTCAACTCTCAATTTGTCGTATGCGACAAATTGGTACTACTGTCAATTTGTCGTATGCGACAAATTGGTTCAACTGTCAATTTGTCGTATGCGACAAATTGATTCAACTGTCAATTTGTCGTATGCGACAAATTGATTCAACTGTCGATTTGTCGTATGCGACAAATTGGTGCTACTGTCAATTTGTCGTATGCGACAAATTGATTCAACTGTCGATTTGTCGTATGCGACAAATTGGTGCTACTGTCAATTTGTCGTATGCGACAAATTGGTAGTACTGTCAATTTGTCGTATGCGACGAATTGATTCAACTGTCAATTTGTCGTATGCGACAAATTGATTCAACTGTCAATTTGTCGAATGCGACAAATTGGTTCAACTGTCAATTTGTCGTATGCGACAAATTGGTTCAACTGTCAATTTGTCGTATGCGACAAATTGGTACTACTGTCAATTTGTCGTATGCGACAAATTGGTACTGCTGTCAATTTGTCGTATGCGACAAATTGGTTCAACTGTCAATTTGTCTTATGCGATAAATTGGTACTACTGTCAATTTGTCGTATGCGACAAATTGGTTCAACTGTCAATTTGTCTTATGCGATAAATTGGTACTACTGTCAATTTGTCGTATGCGACAAATTGGTTCAACTGTCAATTTGTCGTAAGCGACAAATTGGTTCAACTCTCAATTTGTCGTATGCGACAAATTGGTACTACTGTCAATTTGTCGTATGCGACAAATTGGTACTACTGTCAATTTGTCGTATGCGACAAATTGGTTCAACTGTCAATTTGTCGTATGCGACAAATTGGTTCAACTGTCAATTTGTCGAATGCAACAAATTGGTTCAACTGTCAATTTGTCGTATGCGACAAATTGGTTCAACTGTCAATTCGTCGTATGCGACAAATTGGTACTACTTTCAATTTGTCGTATGCGACAAATTGGTACTACTGTCAATTTGTCGTACGCGACAAATTGGTTCAACTGTCAATTTGTCGTATGCGACAAATTGGTACTACTGTCAATTTGTCGTATGCGACAAATTGGTTCAACTGTCAATTTGTCGTAAGCGACAAATTGGTTCAACTCTCAATTTGTCGTATGCGACAAATTGGTACTACTGTCAATTTGTCGTATGCGACAAATTGGTACTACTGTCAATTTTTCGTATGCGACAAATTGGTTCAACTGTCAATTTGTCGTATGCGACAAATTGGTTCAACTGTCAATTTGTCGTAAGCGACAAATTGGTTCAACTGTCAATTTGTCGTATACGACAAATTGATTCAACTGTCAATTTGTCGTATGCGACAAATTGGTTTAACTGTCAATTTGTCGTATGCGACAAATTGATTCAACTGTCAATTTGTCGTATGCGACAAATTGGTGCTACTGTCAATTTGTCGTATGCGACAAATTGGTTCAAGTGTCAATTTGTCGTATGCGACAATTTGGTTCAACTCTCAATTTGTCGTATGCGACAAATTGGTACTACTGTCAGTTTGTCGTTTGCGACAATTTGGTTCAACTCTCAATTTGTCGTATGCGACAAATTGGTAGTACTGTCAATTTGTCGTATGCGACAAATTTGTTCAACTGTCAATTTGTCGTATGCGACAAATTGGTTCAACTGTCAATTTGTCGTAATTTGTCGTATGCGACAATTTGGTTCAACTCTCAATTTGTCGTATGCGACAAATTGGTACTACTGTCAGTTTGTCGTATGCGACAATTTGGTTCAACTCTCAATTTGTCGTATGCGACAAATTGGTACTACTGTCAATTTGTCGTATGCGACAATTTGGTTCAACTGTCAATTTGTCGTATGCGACAAATTGGTTCAACTGTCAATTTGTCGTAATTTGTCGTATGCGACAAATTGATTCAACTGCCAATTTGTCGTATGCGACAAAGTGGTTTAACTGTCAATTTGTCGTATGCGACAAACTGATTCAACTGTCAATTTGTCGTATGCGACAAATTGGTGCTACTGTCAATTTGTCGAATGCAACAAATTGGTTCAACTGTCAATTTGTCGTATGCGACAAATTGGTTCAACTGTCAATTCGTCGTATGCGACAAATTGGTACTACTTTCAATTTGTCGTATGCGACAAATTGGTACTACTGTCAATTTGTCGTACGCGACAAATTGGTTCAACTGTCAATTTGTCGTATGCGACAAATTGGTACTACTGTCAATTTGTCGTATGCGACAAATTGGTTCAACTGTCAATTTGTCGTAAGCGACAAATTGGTTCAACTCTCAATTTGTCGTATGCGACAAATTGGTACTACTGTCAATTTGTCGTATGCGACAAATTGGTACTACTGTCAATTTTTCGTATGCGACAAATTGGTTCAACTGTCAATTTGTCGTATGCGACAAATTGGTTCAACTGTCAATTTGTCGTAAGCGACAAATTGGTTCAACTGTCAATTTGTCGTATACGACAAATTGATTCAACTGTCAATTTGTCGTATGCGACAAATTGGTTCAACTGTCAATTTGTCGTATGCGACAAATTGGTACTACTGTCAATTTGTCGTATGCGACAAACTGATTCAACTGTCAATTTGTCGTATGCGACAAATTGGTACTACTGTCAATTTGTCGTATGCGACAAATTGGTTCAAGTGTCAATTTGTTGTATGCGACAAATTGGTTCAACTGTCAATTTGTCGTATGCGACAATTTGGTTCAACTCTCAATTTGTCGTATGCGACAAATTGGCACTACTGTCAATTTGTCGTATGCGACAAATTGGTTCACTTGTCAATTTGTCGTATGCGACAAATTGGTTCAACTGTCAATTTGTCGTATGCGACAAATTGGTAGTGCTGTCAATTTGTCGTATGCGACAAATTGATTCAACTGTCAATTTCCCGTTTGCGACAAATTGGTACTACTGTCAATTTGTCGTATGCGACAAATTGGTTCAACTGTCAATTTGTCGTATGCGACAAATTGGTTCAACTGTCAATTTGTCGTATGCGACAAATTGGTAGTACTGTCAATTTGTCGTATGCGACAAATTGATTCAACTGTCAATTTGCCGTTTGCGACAAATTGGTACTACTGTCAATTTGTCGTATGCGACAAATTGGTTCAACTGTCAATTTGTCGTATGCGACAAATTGGTACTACTGTCAATTTGTCGTATGCGACAAATTGGTTCAACTGTCAATTTGTCGTATGCGACAAATTGGTTCAACTGTCAATTTGTCGTAATTTGTCGTATGCGACAAATTGGTTTAACTGTCAATTTGTCGTATGCGACAAACTGATTCAACTGTCAATTTGTCGTATGCGACAAATTGGTAGTACTGTCAATTTGTCGTTTGCGACAAATTGAATCAAGTGTCAATTTGTTGTATGCGACAAATTGGTTCAACTGTCAATTTGTCGTATGCGACAATTTGGTTCAACTCTCAATTTGTCGTATGCGACAAATTGGTACTACTGTCAATTTGTCGTATGCGACAAATTGGTTCAACTGTCAATTTGTCGTATGCGACAAATTGGTTCAACTGTCAATTTGTCGTATGCGACAAATTGGTTCAACTGTCAATTTGTCGTATGCGACAAATTGGTAGTACTGTCAATTTGTCGTATGCGACAAACTGATTCAACTGTCAATTACCCGTTTGCGACAAATTGGTACTACTGTCAATTTGTCGTATGCGACAAATTGGTTCAACTGTCAATTTGTCGTATGCGACAAATTGGTACTACTGTCAATTTGTCGTATGCGACAAATTGGTTCAACTGTCAATTTGTCGTATGCGACAAATTGGTTCAACTGTCAATTTGTCGTATGCGACAAATTGGTAGTACTGTCAATTTGTCGTATGCGACAAATTGATTCAACTGTCAATTTGCCGTTTGCGACAAATTGGTACTACTGTCAATTTGTCGTATGCGACAAATTGGTTCAACTGTCAATTTGTCGTATGCGACAAATTGGTACTACTGTCAATTTGTCGTATGCGACAAATTGGTTCAACTGTCAATTTGTCGTATGCGACAAATTGGTTCAACTGGCAATTTGTCGTATGCGACAAATTGGTAGTACTGTCAATTTGTCGTATGCGACAAATTGATTCAACTGTCAATTTGCCGTTTGCGACAAATTGGTACTACTGTCAATTTGTCGTATGCGACAAATTGGTTCAACTGTCAATTTGTCGTATGCGACAAATTGGTACTACTGTCAATTTGTCGTATGCGACAAATTGGTTCAACTGTCAATTTGTCGTATGCGACAAATTGATTCAACTGCCAATTTGTCGTATGCGACAAATTGGTTCAACTGTCAATTTGTCGTATGCGACAAATTGGTAGTACTGTCAATTTGTCGTTTGCGACAAATTGATTCAACTGTCAATTTGTCGCATACGACAAATTGATTCAACTGTCAATTTGTCGTATGCGACAAATTGGTTTAACTGTCAATTTGTCGTATGCGACAAATTGATTCAACTGTCAATTTGTCGTATGCGACAAATTGGTGCTACTGTCAATTTGTCGTATGCGACAAATTGGTTCAAGTGTCAATTTGTCGTAGGCGACAATTTGGTTCAACTCTCAATTTGTCGTATGCGACAAATTGGTAGTACTGTCAATTTGTCGTATGCGACAAATTGATTCAACTGTCAATTTGCCGTTTGCGACAAATTGGTACTACTGTCAATTTGTCGTATGCGACAAATTGGTTCAACTGTCAATTTGTCGTATGCGACAAATTGGTACTACTGTCAATTTGTCGTATGCGACAAATTGGTTCAACTGTCAATTTGTCGTATGCGACAAATTGGTTCAACTGGCAATTTGTCGTATGCGACAAATTGGTAGTACTGTCAATTTGTCGTATGCGACAAATTGATTCAACTGTCAATTTGCCGTTTGCGACAAATTGGTACTACTGTCAATTTGTCGTATGCGACAAATTGGTTCAACTGTCAATTTGTCGTATGCGACAAATTGGTACTACTGTCAATTTGTCGTATGCGACAAATTGGTTCAACTGTCAATTTGTCGTATGCGACAAATTGATTCAACTGCCAATTTGTCGTATGCGACAAATTGGTACTACTGTCAATTTGTCGTATGCGACAAATTGGTTCAACTGTCAATTTGTCGTATGCGACAAATTGGTTCAACTGGCAATTTGTCGTATGCGACAAATTGGTAGTACTGTCAATTTGTCGTATGCGACAAATTGATTCAACTGTCAATTTGCCGTTTGCGACAAATTGGTACTACTGTCAATTTGTCGTATGCGACAAATTGGTTCAACTGTCAATTTGTCGTATGCGACAAATTGGTACTACTGTCAATTTGTCGTATGCGACAAATTGGTTCAACTGTCAATTTGTCGTATGCGACAAATTGATTCAACTGCCAATTTGTCGTATGCGACAAATTGGTTCAACTGTCAATTTGTCGTATGCGACAAATTGGTAGTACTGTCAATTTGTCGTTTGCGACAAATTGATTCAACTGTCAATTTGTCGTATACGACAAATTGATTCAACTGTCAATTTGTCGTATGCGACAAATTGGTGCTACTGTCAATTTGTCGTATGCGACAAATTGGTTCAAGTGTCAATTTGTCGTAGGCGACAATTTGGTTCAACTCTCAATTTTTCGTATGCGACAAATTGGTAGTACTGTCAATTTGTCGTATGCGACAAATTGATTCAACTGTCAATTTGCCGTTTGCGACAAATTGGTACTACTGTCAATTTGTCGTATGCGACAAATTGGTTCAACTGTCAATTTGTCGTATGCGACAAATTGGTACTACTGTCAATTTGTCGTATGCGACAAATTGGTTCAACTGTCAATTTGTCGTATGCGACAAATTGGTTCAACTGGCAATTTGTCGTATGCGACAAATTGGTAGTACTGTCAATTTGTCGTATGCGACAAATTGATTCAACTGTCAATTTGCCGTTTGCGACAAATTGGTACTACTGTCAATTTGTCGTATGCGACAAATTGGTTCAACTGTCAATTTGTCGTATGCGACAAATTGGTACTACTGTCAATTTGTCGTATGCGACAAATTGGTTCAACTGTCAATTTGTCGTATGCGACAAATTGATTCAACTGCCAATTTGTCGTATGCGACAAATTGGTTCAACTGTCAATTTGTCGTATGCGACAAATTGGTAGTACTGTCAATTTGTCGTTTGCGACAAATTGATTCAACTGTCAATTTGTCGTATACGACAAATTGATTCAACTGTCAATTTGTCGTATGCGACAAATTGGTTTAACTGTCAATTTGTCGTATGCGACAAATTGGTGCTACTGTCAATTTGTCGTATGCGACAAATTGGTTCAAGTGTCAATTTGTCGTAGGCGACAATTTGGTTCAACTCTCAATTTGTCGTATGCGACAAATTGGTAGTACTGTCAATTTGTCGTATGCGACAAATTGATTCAACTGTCAATTTGCCGTTTGCGACAAATTGGTACTACTGTCAATTTGTCGTATGCGACAAATTGGTTCAACTGTCAATTTGTCGTATGCGACAAATTGGTACTACTGTCAATTTGTCGTATGCGACAAATTGGTTCAACTGTCAATTTGTCGTATGCGACAAATTGGTTCAACTGGCAATTTGTCGTATGCGACAAATTGGTAGTACTGTCAATTTGTCGTATGCGACAAATTGATTCAACTGTCAATTTGCCGTTTGCGACAAATTGGTACTACTGTCAATTTGTCGTATGCGACAAATTGGTTCAACTGTCAATTTGTCGTATGCGACAAATTGGTACTACTGTCAATTTGTCGTATGCGACAAATTGGTTCAACTGTCAATTTGTCGTATGCGACAAATTGATTCAACTGCCAATTTGTCGTATGCGACAAATTGGTTCAACTGTCAATTTGTCGTATGCGACAAATTGGTAGTACTGTCAATTTGTCGTTTGCGACAAATTGATTCAACTGTCAATTTGTCGTATACGACAAATTGATTCAACTGTCAATTTGTCGTATGCGACAAATTGATTCAACTGTCAATTTGCCGATTGCGACAAATTGGTACTACTGTCAATTTGTCGTATGCGACAAATTGGTTCAACTGTCAATTTGTCGTATGCGACAAATTGGTACTACTGTCAATTTGTCGTATGCGACAAATTGGTTCAACTGTCAATTTGTCGTATGCGACAAATTGATTCAACTGCCAATTTGTCGTATGCGACAAATTGGTTCAACTGTCAATTTGTTGTATGCGACAAATTGGTAGTACTGTCAATTTGTCGTTTGCGACAAATTGATTCAACTGTCAATTTGTCGTATACGACAAATTGATTCAACTGTCAATTTGTCGTATGCGACAAATTGGTTTAACTGTCAATTTGTCGTATGCGACAAATTGATTCAACTGTCAATTTGTCGTATGCGACAAATTGGTGCTACTGTCAATTTGTCGTATGCGACAAATTGGTTCAAGTGTCAATTTGTCGTAGGCGACAATTTGGTTCAACTCTCAATTTGTCGTATGCGACAAATTGGTAGTACTGTCAATTTGTCGTATGCGACAAATTGATTCAACTGTCAATTTGCCGTTTGCGACAAATTGGTACTACTGTCAATTTGTCGTATGCGACAAATTGGTTCAACTGTCAATTTGTCGTATGCGACAAATTGGTACTACTGTCAATTTGTCGTATGCGACAAATTGGTTCAACTGTCAATTTGTCGTATGCGACAAATTGGTTCAACTGGCAATTTGTCGTATGCGACAAATTGGTAGTACTGTCAATTTGTCGTATGCGACAAATTGATTCAACTGTCAATTTGCCGTTTGCGACAAATTGGTACTACTGTCAATTTGTCGTATGCGACAAATTGGTTCAACTGTCAATTTGTCGTATGCGACAAATTGGTACTACTGTCAATTTGTCGTATGCGACAAATTGGTTCAACTGTCAATTTGTCGTATGCGACAAATTAATTCAACTGCCAATTTGTCGTATGCGACAAATTGGTACTACTGTCAATTTGTCGTATGCGACAAATTGGTTCAACTGTCAATTTGTCGTATGCGACAAATTGGTTCAACTGGCAATTTGTCGTATGCGACAAATTGGTAGTACTGTCAATTTGTCGTATGCGACAAATTGATTCAACTGTCAATTTGCCGTTTGCGACAAATTGGTACTACTGTCAATTTGTCGTATGCGACAAATTGGTTCAACTGTCAATTTGTCGTATGCGACAAATTGGTACTACTGTCAATTTGTCGTATGCGACAAATTGGTTCAACTGTCAATTTGTCGTATGCGACAAATTGATTCAACTGCCAATTTGTCGTATGCGACAAATTGGTTCAACTGTCAATTTGTCGTATGCGACAAATTGGTAGTACTGTCAATTTGTCGTTTGCGACAAATTGATTCAACTGTCAATTTGTCGTATACGACAAATTGATTCAACTGTCAATTTGTCGTATGCGACAAATTGGTTTAACTGTCAATTTGTCGTATGCGACAAATTGATTCAACTGTCAATTTGTCGTATGCGACAAATTGGTGCTACTGTCAATTTGTCGTATGCGACAAATTGGTTCAAGTGTCAATTTGTCGTAGGCGACAATTTGGTTCAACTCTCAATTTTTCGTATGCGACAAATTGGTAGTACTGTCAATTTGTCGTATGCGACAAATTGATTCAACTGTCAATTTGCCGTTTGCGACAAATTGGTACTACTGTCAATTTGTCGTATGCGACAAATTGGTTCAACTGTCAATTTGTCGTATGCGACAAATTGGTACTACTGTCAATTTGTCGTATGCGACAAATTGGTTCAACTGTCAATTTGTCGTATGCGACAAATTGGTTCAACTGGCAATTTGTCGTATGCGACAAATTGGTAGTACTGTCAATTTGTCGTATGCGACAAATTGATTCAACTGTCAATTTGCCGTTTGCGACAAATTGGTACTACTGTCAATTTGTCGTATGCGACAAATTGGTTCAACTGTCAATTTGTCGTATGCGACAAATTGGTTCAACTGTCAATTTGTCGTATGCGACAAATTGGTACTACTGTCAATTTGTCGTATGCGACAAATTGGTTCAACTGTCAATTTGTCGTATGCGACAAATTGGTTCAACTGGCAATTTGTCGTATGCGACAAATTGGTAGTACTGTCAATTTGTCGTATGCGACAAATTGATTCAACTGTCAATTTGCCGTTTGCGACAAATTGGTACTACTGTCAATTTGTCGTATGCGACAAATTGGTTCAACTGTCAATTTGTCGTATGCGACAAATTGGTACTACTGTCAATTTGTCGTATGCGACAAATTGGTTCAACTGTCAATTTGTCGTATGCGACAAATTGATTCAACTGCCAATTTGTCGTATGCGACAAATTGGTTCAACTGTCAATTTGTCGTATGCGACAAATTGGTAGTACTGTCAATTTGTCGTTTGCGACAAATTGATTCAACTGTCAATTTGTCGTATACGACAAATTGATTCAACTGTCAATTTGTCGTATGCGACAAATTGATTCAACTGTCAATTTGCCGATTGCGACAAATTGGTACTACTGTCAATTTGTCGTATGCGACAAACTGATTCAACTGTCAATTACCCGTTTGCGACAAATTGGTACTACTGTCAATTTGTCGTATGCGACAAATTGGTTCAACTGTCAATTTGTCGTATGCGACAAATTGGTACTACTGTCAATTTGTCGTATGCGACAAATTGGTTCAACTGTCAATTTGTCGTATGCGACAAATTGGTTCAACTGTCAATTTGTCGTATGCGACAAATTGGTAGTACTGTCAATTTGTCGTATGCGACAAATTGATTCAACTGTCAATTTGCCGTTTGCGACAAATTGGTACTACTGTCAATTTGTCGTATGCGACAAATTGGTTCAACTGTCAATTTGTCGTATGCGACAAATTGGTACTACTGTCAATTTGTCGTATGCGACAAATTGGTTCAACTGTCAATTTGTCGTATGCGACAAATTGGTTCAACTGGCAATTTGTCGTATGCGACAAATTGGTAGTACTGTCAATTTGTCGTATGCGACAAATTGATTCAACTGTCAATTTGCCGTTTGCGACAAATTGGTACTACTGTCAATTTGTCGTATGCGACAAATTGGTTCAACTGTCAATTTGTCGTATGCGACAAATTGGTACTACTGTCAATTTGTCGTATGCGACAAATTGGTTCAACTGTCAATTTGTCGTATGCGACAAATTGATTCAACTGCCAATTTGTCGTATGCGACAAATTGGTTCAACTGTCAATTTGTCGTATGCGACAAATTGGTAGTACTGTCAATTTGTCGTTTGCGACAAATTGATTCAACTGTCAATTTGTCGTATACGACAAATTGATTCAACTGTCAATTTGTCGTATGCGACAAATTGGTTTAACTGTCAATTTGTCGTATGCGACAAATTGATTCAACTGTCAATTTGTCGTATGCGACAAATTGGTGCTACTGTCAATTTGTCGTATGCGACAAATTGGTTCAAGTGTCAATTTGTCGTAGGCGACAATTTGGTTCAACTCTCAATTTGTCGTATGCGACAAATTGGTAGTACTGTCAATTTGTCGTATGCGACAAATTGATTCAACTGTCAATTTGCCGTTTGCGACAAATTGGTACTACTGTCAATTTGTCGTATGCGACAAATTGGTTCAACTGTCAATTTGTCGTATGCGACAAATTGGTACTACTGTCAATTTGTCGTATGCGACAAATTGGTTCAACTGTCAATTTGTCGTATGCGACAAATTGGTTCAACTGGCAATTTGTCGTATGCGACAAATTGGTAGTACTGTCAATTTGTCGTATGCGACAAATTGATTCAACTGTCAATTTGCCGTTTGCGACAAATTGGTACTACTGTCAATTTGTCGTATGCGACAAATTGGTTCAACTGTCAATTTGTCGTATGCGACAAATTGGTACTACTGTCAATTTGTCGTATGCGACAAATTGGTTCAACTGTCAATTTGTCGTATGCGACAAATTGATTCAACTGCCAATTTGTCGTATGCGACAAATTGGTACTACTGTCAATTTGTCGTATGCGACAAATTGGTTCAACTGTCAATTTGTCGTATGCGACAAATTGGTTCAACTGGCAATTTGTCGTATGCGACAAATTGGTAGTACTGTCAATTTGTCGTATGCGACAAATTGATTCAACTGTCAATTTGCCGTTTGCGACAAATTGGTACTACTGTCAATTTGTCGTATGCGACAAATTGGTTCAACTGTCAATTTGTCGTATGCGACAAATTGGTACTACTGTCAATTTGTCGTATGCGACAAATTGGTTCAACTGTCAATTTGTCGTATGCGACAAATTGATTCAACTGCCAATTTGTCGTATGCGACAAATTGGTTCAACTGTCAATTTGTCGTATGCGACAAATTGGTAGTACTGTCAATTTGTCGTTTGCGACAAATTGATTCAACTGTCAATTTGTCGTATACGACAAATTGATTCAACTGTCAATTTGTCGTATGCGACAAATTGGTGCTACTGTCAATTTGTCGTATGCGACAAATTGGTTCAAGTGTCAATTTGTCGTAGGCGACAATTTGGTTCAACTCTCAATTTTTCGTATGCGACAAATTGGTAGTACTGTCAATTTGTCGTATGCGACAAATTGATTCAACTGTCAATTTGCCGTTTGCGACAAATTGGTACTACTGTCAATTTGTCGTATGCGACAAATTGGTTCAACTGTCAATTTGTCGTATGCGACAAATTGGTACTACTGTCAATTTGTCGTATGCGACAAATTGGTTCAACTGTCAATTTGTCGTATGCGACAAATTGGTTCAACTGGCAATTTGTCGTATGCGACAAATTGGTAGTACTGTCAATTTGTCGTATGCGACAAATTGATTCAACTGTCAATTTGCCGTTTGCGACAAATTGGTACTACTGTCAATTTGTCGTATGCGACAAATTGGTTCAACTGTCAATTTGTCGTATGCGACAAATTGGTACTACTGTCAATTTGTCGTATGCGACAAATTGGTTCAACTGTCAATTTGTCGTATGCGACAAATTGATTCAACTGCCAATTTGTCGTATGCGACAAATTGGTTCAACTGTCAATTTGTCGTATGCGACAAATTGGTAGTACTGTCAATTTGTCGTTTGCGACAAATTGATTCAACTGTCAATTTGTCGTATACGACAAATTGATTCAACTGTCAATTTGTCGTATGCGACAAATTGGTTTAACTGTCAATTTGTCGTATGCGACAAATTGGTGCTACTGTCAATTTGTCGTATGCGACAAATTGGTTCAAGTGTCAATTTGTCGTAGGCGACAATTTGGTTCAACTCTCAATTTGTCGTATGCGACAAATTGGTAGTACTGTCAATTTGTCGTATGCGACAAATTGATTCAACTGTCAATTTGCCGTTTGCGACAAATTGGTACTACTGTCAATTTGTCGTATGCGACAAATTGGTTCAACTGTCAATTTGTCGTATGCGACAAATTGGTACTACTGTCAATTTGTCGTATGCGACAAATTGGTTCAACTGTCAATTTGTCGTATGCGACAAATTGGTTCAACTGGCAATTTGTCGTATGCGACAAATTGGTAGTACTGTCAATTTGTCGTATGCGACAAATTGATTCAACTGTCAATTTGCCGTTTGCGACAAATTGGTACTACTGTCAATTTGTCGTATGCGACAAATTGGTTCAACTGTCAATTTGTCGTATGCGACAAATTGGTACTACTGTCAATTTGTCGTATGCGACAAATTGGTTCAACTGTCAATTTGTCGTATGCGACAAATTGATTCAACTGCCAATTTGTCGTATGCGACAAATTGGTTCAACTGTCAATTTGTCGTATGCGACAAATTGGTAGTACTGTCAATTTGTCGTTTGCGACAAATTGATTCAACTGTCAATTTGTCGTATACGACAAATTGATTCAACTGTCAATTTGTCGTATGCGACAAATTGATTCAACTGTCAATTTGCCGATTGCGACAAATTGGTACTACTGTCAATTTGTCGTATGCGACAAATTGGTTCAACTGTCAATTTGTCGTATGCGACAAATTGGTACTACTGTCAATTTGTCGTATGCGACAAATTGGTTCAACTGTCAATTTGTCGTATGCGACAAATTGATTCAACTGCCAATTTGTCGTATGCGACAAATTGGTTCAACTGTCAATTTGTCGTATGCGACAAATTGGTAGTACTGTCAATTTGTCGTTTGCGACAAATTGATTCAACTGTCAATTTGTCGTATACGACAAATTGATTCAACTGTCAATTTGTCGTATGCGACAAATTGGTTTAACTGTCAATTTGTCGTATGCGACAAATTGATTCAACTGTCAATTTGTCGTATGCGACAAATTGGTGCTACTGTCAATTTGTCGTATGCGACAAATTGGTTCAAGTGTCAATTTGTCGTAGGCGACAATTTGGTTCAACTCTCAATTTGTCGTATGCGACAAATTGGTAGTACTGTCAATTTGTCGTATGCGACAAATTGATTCAACTGTCAATTTGCCGTTTGCGACAAATTGGTACTACTGTCAATTTGTCGTATGCGACAAATTGGTTCAACTGTCAATTTGTCGTATGCGACAAATTGGTACTACTGTCAATTTGTCGTATGCGACAAATTGGTTCAACTGTCAATTTGTCGTATGCGACAAATTGGTTCAACTGGCAATTTGTCGTATGCGACAAATTGGTAGTACTGTCAATTTGTCGTATGCGACAAATTGATTCAACTGTCAATTTGCCGTTTGCGACAAATTGGTACTACTGTCAATTTGTCGTATGCGACAAATTGGTTCAACTGTCAATTTGTCGTATGCGACAAATTGGTACTACTGTCAATTTGTCGTATGCGACAAATTGGTTCAACTGTCAATTTGTCGTATGCGACAAATTGATTCAACTGCCAATTTGTCGTATGCGACAAATTGGTACTACTGTCAATTTGTCGTATGCGACAAATTGGTTCAACTGTCAATTTGTCGTATGCGACAAATTGGTTCAACTGGCAATTTGTCGTATGCGACAAATTGGTAGTACTGTCAATTTGTCGTATGCGACAAATTGATTCAACTGTCAATTTGCCGTTTGCGACAAATTGGTACTACTGTCAATTTGTCGTATGCGACAAATTGGTTCAACTGTCAATTTGTCGTATGCGACAAATTGGTACTACTGTCAATTTGTCGTATGCGACAAATTGGTTCAACTGTCAATTTGTCGTATGCGACAAATTGATTCAACTGCCAATTTGTCGTATGCGACAAATTGGTAGTACTGTCAATTTGTCGTTTGCGACAAATTGATTCAACTGTCAATTTGTCGTATACGACAAATTGATTCAACTGTCAATTTGTCGTATGCGACAAATTGGTTTAACTGTCAATTTGTCGTATGCGACAAATTGATTCAACTGTCAATTTGTCGTATGCGACAAATTGGTGCTACTGTCAATTTGTCGTATGCGACAAATTGGTTCAAGTGTCAATTTGTCGTAGGCGACAATTTGGTTCAACTCTCAATTTTTCGTATGCGACAAATTGGTAGTACTGTCAATTTGTCGTATGCGACAAATTGATTCAACTGTCAATTTGCCGTTTGCGACAAATTGGTACTACTGTCAATTTGTCGTATGCGACAAATTGGTTCAACTGTCAATTTGTCGTATGCGACAAATTGGTACTACTGTCAATTTGTCGTATGCGACAAATTGGTTCAACTGTCAATTTGTCGTATGCGACAAATTGGTTCAACTGGCAATTTGTCGTATGCGACAAATTGGTAGTACTGTCAATTTGTCGTATGCGACAAATTGATTCAACTGTCAATTTGCCGTTTGCGACAAATTGGTACTACTGTCAATTTGTCGTATGCGACAAATTGGTTCAACTGTCAATTTGTCGTATGCGACAAATTGGTACTACTGTCAATTTGTCGTATGCGACAAATTGGTTCAACTGTCAATTTGTCGTATGCGACAAATTGATTCAACTGCCAATTTGTCGTATGCGACAAATTGGTTCAACTGTCAATTTGTCGTATGCGACAAATTGGTAGTACTGTCAATTTGTCGTTTGCGACAAATTGATTCAACTGTCAATTTGTCGTATACGACAAATTGATTCAACTGTCAATTTGTCGTATGCGACAAATTGGTTTAACTGTCAATTTGTCGTATGCGACAAATTGATTCAACTGTCAATTTGTCGTATGCGACAAATTGGTGCTACTGTCAATTTGTCGTATGCGACAAATTGGTTCAAGTGTCAATTTGTCGTAGGCGACAATTTGGTTCAACTCTCAATTTGTCGTATGCGACAAATTGGTAGTACTGTCAATTTGTCGTATGCGACAAATTGATTCAACTGTCAATTTGCCGTTTGCGACAAATTGGTACTACTGTCAATTTGTCGTATGCGACAAATTGGTTCAACTGTCAATTTGTCGTATGCGACAAATTGGTACTACTGTCAATTTGTCGTATGCGACAAATTGGTTCAACTGTCAATTTGTCGTATGCGACAAATTGGTTCAACTGGCAATTTGTCGTATGCGACAAATTGGTAGTACTGTCAATTTGTCGTATGCGACAAATTGATTCAACTGTCAATTTGCCGTTTGCGACAAATTGGTACTACTGTCAATTTGTCGTATGCGACAAATTGGTTCAACTGTCAATTTGTCGTATGCGACAAATTGGTACTACTGTCAATTTGTCGTATGCGACAAATTGGTTCAACTGTCAATTTGTCGTATGCGACAAATTGATTCAACTGCCAATTTGTCGTATGCGACAAATTGGTACTACTGTCAATTTGTCGTATGCGACAAATTGGTTCAACTGTCAATTTGTCGTATGCGACAAATTGGTTCAACTGGCAATTTGTCGTATGCGACAAATTGGTAGTACTGTCAATTTGTCGTATGCGACAAATTGATTCAACTGTCAATTTGCCGTTTGCGACAAATTGGTACTACTGTCAATTTGTCGTATGCGACAAATTGGTTCAACTGTCAATTTGTCGTATGCGACAAATTGGTACTACTGTCAATTTGTCGTATGCGACAAATTGGTTCAACTGTCAATTTGTCGTATGCGACAAATTGATTCAACTGCCAATTTGTCGTATGCGACAAATTGGTAGTACTGTCAATTTGTCGTTTGCGACAAATTGATTCAACTGTCAATTTGTCGTATACGACAAATTGATTCAACTGTCAATTTGTCGTATGCGACAAATTGGTTTAACTGTCAATTTGTCGTATGCGACAAATTGATTCAACTGTCAATTTGTCGTATGCGACAAATTGGTGCTACTGTCAATTTGTCGTATGCGACAAATTGGTTCAAGTGTCAATTTGTCGTAGGCGACAATTTGGTTCAACTCTCAATTTTTCGTATGCGACAAATTGGTAGTCCTGTCAATTTGTCGTATGCGACAAATTGATTCAACTGTCAATTTGCCGTTTGCGACAAATTGGTACTACTGTCAATTTGTCGTATGCGACAAATTGGTTCAACTGTCAATTTGTCGTATGCGACAAATTGGTACTACTGTCAATTTGTCGTATGCGACAAATTGGTTCAACTGTCAATTTGTCGTATGCGACAAATTGGTTCAACTGGCAATTTGTCGTATGCGACAAATTGGTAGTACTGTCAATTTGTCGTATGCGACAAATTGATTCAACTGTCAATTTGCCGTTTGCGACAAATTGGTACTACTGTCAATTTGTCGTATGCGACAAATTGGTTCAACTGTCAATTTGTCGTATGCGACAAATTGGTTCAACTGTCAATTTGTCGTATGCGACAAATTGGTACTACTGTCAATTTGTCGTATGCGACAAATTGGTTCAACTGTCAATTTGTCGTATGCGACAAATTGGTTCAACTGGCAATTTGTCGTATGCGACAAATTGGTAGTACTGTCAATTTGTCGTATGCGACAAATTGATTCAACTGTCAATTTGCCGTTTGCGACAAATTGGTACTACTGTCAATTTGTCGTATGCGACAAATTGGTTCAACTGTCAATTTGTCGTATGCGACAAATTGGTACTACTGTCAATTTGTCGTATGCGACAAATTGGTTCAACTGTCAATTTGTCGTATGCGACAAATTGATTCAACTGCCAATTTGTCGTATGCGACAAATTGGTTCAACTGTCAATTTGTCGTATGCGACAAATTGGTAGTACTGTCAATTTGTCGTTTGCGACAAATTGATTCAACTGTCAATTTGTCGTATACGACAAATTGATTCAACTGTCAATTTGTCGTATGCGACAAATTGATTCAACTGTCAATTTGCCGATTGCGACAAATTGGTACTACTGTCAATTTGTCGTATGCGACAAATTGGTTCAACTGTCAATTTGTCGTATGCGACAAATTGGTACTACTGTCAATTTGTCGTATGCGACAAATTGGTTCAACTGTCAATTTGTCGTATGCGACAAATTGATTCAACTGCCAATTTGTCGTATGCGACAAATTGGTTCAACTGTCAATTTGTCGTATGCGACAAATTGGTAGTACTGTCAATTTGTCGTTTGCGACAAATTGATTCAACTGTCAATTTGTCGTATACGACAAATTGATTCAACTGTCAATTTGTCGTATGCGACAAATTGGTTTAACTGTCAATTTGTCGTATGCGACAAATTGATTCAACTGTCAATTTGTCGTATGCGACAAATTGGTGCTACTGTCAATTTGTCGTATGCGACAAATTGGTTCAAGTGTCAATTTGTCGTAGGCGACAATTTGGTTCAACTCTCAATTTGTCGTATGCGACAAATTGGTAGTACTGTCAATTTGTCGTATGCGACAAATTGATTCAACTGTCAATTTGCCGTTTGCGACAAATTGGTACTACTGTCAATTTGTCGTATGCGACAAATTGGTTCAACTGTCAATTTGTCGTATGCGACAAATTGGTACTACTGTCAATTTGTCGTATGCGACAAATTGGTTCAACTGTCAATTTGTCGTATGCGACAAATTGGTTCAACTGGCAATTTGTCGTATGCGACAAATTGGTAGTACTGTCAATTTGTCGTATGCGACAAATTGATTCAACTGTCAATTTGCCGTTTGCGACAAATTGGTACTACTGTCAATTTGTCGTATGCGACAAATTGGTTCAACTGTCAATTTGTCGTATGCGACAAATTGGTACTACTGTCAATTTGTCGTATGCGACAAATTGGTTCAACTGTCAATTTGTCGTATGCGACAAATTGATTCAACTGCCAATTTGTCGTATGCGACAAATTGGTACTACTGTCAATTTGTCGTATGCGACAAATTGGTTCAACTGTCAATTTGTCGTATGCGACAAATTGGTTCAACTGGCAATTTGTCGTATGCGACAAATTGGTAGTACTGTCAATTTGTCGTATGCGACAAATTGATTCAACTGTCAATTTGCCGTTTGCGACAAATTGGTACTACTGTCAATTTGTCGTATGCGACAAATTGGTTCAACTGTCAATTTGTCGTATGCGACAAATTGATTCAACTGCCAATTTGTCGTATGCGACAAATTGGTTCAACTGTCAATTTGTCGTATGCGACAAATTGGTAGTACTGTCAATTTGTCGTTTGCGACAAATTGATTCAACTGTCAATTTGTCGTATACGACAAATTGATTCAACTGTCAATTTGTCGTATGCGACAAATTGGTTTAACTGTCAATTTGTCGTATGCGACAAATTGATTCAACTGTCAATTTGTCGTATGCGACAAATTGGTGCTACTGTCAATTTGTCGTATGCGACAAATTGGTTCAAGTGTCAATTTGTCGTAGGCGACAATTTGGTTCAACTCTCAATTTGTCGTATGCGACAAATTGGTAGTACTGTCAATTTGTCGTATGCGACAAATTGATTCAACTGTCAATTTGCCGTTTGCGACAAATTGGTACTACTGTCAATTTGTCGTATGCGACAAATTGGTTCAACTGTCAATTTGTCGTATGCGACAAATTGGTACTACTGTCAATTTGTCGTATGCGACAAATTGGTTCAACTGTCAATTTGTCGTATGCGACAAATTGGTTCAACTGGCAATTTGTCGTATGCGACAAATTGGTAGTACTGTCAATTTGTCGTATGCGACAAATTGATTCAACTGTCAATTTGCCGTTTGCGACAAATTGGTACTACTGTCAATTTGTCGTATGCGACAAATTGGTTCAACTGTCAATTTGTCGTATGCGACAAATTGGTACTACTGTCAATTTGTCGTATGCGACAAATTGGTTCAACTGTCAATTTGTCGTATGCGACAAATTGATTCAACTGCCAATTTGTCGTATGCGACAAATTGGTACTACTGTCAATTTGTCGTATGCGACAAATTGGTTCAACTGTCAATTTGTCGTATGCGACAAATTGGTTCAACTGGCAATTTGTCGTATGCGACAAATTGGTAGTACTGTCAATTTGTCGTATGCGACAAATTGATTCAACTGTCAATTTGCCGTTTGCGACAAATTGGTACTACTGTCAATTTGTCGTATGCGACAAATTGGTTCAACTGTCAATTTGTCGTATGCGACAAATTGGTACTACTGTCAATTTGTCGTATGCGACAAATTGGTTCAACTGTCAATTTGTCGTATGCGACAAATTGATTCAACTGCCAATTTGTCGTATGCGACAAATTGGTTCAACTGTCAATTTGTCGTATGCGACAAATTGGTAGTACTGTCAATTTGTCGTTTGCGACAAATTGATTCAACTGTCAATTTGTCGTATACGACAAATTGATTCAACTGTCAATTTGTCGTATGCGACAAATTGGTTTAACTGTCAATTTGTCGTATGCGACAAATTGATTCAACTGTCAATTTGTCGTATGCGACAAATTGGTGCTACTGTCAATTTGTCGTATGCGACAAATTGGTTCAAGTGTCAATTTGTCGTAGGCGACAATTTGGTTCAACTCTCAATTTTTCGTATGCGACAAATTGGTAGTACTGTCAATTTGTCGTATGCGACAAATTGATTCAACTGTCAATTTGCCGTTTGCGACAAATTGGTACTACTGTCAATTTGTCGTATGCGACAAATTGGTTCAACTGTCAATTTGTCGTATGCGACAAATTGGTACTACTGTCAATTTGTCGTATGCGACAAATTGGTTCAACTGTCAATTTGTCGTATGCGACAAATTGGTTCAACTGGCAATTTGTCGTATGCGACAAATTGGTAGTACTGTCAATTTGTCGTATGCGACAAATTGATTCAACTGTCAATTTGCCGTTTGCGACAAATTGGTACTACTGTCAATTTGTCGTATGCGACAAATTGGTTCAACTGTCAATTTGTCGTATGCGACAAATTGGTACTACTGTCAATTTGTCGTATGCGACAAATTGGTTCAACTGTCAATTTGTCGTATGCGACAAATTGGTACTACTGTCAATTTGTCGTATGCGACAAATTGGTTCAACTGTCAATTTGTCGTATGCGACAAATTGATTCAACTGCCAATTTGTCGTATGCGACAAATTGGTTCAACTGTCAATTTGTCGTATGCGACAAATTGGTAGTACTGTCAATTTGTCGTTTGCGACAAATTGATTCAACTGTCAATTTGTCGTATACGACAAATTGATTCAACTGTCAATTTGTCGTATGCGACAAATTGATTCAACTGTCAATTTGCCGATTGCGACAAATTGGTACTACTGTCAATTTGTCGTATGCGACAAATTGGTTCAACTGTCAATTTGTCGTATGCGACAAATTGGTACTACTGTCAATTTGTCGTATGCGACAAATTGGTTCAACTGTCAATTTGTCGTATGCGACAAATTGATTCAACTGCCAATTTGTCGTATGCGACAAATTGGTTCAACTGTCAATTTGTCGTATGCGACAAATTGGTAGTACTGTCAATTTGTCGTTTGCGACAAATTGATTCAACTGTCAATTTGTCGTATACGACAAATTGATTCAACTGTCAATTTGTCGTATGCGACAAATTGGTTTAACTGTCAATTTGTCGTATGCGACAAATTGATTCAACTGTCAATTTGTCGTATGCGACAAATTGGTGCTACTGTCAATTTGTCGTATGCGACAAATTGGTTCAAGTGTCAATTTGTCGTAGGCGACAATTTGGTTCAACTCTCAATTTGTCGTATGCGACAAATTGGTAGTACTGTCAATTTGTCGTATGCGACAAATTGATTCAACTGTCAATTTGCCGTTTGCGACAAATTGGTACTACTGTCAATTTGTCGTATGCGACAAATTGGTTCAACTGTCAATTTGTCGTATGCGACAAATTGGTACTACTGTCAATTTGTCGTATGCGACAAATTGGTTCAACTGTCAATTTGTCGTATGCGACAAATTGGTTCAACTGGCAATTTGTCGTATGCGACAAATTGGTAGTACTGTCAATTTGTCGTATGCGACAAATTGATTCAACTGTCAATTTGCCGTTTGCGACAAATTGGTACTACTGTCAATTTGTCGTATGCGACAAATTGGTTCAACTGTCAATTTGTCGTATGCGACAAATTGGTACTACTGTCAATTTGTCGTATACGACAAATTGGTTCAACTGTCAATTTGTCGTATGCGACAAATTGATTCAACTGCCAATTTGTCGTATGCGACAAATTGGTACTACTGTCAATTTGTCGTATGCGACAAATTGGTTCAACTGTCAATTTGTCGTATGCGACAAATTGGTTCAACTGGCAATTTGTCGTATGCGACAAATTGGTAGTACTGTCAATTTGTCGTATGCGACAAATTGATTCAACTGTCAATTTGCCGTTTGCGACAAATTGGTACTACTGTCAATTTGTCGTATGCGACAAATTGGTTCAACTGTCAATTTGTCGTATGCGACAAATTGGTACTACTGTCAATTTGTCGTATGCGACAAATTGGTTCAACTGTCAATTTGTCGTATGCGACAAATTGATTCAACTGCCAATTTGTCGTATGCGACAAATTGGTTCAACTGTCAATTTGTCGTATGCGACAAATTGGTAGTACTGTCAATTTGTCGTTTGCGACAAATTGATTCAACTGTCAATTTGTCGTATACGACAAATTGATTCAACTGTCAATTTGTCGTATGCGACAAATTGGTTTAACTGTCAATTTGTCGTATGCGACAAATTGATTCAACTGTCAATTTGTCGTATGCGACAAATTGGTGCTACTGTCAATTTGTCGTATGCGACAAATTGGTTCAAGTGTCAATTTGTCGTAGGCGACAATTTGGTTCAACTCTCAATTTTTCGTATGCGACAAATTGGTAGTACTGTCAATTTGTCGTATGCGACAAATTGATTCAACTGTCAATTTGCCGTTTGCGACAAATTGGTACTACTGTCAATTTGTCGTATGCGACAAATTGGTTCAACTGTCAATTTGTCGTATGCGACAAATTGGTACTACTGTCAATTTGTCGTATGCGACAAATTGGTTCAACTGTCAATTTGTCGTATGCGACAAATTGGTTCAACTGGCAATTTGTCGTATGCGACAAATTGGTAGTACTGTCAATTTGTCGTATGCGACAAATTGATTCAACTGTCAATTTGCCGTTTGCGACAAATTGGTACTACTGTCAATTTGTCGTATGCGACAAATTGGTTCAACTGTCAATTTGTCGTATGCGACAAATTGGTACTACTGTCAATTTGTCGTATGCGACAAATTGGTTCAACTGTCAATTTGTCGTATGCGACAAATTGATTCAACTGCCAATTTGTCGTATGCGACAAATTGGTTCAACTGTCAATTTGTCGTATGCGACAAATTGGTAGTACTGTCAATTTGTCGTTTGCGACAAATTGATTCAACTGTCAATTTGTCGTATACGACAAATTGATTCAACTGTCAATTTGTCGTATGCGACAAATTGGTTTAACTGTCAATTTGTCGTATGCGACAAATTGGTGCTACTGTCAATTTGTCGTATGCGACAAATTGGTTCAAGTGTCAATTTGTCGTAGGCGACAATTTGGTTCAACTCTCAATTTGTCGTATGCGACAAATTGGTAGTACTGTCAATTTGTCGTATGCGACAAATTGATTCAACTGTCAATTTGCCGTTTGCGACAAATTGGTACTACTGTCAATTTGTCGTATGCGACAAATTGGTTCAACTGTCAATTTGTCGTATGCGACAAATTGGTACTACTGTCAATTTGTCGTATGCGACAAATTGGTTCAACTGTCAATTTGTCGTATGCGACAAATTGGTTCAACTGGCAATTTGTCGTATGCGACAAATTGGTAGTACTGTCAATTTGTCGTATGCGACAAATTGATTCAACTGTCAATTTGCCGTTTGCGACAAATTGGTACTACTGTCAATTTGTCGTATGCGACAAATTGGTTCAACTGTCAATTTGTCGTATGCGACAAATTGGTACTACTGTCAATTTGTCGTATGCGACAAATTGGTTCAACTGTCAATTTGTCGTATGCGACAAATTGATTCAACTGCCAATTTGTCGTATGCGACAAATTGGTTCAACTGTCAATTTGTCGTATGCGACAAATTGGTAGTACTGTCAATTTGTCGTTTGCGACAAATTGATTCAACTGTCAATTTGTCGTATACGACAAATTGATTCAACTGTCAATTTGTCGTATGCGACAAATTGATTCAACTGTCAATTTGCCGATTGCGACAAATTGGTACTACTGTCAATTTGTCGTATGCGACAAATTGGTTCAACTGTCAATTTGTCGTATGCGACAAATTGGTACTACTGTCAATTTGTCGTATGCGACAAATTGGTTCAACTGTCAATTTGTCGTATGCGACAAATTGGTACTACTGTCAATTTGTCGTATGCGACAATTTGGTGCTACTGTCAATTTGTCGTATGCGACAAATTGGTTCAAGTGTCAATTTGTCGTAGGCGACAATTTGGTTCAACTCTCAATTTGTCGTATGCGACAAATTGGTAGTACTGTCAATTTGTCGTATGCGACAAATTGATTCAACTGTCAATTTGCCGTTTGCGACAAATTGGTACTACTGTCAATTTGTCGTATGCGACAAATTGGTTCAACTGTCAATTTGTCGTATGCGACAAATTGGTACTACTGTCAATTTGTCGTATGCGACAAATTGGTTCAACTGTCAATTTGTCGTATGCGACAAATTGGTTCAACTGGCAATTTGTCGTATGCGACAAATTGGTAGTACTGTCAATTTGTCGTATGCGACAAATTGATTCAACTGTCAATTTGCCGTTTGCGACAAATTGGTACTACTGTCAATTTGTCGTATGCGACAAATTGGTTCAACTGTCAATTTGTCGTATGCGACAAATTGGTACTACTGTCAATTTGTCGTATGCGACAAATTGGTTCAACTGTCAATTTGTCGTATGCGACAAATTGATTCAACTGCCAATTTGTCGTATGCGACAAATTGGTTCAACTGTCAATTTGTCGTATGCGACAAATTGGTAGTACTGTCAATTTGTCGTTTGCGACAAATTGATTCAACTGTCAATTTGTCGTATACGACAAATTGATTCAACTGTCAATTTGTCGTATGCGACAAATTGATTCAACTGTCAATTTGCCGATTGCGACAAATTGGTACTACTGTCAATTTGTCGTATGCGACAAATTGGTTCAACTGTCAATTTGTCGTATGCGACAAATTGGTACTACTGTCAATTTGTCGTATGCGACAATTTGGTTCAACTCTCAATTTGTCGTATGCGACAAATTAGTAGTACTGTCAATTTGTCGTATGTGACAAATTGGTTCAACTGTCAATTTGTCGTATGCGACAATTTGGTTCAACTCTCAATTTGTCGTATGCGACAAATTGGTACTACTGTCAATTTGTCGTATGCGACAAATTGGTTCAACTGTCAATTTGTCGTATGCGACAAATTGATTCAACTGCCAATTTGTCGTATGCGACAAATTGGTTCAACTGTCAATTTGTCGTATGCGACAAATTGGTAGTACTGTCAATTTGTCGTATGCGACAAATTGATTCAACTGTCAATTTGCCGTTTGCGACAAATTGGTACTACTGTCAATTTGTCGTATGCGACAAATTGGTTCAACTGTCAATTTGTCGTATGCGACAAATTGGTACTACTGTCAATTTGTCGTATGCGACAAATTGGTTCAACTGTCAATTTGTCGTATGCGACAAATTGGTTCAACTGGCAATTTGTCGTATGCGACAAATTGGTAGTACTGTCAATTTGTCGTATGCGACAAATTGATTCAACTGTCAATTTGCCGTTTGCGACAAATTGGTACTACTGTCAATTTGTCGTATGCGACAAATTGGTTCAACTGTCAATTTGTCGTATGCGACAAATTGGTACTACTGTCAATTTGTCGTATGCGACAAATTGGTTCAACTGTCAATTTGTCGTATGCGACAAATTGGTACTACTGTCAATTTGTCGTATGCGACAAATTGGTTCAACTGTCAATTTGTCGTATGCGACAAATTGATTCAACTGCCAATTTGTCGTATGCGACAAATTGGTTCAACTGTCAATTTGTCGTATGCGACAAATTGGTAGTACTGTCAATTTGTCGTTTGCGACAAATTGATTCAACTGTCAATTTGTCGTATACGACAAATTGATTCAACTGTCAATTTGTCGTATGCGACAAATTGATTCAACTGTCAATTTGCCGATTGCGACAAATTGGTACTACTGTCAATTTGTCGTATGCGACAAATTGGTTCAACTGTCAATTTGTCGTATGCGACAAATTGGTACTACTGTCAATTTGTCGTATGCGACAAATTGGTTCAACTGTCAATTTGTCGTATGCGACAAATTGATTCAACTGCCAATTTGTCGTATGCGACAAATTGGTTCAACTGTCAATTTGTCGTATGCGACAAATTGGTAGTACTGTCAATTTGTCGTTTGCGACAAATTGATTCAACTGTCAATTTGTCGTATACGACAAATTGATTCAACTGTCAATTTGTCGTATGCGACAAATTGGTTTAACTGTCAATTTGTCGTATGCGACAAATTGATTCAACTGTCAATTTGTCGTATGCGACAAATTGGTGCTACTGTCAATTTGTCGTATGCGACAAATTGGTTCAAGTGTCAATTTGTCGTAGGCGACAATTTGGTTCAACTCTCAATTTGTCGTATGCGACAAATTGGTAGTACTGTCAATTTGTCGTATGCGACAAATTGATTCAACTGTCAATTTGCCGTTTGCGACAAATTGGTACTACTGTCAATTTGTCGTATGCGACAAATTGGTTCAACTGTCAATTTGTCGTATGCGACAAATTGGTACTACTGTCAATTTGTCGTATGCGACAAATTGGTTCAACTGTCAATTTGTCGTATGCGACAAATTGGTTCAACTGGCAATTTGTCGTATGCGACAAATTGGTAGTACTGTCAATTTGTCGTATGCGACAAATTGATTCAACTGTCAATTTGCCGTTTGCGACAAATTGGTACTACTGTCAATTTGTCGTATGCGACAAATTGGTTCAACTGTCAATTTGTCGTATGCGACAAATTGGTACTACTGTCAATTTGTCGTATACGACAAATTGGTTCAACTGTCAATTTGTCGTATGCGACAAATTGATTCAACTGCCAATTTGTCGTATGCGACAAATTGGTACTACTGTCAATTTGTCGTATGCGACAAATTGGTTCAACTGTCAATTTGTCGTATGCGACAAATTGGTTCAACTGGCAATTTGTCGTATGCGACAAATTGGTAGTACTGTCAATTTGTCGTATGCGACAAATTGATTCAACTGTCAATTTGCCGTTTGCGACAAATTGGTACTACTGTCAATTTGTCGTATGCGACAAATTGGTTCAACTGTCAATTTGTCGTATGCGACAAATTGGTACTACTGTCAATTTGTCGTATGCGACAAATTGGTTCAACTGTCAATTTGTCGTATGCGACAAATTGATTCAACTGCCAATTTGTCGTATGCGACAAATTGGTTCAACTGTCAATTTGTCGTATGCGACAAATTGGTAGTACTGTCAATTTGTCGTTTGCGACAAATTGATTCAACTGTCAATTTGTCGTATACGACAAATTGATTCAACTGTCAATTTGTCGTATGCGACAAATTGGTTTAACTGTCAATTTGTCGTATGCGACAAATTGATTCAACTGTCAATTTGTCGTATGCGACAAATTGGTGCTACTGTCAATTTGTCGTATGCGACAAATTGGTTCAAGTGTCAATTTGTCGTAGGCGACAATTTGGTTCAACTCTCAATTTTTCGTATGCGACAAATTGGTAGTACTGTCAATTTGTCGTATGCGACAAATTGATTCAACTGTCAATTTGCCGTTTGCGACAAATTGGTACTACTGTCAATTTGTCGTATGCGACAAATTGGTTCAACTGTCAATTTGTCGTATGCGACAAATTGGTACTACTGTCAATTTGTCGTATGCGACAAATTGGTTCAACTGTCAATTTGTCGTATGCGACAAATTGGTTCAACTGGCAATTTGTCGTATGCGACAAATTGGTAGTACTGTCAATTTGTCGTATGCGACAAATTGATTCAACTGTCAATTTGCCGTTTGCGACAAATTGGTACTACTGTCAATTTGTCGTATGCGACAAATTGGTTCAACTGTCAATTTGTCGTATGCGACAAATTGGTACTACTGTCAATTTGTCGTATGCGACAAATTGGTTCAACTGTCAATTTGTCGTATGCGACAAATTGATTCAACTGCCAATTTGTCGTATGCGACAAATTGGTTCAACTGTCAATTTGTCGTATGCGACAAATTGGTAGTACTGTCAATTTGTCGTTTGCGACAAATTGATTCAACTGTCAATTTGTCGTATACGACAAATTGATTCAACTGTCAATTTGTCGTATGCGACAAATTGGTTTAACTGTCAATTTGTCGTATGCGACAAATTGGTGCTACTGTCAATTTGTCGTATGCGACAAATTGGTTCAAGTGTCAATTTGTCGTAGGCGACAATTTGGTTCAACTCTCAATTTGTCGTATGCGACAAATTGGTAGTACTGTCAATTTGTCGTATGCGACAAATTGATTCAACTGTCAATTTGCCGTTTGCGACAAATTGGTACTACTGTCAATTTGTCGTATGCGACAAATTGGTTCAACTGTCAATTTGTCGTATGCGACAAATTGGTACTACTGTCAATTTGTCGTATGCGACAAATTGGTTCAACTGTCAATTTGTCGTATGCGACAAATTGGTTCAACTGGCAATTTGTCGTATGCGACAAATTGGTAGTACTGTCAATTTGTCGTATGCGACAAATTGATTCAACTGTCAATTTGCCGTTTGCGACAAATTGGTACTACTGTCAATTTGTCGTATGCGACAAATTGGTTCAACTGTCAATTTGTCGTATGCGACAAATTGGTACTACTGTCAATTTGTCGTATGCGACAAATTGGTTCAACTGTCAATTTGTCGTATGCGACAAATTGATTCAACTGCCAATTTGTCGTATGCGACAAATTGGTTCAACTGTCAATTTGTCGTATGCGACAAATTGGTAGTACTGTCAATTTGTCGTTTGCGACAAATTGATTCAACTGTCAATTTGTCGTATACGACAAATTGATTCAACTGTCAATTTGTCGTATGCGACAAATTGATTCAACTGTCAATTTGCCGATTGCGACAAATTGGTACTACTGTCAATTTGTCGTATGCGACAAATTGGTTCAACTGTCAATTTGTCGTATGCGACAAATTGGTACTACTGTCAATTTGTCGTATGCGACAAATTGGTTCAACTGTCAATTTGTCGTATGCGACAAATTGGTACTACTGTCAATTTGTCGTATGCGACAATTTGGTGCTACTGTCAATTTGTCGTATGCGACAAATTGGTTCAAGTGTCAATTTGTCGTAGGCGACAATTTGGTTCAACTCTCAATTTGTCGTATGCGACAAATTGGTAGTACTGTCAATTTGTCGTATGCGACAAATTGATTCAACTGTCAATTTGCCGTTTGCGACAAATTGGTACTACTGTCAATTTGTCGTATGCGACAAATTGGTTCAACTGTCAATTTGTCGTATGCGACAAATTGGTACTACTGTCAATTTGTCGTATGCGACAAATTGGTTCAACTGTCAATTTGTCGTATGCGACAAATTGGTTCAACTGGCAATTTGTCGTATGCGACAAATTGGTAGTACTGTCAATTTGTCGTATGCGACAAATTGATTCAACTGTCAATTTGCCGTTTGCGACAAATTGGTACTACTGTCAATTTGTCGTATGCGACAAATTGGTTCAACTGTCAATTTGTCGTATGCGACAAATTGGTACTACTGTCAATTTGTCGTATGCGACAAATTGGTTCAACTGTCAATTTGTCGTATGCGACAAATTGATTCAACTGCCAATTTGTCGTATGCGACAAATTGGTTCAACTGTCAATTTGTCGTATGCGACAAATTGGTAGTACTGTCAATTTGTCGTTTGCGACAAATTGATTCAACTGTCAATTTGTCGTATACGACAAATTGATTCAACTGTCAATTTGTCGTATGCGACAAATTGATTCAACTGTCAATTTGCCGATTGCGACAAATTGGTACTACTGTCAATTTGTCGTATGCGACAAATTGGTTCAACTGTCAATTTGTCGTATGCGACAAATTGGTACTACTGTCAATTTGTCGTATGCGACAATTTGGTTCAACTCTCAATTTGTCGTATGCGACAAATTAGTAGTACTGTCAATTTGTCGTATGTGACAAATTGGTTCAACTGTCAATTTGTCGTATGCGACAATTTGGTTCAACTCTCAATTTGTCGTATGCGACAAATTGGTACTACTGTCAATTTGTCGTATGCGACAAATTGGTTCAACTGTCAATTTGTCGTATGCGACAAATCGGTTCAACTGTCAATTTGTCGTAATTTGTCGTATGCGACAAATTGATTCAACTGCCAATTTGTCGTATGCGACAAATTGGTTTAACTGTCAATTTGTCGTATGCGACAATTTGGTTCAACTCTCAATTTGTCGTATGCGACAAATTGGTTCAACTGTCAATTTGTCGTATGCGACAAATTGGTAGTACTGTCAATTTGTCGTATGCGACAAATTGATTCAACTGTCAATTTGCCGTTTGCGACAAATTGGTACTACTGTCAATTTGTCGTATGCGACAAATTGGTTCAACTGTCAATTTGTCGTATGCGACAAATTGGTACTACTGTCAATTTGTCGTATGCGACAAATTGGTTCAACTGTCAATTTGTCGTATGCGACAAATTGGTTCAACTGTCAATTTGTCGTTTGCGACAAATTGGTAGTACTGTCAATTTGTCGTATGCGACAAATTGATTCAACTGTCAATTTGCCGATTGCGACAAATTGGTACTACTGTCAATTTGTCGTATGCGACAAATTGGTTCAACTGTCAATTTGTCGTATGCGACAAATTGGTACTACTGTCAATTTGTCGTATGCGACAAATTGGTTCAACTGTCAATTTGTCGTATGCGACAAATTGATTCAACTGCCAATTTGTCGTATGCGACAAATTGGTTCAACTGTCAATTTGTCGTATGCGACAAATTGGTAGTACTGTCAATTTGTCGTTTGCGACAAATTGATTCAACTGTCAATTTGTCGTATACGACAAATTGATTCAACTGTCAATTTGTCGTATGCGACAAATTGGTTTAACTGTCAATTTGTCGTATGCGACAAATTGATTCAACTGTCAATTTGTCGTATGCGACAAATTGTTGCTACTGTCAATTTGTCGTATGCGACAAATTGGTTCAAGTGTCAATTTGTCGTATGCGACAATTTGGTTCAACTCTCAATTTGTCGTATGCGACAAATTGGTACTACTGTCAATTTGTCGTATGCGACAATTTGGTTCAACTCTCAATTTGTCGTATGCGACAAATTAGTAGTACTGTCAATTTGTCGTATGCGACAAATTGGTACTACTGTCAATTTGTCGTATGCGACAAATTGGTTCAACTGTCAATTTGTCGTATGCGACAAATTGATTCAACTGCCAATTTGTCGTATGCGACAAATTGGTTCAACTGTCAATTTGTCGTATGCGACAAATTGGTAGTACTGTCAATTTGTCGTTTGCGACAAATTGATTCAACTGTCAATTTGTCGTATACGACAAATTGATTCAACTGTCAATTTGTCGTATGCGACAAATTGGTTTAACTGTCAATTTGTCGTATGCGACAAATTGATTCAACTGTCAATTTGTCGTATGCGACAAATTGTTGCTACTGTCAATTTGTCGTATGCGACAAATTGGTTCAAGTGTCAATTTGTCGTATGCGACAATTTGGTTCAACTCTCAATTTGTCGTATGCGACAAATTGGTACTACTGTCAATTTGTCGTATGCGACAATTTGGTTCAACTCTCAATTTGTCGTATGCGACAAATTAGTAGTACTGTCAATTTGTCGTATGCGACAAATTGGTAGTACTGTCAATTTGTCGTATGCGACAAATTGATTCAACTGTCAATTTGTCGTATGCGACAAATTGGTTCAACTGTCAATTTGTCGTATGCGACAAATTGGTACTACTGTCAATTTGTCGTATGCGACAAATTGGTTCAACTGTCAATTTGTCGTATGCGACAAATTGGTTCAACTGTCAATTTGTCGTAATTTGTCGTATGCGACAAATTGATTCAACTGCCAATTTGTCGTATGCGACAAATTGGTTCAACTGTCAATTTGTCGTATGCGACAATTTGGTTCAACTCTCAATTTGTCGTATGCGACAAATTGGTACTACTGTCAATTTGTCGTATGCGACAAATTGGTTCAACTGTCAATTTGTCGTATGCGACAAATCGGTTCAACTGTCAATTTTCGTAATTTGTCGTATGCGACAAATTGATTCAACTGCCAATTTGTCGTATGCGACAAATTGGTTCAAGTGTCAATTTGTCGTATGCGACAATTTGGTTCAACTCTCAATTTGTCGTATGCGACAAATTGGTACTACTGTCAATTTGTCGTATGCGACAATTTGGTTCAACTCTCAATTTGTCGTATGCGACAAATTAGTAGTACTGTCAATTTGTCGTATGCGACAAATTGGTTCAACTGTCAATTTGTCGTATGCGACAAATTGGTAGTACTGTCAATTTGTCGTATGCGACAAATTGATTCAACTGTCAATTTGCCGATTGCGACAAATTGGTACTACTGTCAATTTGTCGTATGCGACAAATTGGTTCAACTGTCAATTTGTCGTATGCGACAAATTGGTACTACTGTCAATTTGTCGTATGCGACAAATTGGTTCAACTGTCAATTTGTCGTATGCGACAAATTGATTCAACTGCCAATTTGTCGTATGCGACAAATTGGTTCAACTGTCAATTTGTCGTATGCGACAAATTGGTAGTACTGTCAATTTGTCGTTTGCGACAAATTGATTCAACTGTCAATTTGTCGTATACGACAAATTGATTCAACTGTCAATTTGTCGTATGCGACAAATTGGTTTAACTGTCAATTTGTCGTATGCGACAAATTGATTCAACTGTCAATTTGTCGTATGCGACAAATTGTTGCTACTGTCAATTTGTCGTATGCGACAAATTGGTTCAAGTGTCAATTTGTCGTATGCGACAATTTGGTTCAACTCTCAATTTGTCGTATGCGACAAATTGGTACTACTGTCAATTTGTCGTATGCGACAATTTGGTTCAACTCTCAATTTGTCGTATGCGACAAATTAGTAGTACTGTCAATTTGTCGTATGCGACAAATTGGTAGTACTGTCAATTTGTCGTATGCGACAAATTGATTCAACTGTCAATTTGTCGTATGCGACAAATTGGTTCAACTGTCAATTTGTCGTATGCGACAAATTGGTACTACTGTCAATTTGTCGTATGCGACAAATTGGTTCAACTGTCAATTTGTCGTATGCGACAAATTGGTTCAACTGTCAATTTGTCGTAATTTGTCGTATGCGACAAATTGATTCAACTGCCAATTTGTCGTATGCGACAAATTGGTTCAACTGTCAATTTGTCGTATGCGACAATTTGGTTCAACTCTCAATTTGTCGTATGCGACAAATTGGTACTACTGTCAATTTGTCGTATGCGACAAATTGGTTCAACTGTCAATTTGTCGTATGCGACAAATCGGTTCAACTGTCAATTTGTCGTAATTTGTCGTATGCGACAAATTGATTCAACTGCCAATTTGTCGTATGCGACAAATTGGTTTAAGTGTCAATTTGTCGTATGCGACAATTTGGTTCAACTCTCAATTTGTCGTATGCGACAAATTGGTACTACTGTCAATTTGTCGTATGCGACAATTTGGTTCAACTCTCAATTTGTCGTATGCGACAAATTAGTAGTACTGTCAATTTGTCGTATGCGACAAATTGGTTCAACTGTCAATTTGTCGTATGCGACAATTTGGTTCAACTCTCAATTTGTCGTATGCGACAAATTGGTACTACTGTCAATTTGTCGTATGCGACAAATTGGTTCAACTGTCAATTTGTCGTATGCGACAAATTGGTTCAACTGTCAATTTGTCGTATGCGACAAATTGGTACTACTGTCGATTTGTCGTATGCGACAAATTCGTTCAACTGTCAATTTGTCGTATGCGACAAATTGGTTTAACTGTCAATTTGTCGTATGCGACAAATTGGTAGTACTGTCAATTTGTCGTATGCGACAAATTGATTCAACTGTCAATTTGTCGTATGCGACAAATTGGTTCAACTGTCAATTTGTCGTATGCGACAAATTGGTACTACTGTCAATTTGTCGTATGCGACAAATTGGTTCAACTGTCAATTTGTCGTAATTTGTCGTATGCGACAAATTGATTCAACTGCCAATTTGTCGTATGCGACAAATTGGTTCAACTGTCAATTTGTCGTATGCGACAATTTGGTTCAACTCTCAATTTGTCGTATGCGACAAATTGGTACTACTGTCAATTTGTCGTATGCGACAAATTGGTTCAACTGTCAATTTGTCGTATGCGACAAATCGGTTCAACTGTCAATTTGTCGTAATTTGTCGTATGCGACAAATTGATTCAACTGCCAATTTGTCGTATGCGACAAATTGGTTCAAGTGTCAATTTGTCGTATGCGACAATTTGGTTCAACTGTCAATTTGTCGTATGCGACAAATTGGTACTACTGTCAATTTGTCGTATGCGACAAATTGGTAGTACTGTCAATTTGTCGTATGCGACAAATTGATTCAACTGTCAATTTGTCGTATGCGACAAATTGGTTCAACTGTCAATTTGTCGTATGCGACAAATTGGTACTACTGTCAATTTGTCGTATGCGACAAATTGGTTCAACTGTCAATTTGTCGTATGCGACAAATTGGTTCAACTGTCAATTTGTCGTAATTTGTCGTATGCGACAAATTGATTCAACTGCCAATTTGTCGTATGCGACAAATTGGTTCAACTGTCAATTTGTCGTATGCGACAATTTGGTTCAACTCTCAATTTGTCGTATGCGACAAATTGGTACTACTGTCAATTTGTCGTATGCGACAAATTGGTTCAACTGTCAATTTGTCGTATGCGACAAATCGGTTCAACTGTCAATTTGTCGTAATTTGTCGTATGCGACAAATTGATTCAACTGCCAATTTGTCGTATGCGACAAATTGGTTTAAGTGTCAATTTGTCGTATGCGACAATTTGGTTCAACTCTCAATTTGTCGTATGCGACAAATTGGTACTACTGTCAATTTGTCGTATGCGACAATTTGGTTCAACTCTCAATTTGTCGTATGCGACAAATTAGTAGTACTGTCAATTTGTCGTATGCGACAAATTGGTTCAACTGTCAATTTGTCGTATGCGACAATTTGGTTCAACTCTCAATTTGTCGTATGCGACAAATTGGTACTACTGTCAATTTGTCGTATGCGACAAATTGGTTCAACTGTCAATTTGTCGTATGCGACAAATTGGTTCAACTGTCAATTTGTCGTATGCGACAAATTGGTACTACTGTCGATTTGTCGTATGCGACAAATTCGTTCAACTGTCAATTTGTCGTATGCGACAAATTGGTTTAACTGTCAATTTGTCGTATGCGACAAATTGGTAGTACTGTCAATTTGTCGTATGCGACAAATTGATTCAACTGTCAATTTGTCGTATGCGACAAATTGGTTCAACTGTCAATTTGTCGTATGCGACAAATTGGTACTACTGTCAATTTGTCGTATGCGACAAATTGGTTCAACTGTCAATTTGTCGTAATTTGTCGTATGCGACAAATTGATTCAACTGCCAATTTGTCGTATGCGACAAATTGGTTCAACTGTCAATTTGTCGTATGCGACAATTTGGTTCAACTCTCAATTTGTCGTATGCGACAAATTGGTACTACTGTCAATTTGTCGTATGCGACAAATTGGTTCAACTGTCAATTTGTCGTATGCGACAAATCGGTTCAACTGTCAATTTGTCGTAATTTGTCGTATGCGACAAATTGATTCAACTGCCAATTTGTCGTATGCGACAAATTGGTTCAAGTGTCAATTTGTCGTATGCGACAATTTGGTTCAACTCTCAATTTGTCGTATGCGACAAATTGGTACTACTGTCAATTTGTCGTATGCGACAATTTGGTTCAACTCTCAATTTGTCGTATGCGACAAATTAGTAGTACTGTCAATTTGTCGTATGCGACAAATTGGTTCAACTGTCAATTTGTCGTATGCGACAATTTGGTTCAACTCTCAATTTGTCGTATGCGACAAATTGGTACTACTGTCAATTTGTCGTATGCGACAAATTGGTTCAACTGTCAATTTGTCGTATGCGACAAATTGGTTCAACTGTCAATTTGTCGTATGCGACAAATTGGTACTACTGTCGATTTGTCGTATGCGACAAATTGGTTCAACTGTCAATTTGTCGTATGCGACAAATTGGTTTAACTGTCAATTTGTCGTATGCGACAAATTGGTAGTACTGTCAATTTGTCGTATGCGACAAATTGATTCAACTGTCAATTTGTCGTATGCGACAAATTGGTTCAACTGTCAATTTGTCGTATGCGACAAATTGGTACTACTGTCAATTTGTCGTATGCGACAAATTGGTTCAACTGTCAATTTGTCGTATGCGACAAATTGGTTCAACTGTCAATTTGTCGTATGCGACAAATTGGTACTACTGTCAATTTGTCGTATGCGACAAATTGGTTCAACTGTCAATTTGTCGTATGCGACAAATTGGTTCAACTGTCAATTTGTCGTAATTTGTCGTATGCGACAAATTGATTCAACTGCCAATTTGTCGTATGCGACAAATTGGTTCAACTGTCAATTTGTCGTATGCGACAATTTGGTTCAACTCTCAATTTGTCGTATGCGACAAATTGGTACTACTGTCAATTTGTCGTATGCGACAAATTGGTTCAACTGTCAATTTGTCGTATGCGACAAATTGGTTCAACTGTCAATTTGTCGTATGCGACAAATTGGTAGTACTGTCAATTTGTCGTATGCGACAAATTGATTCAACTGTCAATTAGCCGTTTGCGACAAATTGGTACTACTGTCAATTTGTCGTATGCGACAAATTGGTTCAACTGTCAATTTGTCGTATGCGACAAATTGGTACTACTGTCAATTTGTCGTATGCGACAAATTGGTTCAACTGTCAATTTGTCGTATGCGACAAATTGGTTCAACTGTCAATTTGTCGTAATTTGTCGTATGCGACAAATTGATTCAACTGTCAATTTGTCGTATGCGACAAAATGGTGCTACTGTCAATTTGTCGTATGCGACAAATTGGTTCAAGTGTCAATTTGTCGTATGCGACAAATTGGTGCTACTGTCAATTTGTCGTATGCGACAAATTGGTTCAAGTGTCAATTTGTCGTAGGCGACAATTTGGTTCAACTCTCAATTTGTCGTATGCGACAAATTGGTACTACTGTCAATTTGTCGTATGCGACAATTTGGTTCAACTCTCAATTTGTCGTATGCGACAAATTAGTAGTACTGTCAATTTGTCGTATGTGACAAATTGGTTCAACTGTCAATTTGTCGTATGCGACAATTTGGTTCAACTCTCAATTTGTCGTATGCGACAAATTGGTACTACTGTCAATTTGTCGTATGCGACAAATTGGTTCAACTGTCAATTTGTCGTATGCGACAAATCGGTTCAACTGTCAATTTGTCGTAATTTGTCGTATGCGACAAATTGATTCAACTGCCAATTTGTCGTATGCGACAAATTGGTTTAACTGTCAATTTGTCGTATGCGACAATTTGGTTCAACTCTCAATTTGTCGTATGCGACAAATTGGTTCAACTGTCAATTTGTCGTATGCGACAAATTGGTAGTACTGTCAATTTGTCGTATGCGACAAATTGATTCAACTGTCAATTTGCCGTTTGCGACAAATTGGTACTACTGTCAATTTGTCGTATGCGACAAATTGGTTCAACTGTCAATTTGTCGTATGCGACAAATTGGTACTACTGTCAATTTGTCGTATGCGACAAATTGGTTCAACTGTCAATTTGTCGTATGCGACAAATTGGTTCAACTGTCAATTTGTCGTATGCGACAAATTGGTAGTACTGTCAATTTGTCGTATGCGACAAATTGATTCAACTGTCAATTTGCCGTTTGCGACAAATTGGTACTACTGTCAATTTGTCGTATGCGACAAATTGGTTCAACTGTCAATTTGTCGTATGCGACAAATTGGTACTACTGTCAATTTGTCGTATGCGACAAATTGGTTCAACTGTCAATTTGTCGTATGCGACAAATTGATTCAACTGCCAATTTGTCGTATGCGACAAATTGGTTCAACTGTCAATTTGTCGTATGCGACAAATTGGTAGTACTGTCAATTTGTCGTTTGCGACAAATTGATTCAACTGTCAATTTGTCGTATACGACAAATTGATTCAACTGTCAATTTGTCGTATGCGACAAATTGGTTTAACTGTCAATTTGTCGTATGCGACAAATTGATTCAACTGTCAATTTGTCGTATGCGACAAATTGGTGCTACTGTCAATTTGTCGTATGCGACAAATTGGTTCAAGTGTCAATTTGTCGTATGCGACAATTTGGTTCAACTCTCAATTTGTCGTATGCGACAAATTGGTACTACTGTCAATTTGTCGTATGCGACAATTTGGTTCAACTCTCAATTTGTCGTATGCGACAAATTAGTAGTACTGTCAATTTGTCGTATGCGACAAATTGGTAGTACTGTCAATTTGTCGTATGCGACAAATTGATTCAACTGTCAATTTGTCGTATGCGACAAATTGGTTCAACTGTCAATTTGTCGTATGCGACAAATTGGTACTACTGTCAATTTGTCGTATGCGACAAATTGGTTCAACTGTCAATTTGTCGTATGCGACAAATTGGTTCAACTGTCAATTTGTCGTAATTTGTCGTATGCGACAAATTGATTCAACTGCCAATTTGTCGTATGCGACAAATTGGTTCAACTGTCAATTTGTCGTATGCGACAATTTGGTTCAACTCTCAATTTGTCGTATGCGACAAATTGGTACTACTGTCAATTTGTCGTATGCGACAAATTGGTTCAACTGTCAATTTGTCGTATGCGACAAATCGGTTCAACTGTCAATTTGTCGTAATTTGTCGTATGCGACAAATTGATTCAACTGCCAATTTGTCGTATGCGACAAATTGGTTCAAGTGTCAATTTGTCGTATGCGACAATTTGGTTCAACTCTCAATTTGTCGTATGCGACAAATTGGTACTACTGTCAATTTGTCGTATGCGACAATTTGGTTCAACTCTCAATTTGTCGTATGCGACAAATTAGTAGTACTGTCAATTTGTCGTATGCGACAAATTGGTTCAACTGTCAATTTGTCGTATGCGACAAATTGGTTCAACTGTCAATTTGTCGTATGCGACAAATTGGTACTACTGTCGATTTGTCGTATGCGACAAATTGGTTCAACTGTCAATTTGTCGTATGCGACAAATTGGTTTAACTGTCAATTTGTCGTATGCGACAAATTGGTAGTACTGTCAATTTGTCGTATGCGACAAATTGATTCAACTGTCAATTTGTCGTATGCGACAAATTGGTTCAACTGTCAATTTGTCGTATGCGACAAATTGGTACTACTGTCAATTTGTCGTATGCGACAAATTGGTTCAACTGTCGATTTGTCGTAATTTGTCGTATGCGACAAATTGATTCAACTGCCAATTTGTCGTATGCGACAAATTGGTTCAACTGTCAATTTGTCGTATGCGACAATTTGGTTAAACTCTCAATTTGTCGTATGCGACAAATTGGTACTACTGTCAATTTGTCGTATGCGACAAATTGGTTCAACTGTCAATTTGTCGTATGCGACAAATCGGTTCAACTGTCAATTTGTCGTAATTTGTCGTATGCGACAAATTGATTCAACTGCCAATTTGTCGTATGCGACAAATTGGTTCAAGTGTCAATTTGTCGTATGCGACAATTTGGTTCAACTCTCAATTTGTCGTATGCGACAAATTGGTACTACTGTCAATTTGTCGTATGCGACGATTTGGTTCAACTCTCAATTTGTCGTATGCGACAAATTAGTAGTACTGTCAATTTGTCGTATGCGACAAATTGGTTCAACTGTCAATTTGTCGTATGCGACAATTTGGTTCAACTCTCAATTTGTCGTATGCGACAAATTGGTACTACTGTCAATTTGTCGTATGCGACAAATTGGTTCAACTGTCAATTTGTCGTATGCGACAAATTGGTTCAACTGTCAATTTGTCGTATGCGACAAATTGGTACTACTGTCGATTTGTCGTATGCGACAAATTGGTTCAACTGTCAATTTGTCGTATGCGACAAATTGGTTTAACTGTCAATTTGTCGTATGCGACAAATTGGTAGTACTGTCAATTTGTCGTATGCGACAAATTGATTCAACTGTCAATTTGTCGTATGCGACAAATTGGTTCAACTGTCAATTTGTCGTATGCGACAAATTGGTACTACTGTCAATTTGTCGTATGCGACAAATTGGTTCAATTGTCAATTTGTCGTATGCGACAAATTGGTTCAACTGTCAATTTGTCGTAATTTGTCGTATGCGACAAATTGATTCAACTGCCAATTTGTCGTATGCGACAAATTGGTTCAACTGTCAATTTGTCGTATGCGACAAATTGATTCAACTGTCAATTTGCCGTTTGCGACAAATTGGTACTACTGTCAATTTGTCGTATGCGACAAATTGGTTAAACTGTCAATTTGTCGTATGCGACAAATTGATACTACTGTCAATTTGTCGTATGCGACAAATTGGTTCAACTGTCAATTTGTCGTAATTTGTCGTATGCGACAAATTGATTCAACTGCCAATTTGTCGTATGCGACAAATTGGTTCAACTGTCAATTTGTCGTATGCGACAAATTGGTAGTACTGTCAATTTGTCGTTTGCGACAAATTGATTCAACTGTCAATTTGTCGTATACGACAAATTGATTCAACTGTCAATTTGTCGTATGCGACAAATTGGTTTAACTGTCAATTTGTCGTATGCGACAAATTGATTCAACTGTCAATTTGTCGTATGCGACAAATTGGTGCTACTGTCAATTTGTCGTATGCGACAAATTGGTTCAAGTGTCAATTTGTCGTATGCGACAATTTGGTTCAACTCTCAATTTGTCGTATGCGACAAATTGGTACTACTGTCAATTTGTCGTATGCGACAATTTGGTTCAACTCTCAATTTGTCGTATGCGACAAATTAGTAGTACTGTCAATTTGTCGTATGCGACAAATTGGTTCAACTGTCAATTTGTCGTATGCGACAATTTGGTTCAACTCTCAATTTGTCGTATGCGACAAATTGGTACTACTGTCAATTTGTCGTATGCGACAAATTGGTTCAACTGTCAATTTGTCGTATGCGACAAATCGGTTCAACTGTCAATTTGTCGTAATTTGTCGTATGCGACAAATTGATTCAACTGCCAATTTGTCGTATGCGACAAATTGGTTTAACTGTCAATTTGTCGTATGCGACAAACTGATTCAACTGTCAATTTGTCGTATGCGACAAATTGGTGCTACTGTCAATTTGTCGTATGCGACAAATTGGTTCAAGTGTCAATTTGTCGTATGCGACAAATTGGTTCAACTGTCAATTTGTCGTATGCGACAATTTGGTTCAACTCTCAATTTGTCGTTTGCGACAAATTGGTACTACTGTCAATTTGTCGTATGCGACAAATTGGTTCAACTGTCAATTTGTCGTATGCGACAAATTGGTACTACTGTCAATTTGTCGTATGCGACAAATTGGTTCAACTGTCAATTTGTCGTATGCGAAAAATTGGTTCAACTGTCAATTTGTCGTATGCGACAAATTGGTAGTACTGTCAATTTGTCGTATGCGACAAATTGTTTCAACTGTCAATTTCCCGTTTGCGACAAATTGGTACTACTGTCAATTTGTCGTATGCGACAAATTGGTTCAATTGTCAATTTGTCGTATGCGACAAATTGGTACTACTGTCGATTTGTCGTATGCGACAAATTGGTTCAACTGTCAATTTGTCGTATGCGACAAATTGGTTCAACTGTCAATTTGTCGTATGCGACAAATTGGTAGTAATGTCAATTTGTCGTATGCGACAAATTGATTCAACTGTCAATTTGCCGTTTGCGACAAATTGGTACTACTGTCAATTTGTCGTAAGCGACAAATTGGTTCAACTGTCAATTTGTCGTATGCGACAAATTAATACTACTGTCAATTTGTCGTATGCGACAAATTGGTTCAACTGTCAATTTGTCGTATGCGACAAATTGGTTCAAATGTCAATTTGTCGTAATTTGTCGTATGCGACAAATTGATTCAACTGCCAATTTGTCGTATGCGACAAATTGGTTCAACTGTCAATTTGTCGAAATTTGTCGTATGCGACAAATTGATTCACCTGCCAATTTGTCGTATGCGACAAATTGGTTTAACTGTCAATTTGTCGTATGCGACAAACTGATTCAACTGTCGATTTGTCGTATGCGACAAATTGGTACTACTGTCGATTTGTCGTATGCGACAAATTGGTTTAACTGTCAATTTGTCGTATGCGACAAATTGGTTTAACTGTCAATTTGTCGTATGCGACAAATTGGTAGTACTGTCAATTTGTCGTATGCGACAAATTGATTCAACTGTCAATTTGTCGTATGCGACAAATTGGTTCAACTGTCAATTTGTCGTATGCGACAAATTGGTACTACTGTCAATTTGTCGTATGCGACAAATTGGTTCAACTGTCAATTTGTCGTATGCGACAAATTGGTTCAACTGTCAATTTGTCGTAATTTGTCGTATGCGACAAATTGATTCAACTGCCAATTTGTCGTATGCGACAAATTGGTTCAACTGTCAATTTGTCGTATGCGACAATTTGGTTCAACTCTCAATTTGTCGTCTGCGACAAATTGGTACTACTGTCAATTTGTCGTATGCGACAAATTGGTTCAACTGTCAATTTGTCGTATGCGACAAATTGGTTCAACTGTCAATTTGTCGTATGCGACAAATTGGTAGTACTGTCAATTTGTCGTATGCGACAAATTGATTCAACTGTCAATTTGCCGTTTGCGACAAATTGGTACTACTTTCAATTTGTCGTATGCGACAAATTGGTTCAACTGTCAATTTGTCGTATGCGACAAATTGGTACTACTGTCAATTTGTCGTATGCGACAAATTGGTTCAACTGTCAATTTGTCGTATGCGACAAATTGGTTCAACTGTCAATTTGTCGTAATTTGTCGTATGCGACAAATTGATTCAACGGCCAATTTGTCGTATGCGACAAATTGGTTCAACTGTCAATTTGTCGTATGCGACAAATTGGTAGTACTGTCAATTTGTCGTTTGCGACAAATTGATTCAACTGTCAATTTGTCGTATACGACAAATTGATTCAACTGTCAATTTGTCGTATGCGACAAATTGGTTTAACTGTCAATTTGTCGTATGCGACAAATTGATTCAACTGTCAATTTGTCGTATGCGACAAATTGGTGCTACTGTCAATTTGTCGTATGCGACAAATTGGTTCAAGTGTCAATTTGTCGTATGCGACAAATTGGTAGTAATGTCAATTTGTCGTATGCGACAAATTGATTCAACTGTCAATTTGCCGTTTGCGACAAATTGGTACTACTGTCAATTTGTCATAAGCGACAAATTGGTTCAACTGTCAATTTGTCGTATGCGACAAATTAATACTACTGTCAATTTGTCGTATGCGACAAATTGGTTCAACTGTCAATTTGTCGTATGCGACAAATTGGTTCAAATGTCAATTTGTCGTAATTTGTCGTATGCGACAAATTGATTCAACTGCCAATTTGTCGTATGCGACAAATTGGTTCAACTGTCAATTTGTCGAAATTTGTCGTATGCGACAAATTGATTCACCTGCCAATTTGTCGTATGCGACAAATTGGTTTAACTGTCAATTTGTCGTATGCGACAAACTGATTCAACTGTCAATTTGTCGTATGCGACAAATTGGTACTACTGTCGATTTGTCGTATGCGACAAATTGGTTTAACTGTCAATTTGTCGTATGCGACAAATTGGTTTAACTGTCAATTTGTCGTATGCGACAAATTGGTAGTACTGTCAATTTGTCGTATGCGACAAATTGATTCAACTGTCAATTTGTCGTATGCGACAAATTGGTTCAACTGTCAATTTGTCGTATGCGACAAATTGGTACTACTGTCAATTTGTCGTATGCGACAAATTGGTTCAACTGTCAATTTGTCGTATGCGACAAATTGGTTCAACTGTCAATTTGTCGTAATTTGTCGTATGCGACAAATTGATTCAACTGCCAATTTGTCGTATGCGACAAATTGGTTCAACTGTCAATTTGTCGTATGCGACAATTTGGTTCAACTCTCAATTTGTCGTCTGCGACAAATTGGTACTACTGTCAATTTGTCGTATGCGACAAATTGGTTCAACTGTCAATTTGTCGTATGCGACAAATTGGTTCAACTGTCAATTTGTCGTATGCGACAAATTGGTAGTACTGTCAATTTGTCGTATGCGACAAATTGATTCAACTGTCAATTTGCCGTTTGCGACAAATTGGTACTACTTTCAATTTGTCGTATGCGACAAATTGGTTCAACTGTCAATTTGTCGTATGCGACAAATTGGTACTACTGTCAATTTGTCGTATGCGACAAATTGGTTCAACTGTCAATTTGTCGTATGCGACAAATTGGTTCAACTGTCAATTTGTCGTAATTTGTCGTATGCGACAAATTGATTCAACTGCCAATTTGTCGTATGCGACAAATTGGTTCAACTGTCAATTTGTCGTATGCGACAAATTGGTAGTACTGTCAATTTGTCGTTTGCGACAAATTGATTCAACTGTCAATTTGTCGTATACGACAAATTGATTCAACTGTCAATTTGTCGTATGCGACAAATTGGTTTAACTGTCAATTTGTCGTATGCGACAAATTGATTCAACTGTCAATTTGTCGTATGCGACAAATTGGTGCTACTGTCAATGTGTCGTATGCGACAATTTGGTTCAACTCTCAATTTGTCGTATGCGACAAATTAGTAGTACTGTCAATTTGTCGTATGCGACAAATTGGTTCAACTGTCAATTTGTCGTATGCGACAAATTGGTGCTACTGTCAATTTGTCGTATGCGACAAATTGGTTCAAGTGTCAATTTGTCGTATGCGACAAATTGGTAGTAATGTCAATTTGTCGTATGCGACAAATTGATTCAACTGTCAATTTGCCGTATGCGACAAATTGGTACTACTGTCAATTTGTCATAAGCGACAAATTGGTTCAACTGTCAATTTGTCGTATGCGACAAATTAATACTACTGTCAATTTGTCGTATGCGACAAATTGGTTCAACTGTCAATTTGTCGTATGCGACAAATTGGTTCAAATGTCAATTTGTCGTAATTTGTCGTATGCGACAAATTGATTCAACTGCCAATTTGTCGTATGCGACAAATTGGTTCAACTGTCAATTTGTCGTATGCGACAAATTGGTGCTACTGTCAATTTGTCGTATGCGACAAATTGGTTCAAGTGTCAATTTGTCGTATGCGACAAATTGGTAGTAATGTCAATTTGTCGTATGCGACAAATTGATTCAACTGTCAATTTGCCGTTTGCGACAAATTGGTACTACTGTCAATTTGTCGTATGCGACAATTTGGTTCAACTCTCAATTTGTCGTATGCGACAAATTAGTAGTACTGTCAATTTGTCGTATGCGACAAATTGGTTCAACTGTCAATTTGTCGTATGCGACAAATTGGTGCTACTGTCAATTTGTCGTATGCGACAAATTGGTTCAAGTGTCAATTTGTCGTATGCGACAAATTGGTAGTAATGTCAATTTGTCGTATGCGACAAATTGATTCAACTGTCAATTTGCCGTTTGCGACAAATTGGTACTACTGTCAATTTGTCATAAGCGACAAATTGGTTCAACTGTCAATTTGTCGTATGCGACAAGTTAATACTACTGTCAATTTGTCGTATGCGACAAATTGGTTCAACTGTCAATTTGTCGTATGCGACAAATTGGTTCAAATGTCAATTTGTCGTAATTTGTCGTATGCGACAAATTGATTCAACTGCCAATTTGTCGTATGCGACAAATTGGTTCAACTGTCAATTTGTCGAAATTTGTCGTATGCGACAAATTGATTCACCTGCCAATTTGTCGTATGCGACAAATTGGTTTAACTGTCAATTTGTCGTATGCGACAAACTGATTCAACTGTCAATTTGTCGTATGCGACAAATTGGTACTACTGTCGATTTGTCGTATGCGACAAATTGGTTTAACTGTCAATTTGTCGTATGCGACAAATTGGTTTAACTGTCAATTTGTCGTATGCGACAAATTGGTAGTACTGTCAATTTGTCGTATGCGACAAATTGATTCAACTGTCAATTTGTCGTATGCGACAAATTGGTTCAACTGTCAATTTGTCGTATGCGACAAATTGGTACTACTGTCAATTTGTCGTATGCGACAAATTGGTTCAACTGTCAATTTGTCGTATGCGACAAATTGGTTCAACTGTCAATTTGTCGTAATTTGTCGTATGCGACAAATTGATTCAACTGCCAATTTGTCGTATGCGACAAATTGGTTCAACTGTCAATTTGTCGTATGCGACAATTTGGTTCAACTCTCAATTTGTCGTCTGCGACAAATTGGTACTACTGTCAATTTGTCGTATGCGACAAATTGGTTCAACTGTCAATTTGTCGTATGCGACAAATTGGTTCAACTGTCAATTTGTCGTATGCGACAAATTGGTAGTACTGTCAATTTGTCGTATGCGACAAATTGATTCAACTGTCAATTTGCCGTTTGCGACAAATTGGTACTACTTTCAATTTGTCGTATGCGACAAATTGGTTCAACTGTCAATTTGTCGTATGCGACAAATTGGTACTACTGTCAATTTGTCGTATGCGACAAATTGGTTCAACTGTCAATTTGTCGTATGCGACAAATTGGTTCAACTGTCAATTTGTCGTAATTTGTCGTATGCGACAAATTGATTCAACTGCCAATTTGTCGTATGCGACAAATTGGTTCAACTGTCAATTTGTCGTATGCGACAAATTGGTAGTACTGTCAATTTGTCGTTTGCGACAAATTGATTCAACTGTCAATTTGTCGTATACGACAAATTGATTCAACTGTCAATTTGTCGTATGCGACAAATTGGTTTAACTGTCAATTTGTCGTATGCGACAAATTGATTCAACTGTCAATTTGTCGTATGCGACAAATTGGTGCTACTGTCAATGTGTCGTATGCGACAAATTGGTTCAAGTGTCAATTTGTCGTATGCGACAATTTGGTTCAACTCTCAATTTGTCGTATGCGACAAATTGGTACTACTGTCAATTTGTCGTATGCGACAATTTGGTTCAACTCTCAATTTGTCGTATGCGACAAATTGGTACTACTGTCAATTTGTCGTATGCGACAATTTGGTTCAACTCTCAATTTGTCGTATGCGACAAATTAGTAGTACTGTCAATTTGTCGTATGCGACAAATTGGTTCAACTGTCAATTTGTCGTATGCGACAATTTGGTTCAACTCTCAATTTGTCGTATGCGACAAATTGGTACTACTGTCAATTTGTCGTATGCGACAAATTGGTTCAACTGTCAATTTGTCGTATGCGACAAATCGGTTCAACTGTCAGTTTGTCGTAATTTGTCGTATGCGACAAATTGATTCAACTGCCAATTTGTCGTATGCGACAAATTGGTTTAACTGTCAATTTGTCGTATGCGACAAACTGATTCAACTGTCAATTTGTCGTATGCGACAAATTGGTGCTACTGTCAATTTGTCGTATGCGACAAATTGGTTCAAGTGTCAATTTGTCGTATGCGACAAATTGGTTCAACTGTCAATTTGTCGTATGCGACAATTTGGTTCAACTCTCAATTTGTCGTTTGCGACAAATTGGTACTACTGTCAATTTGTCGTATGCGACAAATTGGTTCAACTGTCAATTTGTCGTATGCGACAAATTGGTACTACTGTCAATTTGTCGTATGCGACAAATTGGTTCAACTGTCAATTTGTCGTATGCGAAAAATTGGTTCAACTGTCAATTTGTCGTATGCGACAAATTGGTAGTACTGTCAATTTGTCGTATGCGACAAATTGGTAGTACTGTCAATTTGTCGTATGCGACAAATTGATTCAACTGTCAATTTGCCGTTTGCGACAAATTGGTACTACTTTCAATTTTTCGTATGCGACAAATTGGTTCAACTGTCAATTTGTCGTATGCGACAAATTGGTACTACTGTCAATTTGTCGTATGCAACAAATTGGTTCAACTGTCAATTTGTCGTATGCGACAAATTGGTTCAACTGTCAATTTGTCGTAATTTGTCGTATGCGACAAATTGGTTCAACTGCCAATTTGTCGTATGCGACAAATTGGTTCAACTGTCAATTTGTCGTATGCGACAAATTGGTAGTACTGTCAATTTGTCGTTTGCGACAAATTGATTCAACTGTCAATTTGTCGTATACGACAAATTGATTCAACTGTCAATTTGTCGTATGCGACAAATTGGTTTAACTGTCAATTTGTCGTATGCGACAAATTGATTCAACTGTCAATTTGTCGTATGCGACAAATTGGTGCTACTGTCAATGTGTCGTATGCGACAAATTGGTTCAAGTGTCAATTTGTCGTATGCGACAATTTGGTTCAACTCTCAATTTGTCGTATGCGACAAATTGGTACTACTGTCAATTTGTCGTATGCGACAATTTGGTTCAACTCTCAATTTGTCGTATGCGACAAATTGGTACTACTGTCAATTTGTCGTATGCGACAATTTGGTTCAACTCTCAATTTGTCGTATGCGACAAATTAGTAGTACTGTCAATTTGTCGTATGCGACAAATTGGTTCAACTGTCAATTTGTCGTATGCGACAATTTGGTTCAACTCTCAATTTGTCGTATGCGACAAATTGGTACTACTGTCAATTTGTCGTATGCGACAAATTGGTTCAACTGTCAATTTGTCGTATGCGACAAATCGGTTCAACTGTCAGTTTGTCGTAATTTGTCGTATGCGACAAATTGATTCAACTGCCAATTTGTCGTATGCGACAAATTGGTTTAACTGTCAATTTGTCGTATGCGACAAACTGATTCAACTGTCAATTTGTCGTATGCGACAAATTGGTGCTACTGTCAATTTGTCGTATGCGACAAATTGGTTCAAGTGTCAATTTGTCGTATGCGACAAATTGGTTCAACTGTCAATTTGTCGTATGCGACAATTTGGTTCAACTCTCAATTTGTCGTTTGCGACAAATTGGTACTACTGTCAATTTGTCGTATGCGACAAATTGGTTCAACTGTCAATTTGTCGTATGCGACAAATTGGTACTACTGTCAATTTGTCGTATGCGACAAATTGGTTCAACTGTCAATTTGTCGTATGCGAAAAATTGGTTCAACTGTCAATTTGTCGTATGCGACAAATTGGTAGTACTGTCAATTTGTCGTATGCGACAAATTGATTCAACTGTCAATTTCCCGTTTGCGACAAATTGGTACTACTGTCAATTTGTCGTATGCGACAAATTGGTTCAATTGTCAATTTGTCGTATGCGACAAATTGGTACTACTGTCGATTTGTCGTATGCGACAAATTGGTTCAACTGTCAATTTGTCGTATGCGACAAATTGGTTCAACTGTCAATTTGTCGTATGCGACAAATTGGTTCAACTGTCAATTTGTCGTATGCGACAAATTGGTAGTACTGTCAATTTGTCGTATGCGACAAATTGATTCAACTGTCAATTTGCCGTTTGCGACAAATTGGTACTACTGTCAATTTGTCGTATGCGACAAATTGGTTCAACTGTCAATTTGTCGTATGCGACAAATTAATACTACTGTCAATTTGTCGTATGCGACAAATTGGTTCAACTGTCAATTTGTCGTATGCGACAAATTGGTTCAACTGTCAATTTGTCGTATGCGACAAATTGGTAGTACTGTCAATTTGTCGTTTGCGACAAATTGATTCAACTGTCAATTTGTCGTATACGACAAATTGATTCAACTGTCAATTTGTCGTATGCGACAAATTGGTTTAACTGTCAATTTGTCGTATGCGACAAATTGATTCAACTGTCAATTTGTCGTATGCGACAAATTGGTGCTACTGTCAATTTGTCGTATGCGACAAATTGGTTCAAGTGTCAATTTGTCGTATGCGACAATTTGGTTCAACTCTCAATTTGTCGTATGCGACAAATTGGTACTACTGTCAATTTGTCGTATGCGACAATTTGGTTCAACTCTCAATTTGTCGTATGCGACAAATTAGTAGTACTGTCAATTTGTCGTATGCGACAAATTGGTTCAACTGTCAATTTGTCGTATGCGACAATTTGGTTCAACTCTCAATTTGTCGTATGCGACAAATTGGTACTACTGTCAATTTGTCGTATGCGACAAATTGGTTCAACTGTCAATTTGTCGTATGCGACAAATCGGTTCAACTGTCAATTTGTCGTAATTTGTCGTATGCGACAAACTGATTCAACTGTCAATTTGTCGTATGCGACAAATTGGTGCTACTGTCAATTTGTCGTATGCGACAAATTGGTTCAAGTGTCAATTTGTCGTATGCGACAAATTGGTTCAACTGTCAATTTGTCGTATGCGACAATTTGGTTCAACTCTCAATTTGTTGTTTGCGACAAATTGGTACTACTGTCAATTTGTCGTATGCGACAAATTGGTTCAACTGTCAATTTGTCGTTAGCGACAAATTGGTACTACTGTCAATTTGTCGTATGCGACAAATTGGTTCAACTGTCAATTTGTCGTATGCGAAAAATTGGTTCAACTGTCAATTTGTCGTATGCGACAAATTGGTAGTACTGTCAATTTGTCGTATGCGAAAAATTGGTTCAACTGTCAATTTGTCGTATGCGACAAATTGGTAGTACTGTCAATTTGTCGTATGCGACAAATTGATTCAACTGTCAATTTCCCGTTTGCGACAAATTGGTACTACTGTCAATTTGTCGTATGCGACAAATTGGTTCAATTGTCAATTTGTCGTATGCGACAAATTGGTACTACTGTCGATTTGTCGTATGCGACAAATTGGTTCAACTGTCAATTTGTCGTATGCGACAAATTGGTTCAACTGTCAATTTGTCGTATGCGACAAATTGGTAGTACTGTCAATTTGTCGTATGCGACAAATTGATTCAACTGTCAATTTGCCGTTTGCGACAAATTGGTACTACTGTCAATTTGTCGTATGCGACAAATTGGTTCAACTGTCAATTTGTCGTATGCGACAAATTAATACTACTGTCAATTTGTCGTATGCGACAAATTGGTTCAACTGTCAATTTGTCGTATGCGACAAATTGGTTCAAATGTCAATTTGTCGTAATTTGTCGTATGCGACAAATTGATTCAACTGCCAATTTGTCGTATGCGACAAATTGGTTCAACTGTCAATTTGTCGTAATTTGTCGTATGCGACAAATTGATTCACCTGCCAATTTGTCGTATGCGACAAATTGGTTTAACTGTCAATTTGTCGTATGCGACAAACTGATTCAACTGTCAATTTGTCGTATGCGACAAATTGGTGCTACTGTCAATTTGTCGTATGCGACAAATTGGTTCAAGTGTCAATTTGTCGTATGCGACAATTTGGTTCAACTGTCAATTTGTCGTATGCGACAATTTGGTTCAACTCTCAATTTGTCGTATGCGACAAATTGGTACTACTGTCAATTTGTCGTATGCGACAAATTGGTTCAACTGTCAATTTGTCGTATGCGACAAATTGGTACTACTGTCAATTTGTCGTATGCGACAAATTGGTTCAACTGTCAATTTGTCGTATGCGAAAAATTGGTTCAACTGTCAATTTGTCGTATGCGACAAATTGGTAGTACTGTCAATTTGTCGTATGCGACAAATTGATTCAACTGTCAATTTCCCGTTTGCGACAAATTGGTACTACTGTCAATTTGTCGTATGCGACAAATTGGTTCAATTGTCAATTTGTCGTATGCGACAAATTGGTACTACTGTCGATTTGTCGTATGCGACAAATTGGTTCAACTGTCAATTTGTCGTATGCGACAAATTGGTTCAACTGTCAATTTGTCGTATGCGACAAATTGGTAGTACTGTCAATTTGTCGTATGCGACAAATTGATTCAACTGTCAATTTGCCGTTTGCGACAAATTGGTACTACTGTCAATTTGTCGTATGCGACAAATTGGTTCAACTGTCAATTTGTCGTATGCGACAAATTAATACTACTGTCAATTTGTCGTATGCGACAAATTGGTTCAACTGTCAATTTGTCGTATGCGACAAATTGGTTCAAATGTCAATTTGTCGTAATTTGTCGTATGCGACAAATTGATTCAACTGCCAATTTGTCGTATGCGACAAATTGGTTCAACTGTCAATTTGTCGTAATTTGTCGTATGCGACAAATTGATTCACCTGCCAATTTGTCGTATGCGACAAATTGGTTTAACTGTCAATTTGTCGTATGCGACAAACTGATTCAACTGTCAATTTGTCGTATGCGACAAATTGGTGCTACTGTCAATTTGTCGTATGCGACAAATTGGTTCAAGTGTCAATTTGTCGTATGCGACAATTTGGTTCAACTGTCAATTTGTCGTATGCGACAATTTGGTTCAACTCTCAATTTGTCGTATGCGACAAATTGGTACTACTGTCAATTTGTCGTATGCGACAAATTGGTTCAACTGTCAATTTGTCGTATGCGACAAATTGGTACTACTGTCAATTTGTCGTATGCGACAAATTGGTTCAACTGTCAATTTGTCGTATGCGAAAAATTGGTTCAACTGTCAATTTGTCGTATGCGACAAATTGGTAGTACTGTCAATTTGTCGTATGCGACAAATTGATTCAACTGTCAATTTCCCGTTTGCGACAAATTGGTACTACTGTCAATTTGTCGTATGCGACAAATTGGTTCAACTGTCAATTTGTCGTATGCGACAAATTGGTACTACTGTCAATTTGTCGTATGCGACAAATTGGTTCAACTGTCAATTTGTCGTATGCGAAAAATTGGTTCAACTGTCAATTTGTCGTATGCGACAAATTGGTAGTACTGTCAATTTGTCGTATGCGACAAATTGGTACTACTGTCAATTTGTCGTATGCGACAAATTGGTTCAACTGTCAATTTGTCGTATGCGACAAATTGGTACTACTGTCAATTTGTCGTATGCGACAAATTAGTAGTACTGTCAATTTGTCGTATGCGACAAATTGGTTTAACTGTCAATTTGTCGTATGCGACAAACTGATTCAACTGTCAATTTGTCGTATGCGACAAATTGGTGCTACTGTCAATTTGTCGTATGCGACAAATTGGTTCAAGTGTCAATTTGTCGTATGCGACAAATTGGTTCAACTGTCAATTTGTCGTATGCGACAATTTGGTTCAACTCTCAATTTGTCGTTTGCGACAAATTGGTACTACTGTCAATTTGTCGTATGCGACAAATTGGTTCAACTGTCAATTTGTCGTATGCGACAAATTGGTACTACTGTCAATTTGTCGTATGCGACAAATTGGTTCAACTGTCAATTTGTCGTATGCGAAAAATTGGTTCAACTGTCAATTTGTCGTATGCGACAAATTGGTAGTACTGTCAATTTGTCGTATGCGACAAATTGGTAGTACTGTCAATTTGTCGTATGCGACAAATTGATTCAACTGTCAATTTGCCGTTTGCGACAAATTGGTACTACTTTCAATTTTTCGTATGCGACAAATTGGTTCAACTGTCAATTTGTCGTATGCGACAAATTGGTACTACTGTCAATTTGTCGTATGCGACAAATTGGTTCAACTGTCAATTTGTCGTATGCGACAAATTGGTTCAACTGTCAATTTGTCGTAATTTGTCGTATGCGACAAATTGGTTCAACTGCCAATTTGTCGTATGCGACAAATTGGTTCAACTGTCAATTTGTCGTATGCGACAAATTGGTAGTACTGTCAATTTGTCGTTTGCGACAAATTGATTCAACTGTCAATTTGTCGTATACGACAAATTGATTCAACTGTCAATTTGTCGTATGCGACAAATTGGTTTAACTGTCAATTTGTCGTATGCGACAAATTGATTCAACTGTCAATTTGTCGTATGCGACAAATTGGTGCTACTGTCAATGTGTCGTATGCGACAAATTGGTTCAAGTGTCAATTTGTCGTATGCGACAATTTGGTTCAACTCTCAATTTGTCGTATGCGACAAATTGGTACTACTGTCAATTTGTCGTATGCGACAATTTGGTTCAACTCTCAATTTGTCGTATGCGACAAATTGGTACTACTGTCAATTTGTCGTATGCGACAATTTGGTTCAACTCTCAATTTGTCGTATGCGACAAATTAGTAGTACTGTCAATTTGTCGTATGCGACAAATTGGTTCAACTGTCAATTTGTCGTATGCGACAATTTGGTTCAACTCTCAATTTGTCGTATGCGACAAATTGGTACTACTGTCAATTTGTCGTATGCGACAAATTGGTTCAACTGTCAATTTGTCGTATGCGACAAATCGGTTCAACTGTCAGTTTGTCGTAATTTGTCGTATGCGACAAATTGATTCAACTGCCAATTTGTCGTATGCGACAAATTGGTTTAACTGTCAATTTGTCGTATGCGACAAACTGATTCAACTGTCAATTTGTCGTATGCGACAAATTGGTGCTACTGTCAATTTGTCGTATGCGACAAATTGGTTCAAGTGTCAATTTGTCGTATGCGACAAATTGGTTCAACTGTCAATTTGTCGTATGCGACAATTTGGTTCAACTCTCAATTTGTCGTTTGCGACAAATTGGTACTACTGTCAATTTGTCGTATGCGACAAATTGGTTCAACTGTCAATTTGTCGTATGCGACAAATTGGTACTACTGTCAATTTGTCGTATGCGACAAATTGGTTCAACTGTCAATTTGTCGTATGCGAAAAATTGGTTCAACTGTCAATTTGTCGTATGCGACAAATTGGTAGTACTGTCAATTTGTCGTATGCGACAAATTGATTCAACTGTCAATTTCCCGTTTGCGACAAATTGGTACTACTGTCAATTTGTCGTATGCGACAAATTGGTTCAATTGTCAATTTGTCGTATGCGACAAATTGGTACTACTGTCGATTTGTCGTATGCGACAAATTGGTTCAACTGTCAATTTGTCGTATGCGACAAATTGGTTCAACTGTCAATTTGTCGTATGCGACAAATTGGTTCAACTGTCAATTTGTCGTATGCGACAAATTGGTAGTACTGTCAATTTGTCGTATGCGACAAATTGATTCAACTGTCAATTTGCCGTTTGCGACAAATTGGTACTACTGTCAATTTGTCGTATGCGACAAATTGGTTCAACTGTCAATTTGTCGTATGCGACAAATTAATACTACTGTCAATTTGTCGTATGCGACAAATTGGTTCAACTGTCAATTTGTCGTATGCGACAAATTGGTTCAACTGTCAATTTGTCGTATGCGACAAATTGGTAGTACTGTCAATTTGTCGTTTGCGACAAATTGATTCAACTGTCAATTTGTCGTATACGACAAATTGATTCAACTGTCAATTTGTCGTATGCGACAAATTGGTTTAACTGTCAATTTGTCGTATGCGACAAATTGATTCAACTGTCAATTTGTCGTATGCGACAAATTGGTGCTACTGTCAATTTGTCGTATGCGACAAATTGGTTCAAGTGTCAATTTGTCGTATGCGACAATTTGGTTCAACTCTCAATTTGTCGTATGCGACAAATTGGTACTACTGTCAATTTGTCGTATGCGACAATTTGGTTCAACTCTCAATTTGTCGTATGCGACAAATTAGTAGTACTGTCAATTTGTCGTATGCGACAAATTGGTTCAACTGTCAATTTGTCGTATGCGACAATTTGGTTCAACTCTCAATTTGTCGTATGCGACAAATTGGTACTACTGTCAATTTGTCGTATGCGACAAATTGGTTCAACTGTCAATTTGTCGTATGCGACAAATCGGTTCAACTGTCAATTTGTCGTAATTTGTCGTATGCGACAAACTGATTCAACTGTCAATTTGTCGTATGCGACAAATTGGTGCTACTGTCAATTTGTCGTATGCGACAAATTGGTTCAAGTGTCAATTTGTCGTATGCGACAAATTGGTTCAACTGTCAATTTGTCGTATGCGACAATTTGGTTCAACTCTCAATTTGTTGTTTGCGACAAATTGGTACTACTGTCAATTTGTCGTATGCGACAAATTGGTTCAACTGTCAATTTGTCGTTAGCGACAAATTGGTACTACTGTCAATTTGTCGTATGCGACAAATTGGTTCAACTGTCAATTTGTCGTATGCGAAAAATTGGTTCAACTGTCAATTTGTCGTATGCGACAAATTGGTAGTACTGTCAATTTGTCGTATGCGAAAAATTGGTTCAACTGTCAATTTGTCGTATGCGACAAATTGGTAGTACTGTCAATTTGTCGTATGCGACAAATTGATTCAACTGTCAATTTCCCGTTTGCGACAAATTGGTACTACTGTCAATTTGTCGTATGCGACAAATTGGTTCAATTGTCAATTTGTCGTATGCGACAAATTGGTACTACTGTCGATTTGTCGTATGCGACAAATTGGTTCAACTGTCAATTTGTCGTATGCGACAAATTGGTTCAACTGTCAATTTGTCGTATGCGACAAATTGGTAGTACTGTCAATTTGTCGTATGCGACAAATTGATTCAACTGTCAATTTGCCGTTTGCGACAAATTGGTACTACTGTCAATTTGTCGTATGCGACAAATTGGTTCAACTGTCAATTTGTCGTATGCGACAAATTAATACTACTGTCAATTTGTCGTATGCGACAAATTGGTTCAACTGTCAATTTGTCGTATGCGACAAATTGGTTCAAATGTCAATTTGTCGTAATTTGTCGTATGCGACAAATTGATTCAACTGCCAATTTGTCGTATGCGACAAATTGGTTCAACTGTCAATTTGTCGTAATTTGTCGTATGCGACAAATTGATTCACCTGCCAATTTGTCGTATGCGACAAATTGGTTTAACTGTCAATTTGTCGTATGCGACAAACTGATTCAACTGTCAATTTGTCGTATGCGACAAATTGGTGCTACTGTCAATTTGTCGTATGCGACAAATTGGTTCAAGTGTCAATTTGTCGTATGCGACAATTTGGTTCAACTGTCAATTTGTCGTATGCGACAATTTGGTTCAACTCTCAATTTGTCGTATGCGACAAATTGGTACTACTGTCAATTTGTCGTATGCGACAAATTGGTTCAACTGTCAATTTGTCGTATGCGACAAATTGGTACTACTGTCAATTTGTCGTATGCGACAAATTGGTTCAACTGTCAATTTGTCGTATGCGAAAAATTGGTTCAACTGTCAATTTGTCGTATGCGACAAATTGGTAGTACTGTCAATTTGTCGTATGCGACAAATTGATTCAACTGTCAATTTCCCGTTTGCGACAAATTGGTACTACTGTCAATTTGTCGTATGCGACAAATTGGTTCAATTGTCAATTTGTCGTATGCGACAAATTGGTACTACTGTCGATTTGTCGTATGCGACAAATTGGTTCAACTGTCAATTTGTCGTATGCGACAAATTGGTTCAACTGTCAATTTGTCGTATGCGACAAATTGGTAGTACTGTCAATTTGTCGTATGCGACAAATTGATTCAACTGTCAATTTGCCGTTTGCGACAAATTGGTACTACTGTCAATTTGTCGTATGCGACAAATTGGTTCAACTGTCAATTTGTCGTATGCGACAAATTAATACTACTGTCAATTTGTCGTATGCGACAAATTGGTTCAACTGTCAATTTGTCGTATGCGACAAATTGGTTCAAATGTCAATTTGTCGTAATTTGTCGTATGCGACAAATTGATTCAACTGCCAATTTGTCGTATGCGACAAATTGGTTCAACTGTCAATTTGTCGTAATTTGTCGTATGCGACAAATTGATTCACCTGCCAATTTGTCGTATGCGACAAATTGGTTTAACTGTCAATTTGTCGTATGCGACAAACTGATTCAACTGTCAATTTGTCGTATGCGACAAATTGGTGCTACTGTCAATTTGTCGTATGCGACAAATTGGTTCAAGTGTCAATTTGTCGTATGCGACAATTTGGTTCAACTGTCAATTTGTCGTATGCGACAATTTGGTTCAACTCTCAATTTGTCGTATGCGACAAATTGGTACTACTGTCAATTTGTCGTATGCGACAAATTGGTTCAACTGTCAATTTGTCGTATGCGACAAATTGGTACTACTGTCAATTTGTCGTATGCGACAAATTGGTTCAACTGTCAATTTGTCGTATGCGAAAAATTGGTTCAACTGTCAATTTGTCGTATGCGACAAATTGGTAGTACTGTCAATTTGTCGTATGCGACAAATTGATTCAACTGTCAATTTCCCGTTTGCGACAAATTGGTACTACTGTCAATTTGTCGTATGCGACAAATTGGTTCAACTGTCAATTTGTCGTATGCGACAAATTGGTACTACTGTCAATTTGTCGTATGCGACAAATTGGTTCAACTGTCAATTTGTCGTATGCGAAAAATTGGTTCAACTGTCAATTTGTCGTATGCGACAAATTGGTAGTACTGTCAATTTGTCGTATGCGACAAATTGATTCAACTGTCAATTTCCCGTTTGCGACAAATTGGTACTACTGTCAATTTGTCGTATGCGACAAATTGGTTCAATTGTCAATTTGTCGTATGCGACAAATTGGTACTACTGTCGATTTGTCGTATGCGACAAATTGGTTTAACTGTCAATTTGTCGTATGCGACAAACTGATTCAACTGTCAATTTGTCGTATGCGACAAATTGGTGCTACTGTCAATTTGTCGTATGCGACAAATTGGTTCAAGTGTCAATTTGTCGTATGCGACAATTTGGTTCAACTGTCAATTTGTCGTATGCGACAATTTGGTTCAACTCTCAATTTGTCGTATGCGACAAATTGGTACTACTGTCAATTTGTCGTATGCGACAAATTGGTTCAACTGTCAATTTGTCGTATGCGACAAATTGGTACTACTGTCAATTTGTCGTATGCGACAAATTGGTTCAACTGTCAATTTGTCGTATGCGAAAAATTGGTTCAACTGTCAATTTGTCGTATGCGACAAATTGGTAGTACTGTCAATTTGTCGTATGCGACAAATTGATTCAACTGTCAATTTCCCGTTTGCGACAAATTGGTACTACTGTCAATTTGTCGTATGCGACAAATTGGTTCAATTGTCAATTTGTCGTATGCGACAAATTGGTACTACTGTCGATTTGTCGTATGCGACAAATTGGTTCAACTGTCAATTTGTCGTATGCGACAAATTGGTAGTACTGTCAATTTGTCGTATGCGACAAATTGGTACTACTGTCAATTTGTCGTATGCGACAAATTGGTTCAACTGTCAATTTGTCGTATGCGACAAATTGATTCAACTGTCAATTTGCCGTTTGCGACAAATTGGTACTACTTTCAATTTGTCGTATGCGACAAATTGGTTCAACTGTCAATTTGTCGTATGCGACAAATTGGTACTACTGTCAATTTGTCGTATGCGACAAATTGGTTCAACTGTCAATTTGTCGTATGCGACAAATTGGTTCAACTGTCAATTTGTCGTAATTTGTCGTATGCGACAAATTGATTCAACTGTCAATTTCCCGTTTGCGACAAATTGGTACTACTGTCAATTTGTCGTATGCGACAAATTGGTTCAATTGTCAATTTGTCGTATGCGACAAATTGGTACTACTGTCGATTTGTCGTATGCGACAAATTGGTTCAACTGTCAATTTGTCGTATGCGACAAATTGGTTCAACTGTCAATTTGTCGTATGCGACAAATTGGTAGTACTGTCAATTTGTCGTATGCGACAAATTGGTACTACTGTCAATTTGTCGTATGCGACAAATTGGTTCAACTGTCAATTTGTCGTATGCGACAAATTGATTCAACTGTCAATTTGCCGTTTGCGACAAATTGGTACTACTTTCAATTTGTCGTATGCGACAAATTGGTTCAACTGTCAATTTGTCGTATGCGACAAATTGGTACTACTGTCAATTTGTCGTATGCGACAAATTGGTTCAACTGTCAATTTGTCGTATGCGACAAATTGGTTCAACTGTCAATTTGTCGTAATTTGTCGTATGCGACAAATTGATTCAACTGCCAATTTGTCGTATGCGACAAATTGGTTCAACTGTCAATTTGTCGTATGCGACAAATTGGTAGTACTGTCAATTTGTCGTTTGCGACAAATTGATTCAACTGTCAATTTGTCGTATACGACAAATTGATTCAACTGTCAATTTGTCGTATGCGACAAATTGGTTTAACTGTCAATTTGTCGTATGCGACAAATTGATTCAACTGTCAATTTGTCGTATGCGACAAATTGGTGCTACTGTCAATGTGTCGTATGCGACAATTTGGTTCAACTCTCAATTTGTCGTATGCGACAAATTAGTAGTACTGTCAATTTGTCGTATGCGACAAATTGGTTCAACTGTCAATTTGTCGTATGCGACAAATTGGTGCTACTGTCAATTTGTCGTATGCGACAAATTGGTTCAAGTGTCAATTTGTCGTATGCGACAAATTGGTAGTAATGTCAATTTGTCGTATGCGACAAATTGATTCAACTGTCAATTTGCCGTATGCGACAAATTGGTACTACTGTCAATTTGTCATAAGCGACAAATTGGTTCAACTGTCAATTTGTCGTATGCGACAAATTAATACTACTGTCAATTTGTCGTATGCGACAAATTGGTTCAACTGTCAATTTGTCGTATGCGACAAATTGGTTCAAATGTCAATTTGTCGTAATTTGTCGTATGCGACAAATTGATTCAACTGCCAATTTGTCGTATGCGACAAATTGGTTCAACTGTCAATTTGTCGTATGCGACAAATTGGTGCTACTGTCAATTTGTCGTATGCGACAAATTGGTTCAAGTGTCAATTTGTCGTATGCGACAAATTGGTAGTAATGTCAATTTGTCGTATGCGACAAATTGATTCAACTGTCAATTTGCCGTTTGCGACAAATTGGTACTACTGTCAATTTGTCGTATGCGACAATTTGGTTCAACTCTCAATTTGTCGTATGCGACAAATTAGTAGTACTGTCAATTTGTCGTATGCGACAAATTGGTTCAACTGTCAATTTGTCGTATGCGACAAATTGGTGCTACTGTCAATTTGTCGTATGCGACAAATTGGTTCAAGTGTCAATTTGTCGTATGCGACAAATTGGTAGTAATGTCAATTTGTCGTATGCGACAAATTGATTCAACTGTCAATTTGCCGTTTGCGACAAATTGGTACTACTGTCAATTTGTCATAAGCGACAAATTGGTTCAACTGTCAATTTGTCGTATGCGACAAATTAATACTACTGTCAATTTGTCGTATGCGACAAATTGGTTCAACTGTCAATTTGTCGTATGCGACAAATTGGTTCAAATGTCAATTTGTCGTAATTTGTCGTATGCGACAAATTGATTCAACTGCCAATTTGTCGTATGCGACAAATTGGTTCAACTGTCAATTTGTCGAAATTTGTCGTATGCGACAAATTGATTCACCTGCCAATTTGTCGTATGCGACAAATTGGTTTAACTGTCAATTTGTCGTATGCGACAAACTGATTCAACTGTCAATTTGTCGTATGCGACAAATTGGTACTACTGTCGATTTGTCGTATGCGACAAATTGGTTTAACTGTCAATTTGTCGTATGCGACAAATTGGTTTAACTGTCAATTTGTCGTATGCGACAAATTGGTAGTACTGTCAATTTGTCGTATGCGACAAATTGATTCAACTGTCAATTTGTCGTATGCGACAAATTGGTTCAACTGTCAATTTGTCGTATGCGACAAATTGGTACTACTGTCAATTTGTCGTATGCGACAAATTGGTTCAACTGTCAATTTGTCGTATGCGACAAATTGGTTCAACTGTCAATTTGTCGTAATTTGTCGTATGCGACAAATTGATTCAACTGCCAATTTGTCGTATGCGACAAATTGGTTCAACTGTCAATTTGTCGTATGCGACAATTTGGTTCAACTCTCAATTTGTCGTCTGCGACAAATTGGTACTACTGTCAATTTGTCGTATGCGACAAATTGGTTCAACTGTCAATTTGTCGTATGCGACAAATTGGTTCAACTGTCAATTTGTCGTATGCGACAAATTGGTAGTACTGTCAATTTGTCGTATGCGACAAATTGATTCAACTGTCAATTTGCCGTTTGCGACAAATTGGTACTACTTTCAATTTGTCGTATGCGACAAATTGGTTCAACTGTCAATTTGTCGTATGCGACAAATTGGTACTACTGTCAATTTGTCGTATGCGACAAATTGGTTCAACTGTCAATTTGTCGTATGCGACAAATTGGTTCAACTGTCAATTTGTCGTAATTTGTCGTATGCGACAAATTGATTCAACTGCCAATTTGTCGTATGCGACAAATTGGTTCAACTGTCAATTTGTCGTATGCGACAAATTGGTAGTACTGTCAATTTGTCGTTTGCGACAAATTGATTCAACTGTCAATTTGTCGTATACGACAAATTGATTCAACTGTCAATTTGTCGTATGCGACAAATTGGTTTAACTGTCAATTTGTCGTATGCGACAAATTGATTCAACTGTCAATTTGTCGTATGCGACAAATTGGTGCTACTGTCAATGTGTCGTATGCGACAAATTGGTTCAAGTGTCAATTTGTCGTATGCGACAATTTGGTTCAACTCTCAATTTGTCGTATGCGACAAATTGGTACTACTGTCAATTTGTCGTATGCGACAATTTGGTTCAACTCTCAATTTGTCGTATGCGACAAATTGGTACTACTGTCAATTTGTCGTATGCGACAATTTGGTTCAACTCTCAATTTGTCGTATGCGACAAATTAGTAGTACTGTCAATTTGTCGTATGCGACAAATTGGTTCAACTGTCAATTTGTCGTATGCGACAATTTGGTTCAACTCTCAATTTGTCGTATGCGACAAATTGGTACTACTGTCAATTTGTCGTATGCGACAAATTGGTTCAACTGTCAATTTGTCGTATGCGACAAATCGGTTCAACTGTCAGTTTGTCGTAATTTGTCGTATGCGACAAATTGATTCAACTGCCAATTTGTCGTATGCGACAAATTGGTTTAACTGTCAATTTGTCGTATGCGACAAACTGATTCAACTGTCAATTTGTCGTATGCGACAAATTGGTGCTACTGTCAATTTGTCGTATGCGACAAATTGGTTCAAGTGTCAATTTGTCGTATGCGACAAATTGGTTCAACTGTCAATTTGTCGTATGCGACAATTTGGTTCAACTCTCAATTTGTCGTTTGCGACAAATTGGTACTACTGTCAATTTGTCGTATGCGACAAATTGGTTCAACTGTCAATTTGTCGTATGCGACAAATTGGTACTACTGTCAATTTGTCGTATGCGACAAATTGGTTCAACTGTCAATTTGTCGTATGCGAAAAATTGGTTCAACTGTCAATTTGTCGTATGCGACAAATTGGTAGTACTGTCAATTTGTCGTATGCGACAAATTGGTAGTACTGTCAATTTGTCGTATGCGACAAATTGATTCAACTGTCAATTTGCCGTTTGCGACAAATTGGTACTACTTTCAATTTTTCGTATGCGACAAATTGGTTCAACTGTCAATTTGTCGTATGCGACAAATTGGTACTACTGTCAATTTGTCGTATGCGACAAATTGGTTCAACTGTCAATTTGTCGTATGCGACAAATTGGTTCAACTGTCAATTTGTCGTAATTTGTCGTATGCGACAAATTGGTTCAACTGCCAATTTGTCGTATGCGACAAATTGGTTCAACTGTCAATTTGTCGTATGCGACAAATTGGTAGTACTGTCAATTTGTCGTTTGCGACAAATTGATTCAACTGTCAATTTGTCGTATACGACAAATTGATTCAACTGTCAATTTGTCGTATGCGACAAATTGGTTTAACTGTCAATTTGTCGTATGCGACAAATTGATTCAACTGTCAATTTGTCGTATGCGACAAATTGGTGCTACTGTCAATGTGTCGTATGCGACAAATTGGTTCAAGTGTCAATTTGTCGTATGCGACAATTTGGTTCAACTCTCAATTTGTCGTATGCGACAAATTGGTACTACTGTCAATTTGTCGTATGCGACAATTTGGTTCAACTCTCAATTTGTCGTATGCGACAAATTGGTACTACTGTCAATTTGTCGTATGCGACAATTTGGTTCAACTCTCAATTTGTCGTATGCGACAAATTAGTAGTACTGTCAATTTGTCGTATGCGACAAATTGGTTCAACTGTCAATTTGTCGTATGCGACAATTTGGTTCAACTCTCAATTTGTCGTATGCGACAAATTGGTACTACTGTCAATTTGTCGTATGCGACAAATTGGTTCAACTGTCAATTTGTCGTATGCGACAAATCGGTTCAACTGTCAGTTTGTCGTAATTTGTCGTATGCGACAAATTGATTCAACTGCCAATTTGTCGTATGCGACAAATTGGTTTAACTGTCAATTTGTCGTATGCGACAAACTGATTCAACTGTCAATTTGTCGTATGCGACAAATTGGTGCTACTGTCAATTTGTCGTATGCGACAAATTGGTTCAAGTGTCAATTTGTCGTATGCGACAAATTGGTTCAACTGTCAATTTGTCGTATGCGACAATTTGGTTCAACTCTCAATTTGTCGTTTGCGACAAATTGGTACTACTGTCAATTTGTCGTATGCGACAAATTGGTTCAACTGTCAATTTGTCGTATGCGACAAATTGGTACTACTGTCAATTTGTCGTATGCGACAAATTGGTTCAACTGTCAATTTGTCGTATGCGAAAAATTGGTTCAACTGTCAATTTGTCGTATGCGACAAATTGGTAGTACTGTCAATTTGTCGTATGCGACAAATTGATTCAACTGTCAATTTCCCGTTTGCGACAAATTGGTACTACTGTCAATTTGTCGTATGCGACAAATTGGTTCAATTGTCAATTTGTCGTATGCGACAAATTGGTACTACTGTCGATTTGTCGTATGCGACAAATTGGTTCAACTGTCAATTTGTCGTATGCGACAAATTGGTTCAACTGTCAATTTGTCGTATGCGACAAATTGGTTCAACTGTCAATTTGTCGTATGCGACAAATTGGTAGTACTGTCAATTTGTCGTATGCGACAAATTGATTCAACTGTCAATTTGCCGTTTGCGACAAATTGGTACTACTGTCAATTTGTCGTATGCGACAAATTGGTTCAACTGTCAATTTGTCGTATGCGACAAATTAATACTACTGTCAATTTGTCGTATGCGACAAATTGGTTCAACTGTCAATTTGTCGTATGCGACAAATTGGTTCAACTGTCAATTTGTCGTATGCGACAAATTGGTAGTACTGTCAATTTGTCGTTTGCGACAAATTGATTCAACTGTCAATTTGTCGTATACGACAAATTGATTCAACTGTCAATTTGTCGTATGCGACAAATTGGTTTAACTGTCAATTTGTCGTATGCGACAAATTGATTCAACTGTCAATTTGTCGTATGCGACAAATTGGTGCTACTGTCAATTTGTCGTATGCGACAAATTGGTTCAAGTGTCAATTTGTCGTATGCGACAATTTGGTTCAACTCTCAATTTGTCGTATGCGACAAATTGGTACTACTGTCAATTTGTCGTATGCGACAATTTGGTTCAACTCTCAATTTGTCGTATGCGACAAATTAGTAGTACTGTCAATTTGTCGTATGCGACAAATTGGTTCAACTGTCAATTTGTCGTATGCGACAATTTGGTTCAACTCTCAATTTGTCGTATGCGACAAATTGGTACTACTGTCAATTTGTCGTATGCGACAAATTGGTTCAACTGTCAATTTGTCGTATGCGACAAATCGGTTCAAATGTCAATTTGTCGTAATTTGTCGTATGCGACAAACTGATTCAACTGTCAATTTGTCGTATGCGACAAATTGGTGCTACTGTCAATTTGTCGTATGCGACAAATTGGTTCAAGTGTCAATTTGTCGTATGCGACAAATTGGTTCAACTGTCAATTTGTCGTATGCGACAATTTGGTTCAACTCTCAATTTGTTGTTTGCGACAAATTGGTACTACTGTCAATTTGTCGTATGCGACAAATTGGTTCAACTGTCAATTTGTCGTTAGCGACAAATTGGTACTACTGTCAATTTGTCGTATGCGACAAATTGGTTCAACTGTCAATTTGTCGTATGCGAAAAATTGGTTCAACTGTCAATTTGTCGTATGCGACAAATTGGTAGTACTGTCAATTTGTCGTATGCGAAAAATTGGTTCAACTGTCAATTTGTCGTATGCGACAAATTGGTAGTACTGTCAATTTGTCGTATGCGACAAATTGATTCAACTGTCAATTTCCCGTTTGCGACAAATTGGTACTACTGTCAATTTGTCGTATGCGACAAATTGGTTCAATTGTCAATTTGTCGTATGCGACAAATTGGTACTACTGTCGATTTGTCGTATGCGACAAATTGGTTCAACTGTCAATTTGTCGTATGCGACAAATTGGTTCAACTGTCAATTTGTCGTATGCGACAAATTGGTAGTACTGTCAATTTGTCGTATGCGACAAATTGATTCAACTGTCAATTTGCCGTTTGCGACAAATTGGTACTACTGTCAATTTGTCGTATGCGACAAATTGGTTCAACTGTCAATTTGTCGTATGCGACAAATTAATACTACTGTCAATTTGTCGTATGCGACAAATTGGTTCAACTGTCAATTTGTCGTATGCGACAAATTGGTTCAAATGTCAATTTGTCGTAATTTGTCGTATGCGACAAATTGATTCAACTGCCAATTTGTCGTATGCGACAAATTGGTTCAACTGTCAATTTGTCGTAATTTGTCGTATGCGACAAATTGATTCACCTGCCAATTTGTCGTATGCGACAAATTGGTTTAACTGTCAATTTGTCGTATGCGACAAACTGATTCAACTGTCAATTTGTCGTATGCGACAAATTGGTGCTACTGTCAATTTGTCGTATGCGACAAATTGGTTCAAGTGTCAATTTGTCGTATGCGACAATTTGGTTCAACTGTCAATTTGTCGTATGCGACAATTTGGTTCAACTCTCAATTTGTCGTATGCGACAAATTGGTACTACTGTCAATTTGTCGTATGCGACAAATTGGTTCAACTGTCAATTTGTCGTATGCGACAAATTGGTACTACTGTCAATTTGTCGTATGCGACAAATTGGTTCAACTGTCAATTTGTCGTATGCGAAAAATTGGTTCAACTGTCAATTTGTCGTATGCGACAAATTGGTAGTACTGTCAATTTGTCGTATGCGACAAATTGATTCAACTGTCAATTTCCCGTTTGCGACAAATTGGTACTACTGTCAATTTGTCGTATGCGACAAATTGGTTCAATTGTCAATTTGTCGTATGCGACAAATTGGTACTACTGTCGATTTGTCGTATGCGACAAATTGGTTCAACTGTCAATTTGTCGTATGCGACAAATTGGTTCAACTGTCAATTTGTCGTATGCGACAAATTGGTAGTACTGTCAATTTGTCGTATGCGACAAATTGATTCAACTGTCAATTTGCCGTTTGCGACAAATTGGTACTACTGTCAATTTGTCGTATGCGACAAATTGGTTCAACTGTCAATTTGTCGTATGCGACAAATTAATACTACTGTCAATTTGTCGTATGCGACAAATTGGTTCAACTGTCAATTTGTCGTATGCGACAAATTGGTTCAAATGTCAATTTGTCGTAATTTGTCGTATGCGACAAATTGATTCAACTGCCAATTTGTCGTATGCGACAAATTGGTTCAACTGTCAATTTGTCGTAATTTGTCGTATGCGACAAATTGATTCACCTGCCAATTTGTCGTATGCGACAAATTGGTTTAACTGTCAATTTGTCGTATGCGACAAACTGATTCAACTGTCAATTTGTCGTATGCGACAAATTGGTGCTACTGTCAATTTGTCGTATGCGACAAATTGGTTCAAGTGTCAATTTGTCGTATGCGACAATTTGGTTCAACTGTCAATTTGTCGTATGCGACAATTTGGTTCAACTCTCAATTTGTCGTATGCGACAAATTGGTACTACTGTCAATTTGTCGTATGCGACAAATTGGTTCAACTGTCAATTTGTCGTATGCGACAAATTGGTACTACTGTCAATTTGTCGTATGCGACAAATTGGTTCAACTGTCAATTTGTCGTATGCGAAAAATTGGTTCAACTGTCAATTTGTCGTATGCGACAAATTGGTAGTACTGTCAATTTGTCGTATGCGACAAATTGATTCAACTGTCAATTTCCCGTTTGCGACAAATTGGTACTACTGTCAATTTGTCGTATGCGACAAATTGGTTCAACTGTCAATTTGTCGTATGCGACAAATTGGTACTACTGTCAATTTGTCGTATGCGACAAATTGGTTCAACTGTCAATTTGTCGTATGCGAAAAATTGGTTCAACTGTCAATTTGTCGTATGCGACAAATTGGTAGTACTGTCAATTTGTCGTATGCGACAAATTGATTCAACTGTCAATTTCCCGTTTGCGACAAATTGGTACTACTGTCAATTTGTCGTATGCGACAAATTGGTTCAATTGTCAATTTGTCGTATGCGACAAATTGGTACTACTGTCGATTTGTCGTATGCGACAAATTGGTTTAACTGTCAATTTGTCGTATGCGACAAACTGATTCAACTGTCAATTTGTCGTATGCGACAAATTGGTGCTACTGTCAATTTGTCGTATGCGACAAATTGGTTCAAGTGTCAATTTGTCGTATGCGACAATTTGGTTCAACTGTCAATTTGTCGTATGCGACAATTTGGTTCAACTCTCAATTTGTCGTATGCGACAAATTGGTACTACTGTCAATTTGTCGTATGCGACAAATTGGTTCAACTGTCAATTTGTCGTATGCGACAAATTGGTACTACTGTCAATTTGTCGTATGCGACAAATTGGTTCAACTGTCAATTTGTCGTATGCGAAAAATTGGTTCAACTGTCAATTTGTCGTATGCGACAAATTGGTAGTACTGTCAATTTGTCGTATGCGACAAATTGATTCAACTGTCAATTTCCCGTTTGCGACAAATTGGTACTACTGTCAATTTGTCGTATGCGACAAATTGGTTCAATTGTCAATTTGTCGTATGCGACAAATTGGTACTACTGTCGATTTGTCGTATGCGACAAATTGGTTCAACTGTCAATTTGTCGTATGCGACAAATTGGTTCAACTGTCAATTTGTCGTATGCGACAAATTGGTAGTACTGTCAATTTGTCGTATGCGACAAATTGATTCAACTGTCAATTTGCCGTTTGCGACAAATTGGTACTACTGTCAATTTGTCGTATGCGACAAATTGGTTCAACTGTCAATTTGTCGTATGCGACAAATTAATACTACTGTCAATTTGTCGTATGCGACAAATTGGTTCAACTGTCAATTTGTCGTATGCGACAAATTGGTTCAAATGTCAATTTGTCGTAATTTGTCGTATGCGACAAATTGATTCAACTGCCAATTTGTCGTATGCGACAAATTGGTTCAACTGTCAATTTGTCGTAATTTGTCGTATGCGACAAATTGATTCACCTGCCAATTTGTCGTATGCGACAAATTGGTTTAACTGTCAATTTGTCGTATGCGACAAACTGATTCAACTGTCAATTTGTCGTATGCGACAAATTGGTGCTACTGTCAATTTGTCGTATGCGACAAATTGGTTCAAGTGTCAATTTGTCGTATGCGACAATTTGGTTCAACTGTCAATTTGTCGTATGCGACAATTTGGTTCAACTCTCAATTTGTCGTATGCGACAAATTGGTACTACTGTCAATTTGTCGTATGCGACAAATTGGTTCAACTGTCAATTTGTCGTATGCGACAAATTGGTACTACTGTCAATTTGTCGTATGCGACAAATTGGTTCAACTGTCAATTTGTCGTATGCGAAAAATTGGTTCAACTGTCAATTTGTCGTATGCGACAAATTGGTAGTACTGTCAATTTGTCGTATGCGACAAATTGATTCAACTGTCAATTTCCCGTTTGCGACAAATTGGTACTACTGTCAATTTGTCGTATGCGACAAATTGGTTCAATTGTCAATTTGTCGTATGCGACAAATTGGTACTACTGTCGATTTGTCGTATGCGACAAATTGGTTCAACTGTCAATTTGCCGTATGCGACAAGTTGGTTCAACTGTCAATTTGTCGTATGCGACAAATTGGTTCAACTGTCAATTTGTCGTAATTTGTCGTATGCGACAAATTGGTTCAACTGTCAATTTGTCGTATGCGACAAATTGGTTCAAATGTCAATTTGTCGTAATTTGTCGTATGCGACAAATTGATTCAACTGCCAATTTGTCGTATGCGACAAATTGGTTCAACTGTCAATTTGTCGTAATTTGTCGTATGCGACAAATTGATTCACCTGCCAATTTGTCGTATGCGACAAATTGGTTTAACTGTCAATTTGTCGTATGCGACAAACTGATTCAACTGTCAATTTGTCGTATGCGACAAATTGGTGCTACTGTCAATTTGTCGTATGCGACAAATTGGTTCAAGTGTCAATTTGTCGTATGCGACAAATTGGTTCAACTGTCAATTTGTCGTATGCGACAATTTGGTTCAACTCTCAATTTGTCGTATGCGACAAATTGGTACTACTGTCAATTTGTCGTATGCGACAAATTGGTTCAACTGTCAATTTGTCGTATGCGACAAATTGGTACTACTGTCAATTTGTCGTATGCGACAAATTGGTTCAACTGCCAATTTGTCGTATGCGAAAAATTGGTTCAACTGTCAATTTGTCGTATGCGACAATTTGGTAGTACTGTCAATTTGTCGTATGCGACAAATTGATTCAACTGTCAATTTCCCGTTTGCGACAAATTGGTACTACTGTCAATTTGTCGTATGCGACAAATTGGTTCAATTGTCAATTTGTCGTATGCGACAAATTGGTACTACTGTCGATTTGTCGTATGCGACAAATTGGTTCAACTGTCAATTTGTCGTATGCGACAAATTGGTTCAACTGTCAATTTGTCGTATGCGACAAATTGGTAGTACTGTCAATTTGTCGTATGCGACAAATTGATTCAACTGTCAATTTGCCGTTTGCGACAAATTGGTACTACTGTCAATTTGTCGTATGCGACAAATTGGTTCAACTGTCAATTTGTCGTATGCGACAAATTAATACTACTGTCAATTTGTCGTATGCGACAAATTGGTTCAACTGTCAATTTGTCGTATGCGACAAATTGGTTCAACTGTCAATTTGTCGTATGCGACAAATTGGTTCAACTGTCAATTTGTCGTAATTTGTCGTATGCGACAAATTGATTCAACTGCCAATTTGTCGTATGCGACAAATTGGTTCAACTGTCAATTTGTCGTATGCGACAAATTGGTAGTACTGTCAATTTGTCGTTTGCGACAAATTGATTCAACTGTCAATTTGTCGTATACGACAAATTGATTCAACTGTCAATTTGTCGTATGCGACAAATTGGTTTAACTGTCAATTTGTCGTATGCGACAAATTGATTCAACTGTCAATTTGTCGTATGCGACAAATTGGTGCTACTGTCAATTTGTCGTATGCGACAAATTGGTTCAAGTGTCAATTTGTCGTATGCGACAATTTGGTTCAACTCTCAATTTGTCGTATGCGACAAATTGGTACTACTGTCAATTTGTCGTATGCGACAATTTGGTTCAACTCTCAATTTGTCGTATGCGACAAATTAGTAGTACTGTCAATTTGTCGTATGCGACAAATTGGTTCAACTGTCAATTTGTCGTATGCGACAATTTGGTTCAACTCTCAATTTGTCGTATGCGACAAATTGGTACTACTGTCAATTTGTCGTATGCGACAAATTGGTTCAACTGTCAATTTGTCGTATGCGACAAATCGGTTCAACTGTCAATTTGTCGTAATTTGTCGTATGCGACAAATTGATTCAACTGCCAATTTGTCGTATGCGACAAATTGGTTTAACTGTCAATTTGTCGTATGCGACAAACTGATTCAACTGTCAATTTGTCGTATGCGACAAATTGGTGCTACTGTCAATTTGTCGTATGCGACAAATTGGTTCAAGTGTCAATTTGTCGTATGCGACAAATTGGTTCAACTGTCAATTTGTCGTATGCGACAATTTGGTTCAACTCTCAATTTGTCGTTTGCGACAAATTGGTACTACACTCAATTTGTCGTATGCGACAAATTGGTTCAACTGTCAATTTGTCGTATGCGACAAATTGGTACTACTGTCAATTTGTCGTATGCGACAAATTGTTTCAACTGTCAATTTGTCGTATGCGAAAAATTGGTTCAACTGTCAATTTGTCGTATGCGACAAATTGGTAGTACTGTCAATTTGTCGTATGCGACAAATTGATTCAACTGTCAATTTCCCGTTTGCGACAAATTGGTACTACTGTCAATTTGTCGTATGCGACAAATTGGTTCAATTGTCAATTTGTCGTATGCGACAAATTGGTACTACTGTCGATTTGTCGTATGCGACAAATTGGTTCAACTGTCAATTTGTCGTATGCGACAAATTGGTTCAACTGTCAATTTGTCGTATGCGACAAATTGGTAGTACTGTCAATTTGTCGTATGCGACAAATTGATTCAACTGTCAATTTGCCGTTTGCGACAAATTGGTACTACTGTCAATTTGTCGTATGCGACAAATTGGTTCAACTGTCAATTTGTCGTATGCGACAAATTAATACTACTGTCAATTTGTCGTATGCGACAAATTGGTTCAACTGTCAATTTGTCGTATGCGACAAATTGGTTCAAATGTCAATTTGTCGTAATTTGTCGTATGCGACAAATTGATTCAACTGCCAATTTGTCGTATGCGACAAATTGGTTCAACTGTCAATTTGTCGTAATTTGTCGTATGCGACAAATTGATTCACCTGCCAATTTGTCGTATGCGAAAAATTGGTTTAACTGTCAATTTGTCGTATGCGACAAACTGATTCAACTGTCAATTTGTCGTATGCGACAAATTGGTGCTACTGTCAATTTGTCGTATGCGACAAATTGGTTCAAGTGTCAATTTGTCGTATGCGACAAATTGGTTCAACTGTCAATTTGTCGTATGCGACAATTTGGTTCAACTCTCAATTTGTCGTATGCGACAAATTGGTACTACTGTCAATTTGTCGTATGCGACAAATTGGTTCAACTGTCAATTTGTCGTATGCGACAAATTGGTAGTACTGTCAATTTGTCGTATGCGACAAATTGATTCAACTGTCAATTTCCCGTTTGCGACAAATTGGTACTACTGTCAATTTGTCGTATGCGACAAATTGGTTCAACTGTCAATTTGTCGTATGCGACAAATTGGTACTACTGTCATTTTGTCGTATGCGACAAATTGGTTCAACTGTCAATTTGTCGTATGCGACAAATTGGTTCAACTGTCAATTTGTCGTATGCGACAAATTGGTAGTACTGTCAATTTGTCGTATGCGACAAATTGATTCAACTGTCAATTTGCCGTTTGCGACTAATTGGTACTACTGTCAATTTGTCGTATGCGACAAATTGGTGCAACTGTCAATTTGTCGTATGCGACAAATTGGTACTACTGTCAATTTGTCGTATGCGACAAATTGGTTCAACTGTCAATTTGTCGTATGCGACAAATTGGTTCAAATGTCAATTTGTCGTAATTTGTCGTATGCGACAAATTGATTCAACTGCCAATTTGTCGTATGCGACAAATTGGTTCAACTGTCAATTTGTCGTATGCGACAAATTGGTAGTACTGTCAATTTGTCGTTTGCGACAAATTGGTACTACTGTCAATTTTTCGTATGCGACAAATTGGTTCAACTGTCAGTTTGTCGTATGCGACAAATTGATTCAACTGTCAATTTGTCGTATGCGACAAATTGGTTCAACTGTCAATTTGTCGTTTGCGACAAATTGGTACTACTGTCAATTTGTCGTATGCGACAAATTGGTACTACTGTCAATTTATCGTATGCGACAAATTGATTCAACTGTCAATTTGTTGTATGCGACAAATTGGTTCAACTGTCAATTTGTCGTATGCGACAAATTGACTCACATGTCAATTTGTCGTATGCGACAAATTGATTCAACTGTCAATTTGTCGTATGCGACAAATTGACAGTTGAATCAATTTGTGTCAATTTGTCGTATGCGACAAATTGGTTCAACTGTCAATTTGTCGTATGCGACAAATTGGTTCAACTGTCAATTTGTCGCATGCGACAAATTGGTACTACTGTCAATTTGTCGTATGCGACAAATTGGTTCAACTGTCAATTTGTCGTATGCGACAAATTGGTACTACTGTCAATTTGTCGTATGCGACAAATTGGTTCAACTGTCAATTTGTCGTATGCGACAAATTGGTTCAACTGTCAATTTGTCGTATGCGACAAATTGGTAGTACTGTCAATTTGTCGTATGCGACAAATTGATTCAACTCTCAATTTCCCGTTTGCGACAAATTGGTACTACTGTCAATTTGTCGTATGCGACAAATTGGTTCAACTGTCAATTTGTCGTATGCGACAAATTGGTACTACTGTCAATTTATCGTATGCGACAAATTGATTCAACTGTCAATTTGTTGTATGCGACAAATTGGTTCAACTGTCAATTTGTCGTATGCGACAAATTGACTCACATGTCAATTTGTCGTATGCGACAAATTGGTACTACTGTCAATTTGTCGTATGCGACAAATTGGTACTACTGTCAATTTATCGTATGCGACAAATTGATTCAACTGTCAATTTGTCGCATGCGACAAATTGGTACTACTGTCAATTTGTCGTATGCGACAAATTGGTTCAACTGTCAATTTGTCGTATGCGACAAATTGGTACTACTGTCAATTTGTCGTATGCGACAAATTGGTTCAACTGTCAATTTGTCGTATGCGACAAATTGGTTCAACTGTCAATTTGTCGTATGCGACAAATTGGTAGTACTGTCAATTTGTCGTATGCGACAAATTGATTCAACTGTCAATTTCCCGTTTGCGACAAATTGGTACTACTGTCAATTTGTCGTATGCGACAAATTGGTTCAACTGTCAATTTGTCGTATGCGACAAATTGGTACTACTGTCAATTTGTCGTATGCGACAAATTGGTTCAACTGTCAATTTGTCGTATGCGACAAATTGGTTCAACTGTCAATTTGTCGTATGCGACAAATTGGTAGTACTGTCAATTTGTCGTATGCGACAAATTGGTTTAACTGTCAATTTGTCGTATGCGACAAATTGGTACTACTGTCAATTTGTCGTATGCGACAAATTGGTACTGCTGTCAATTTGTCGTATGCGACAAATTGGTTCAACTGTCAATTTGTCTTATGCGATAAATTGGTACTACTGTCAATTTGTCGTATGCGACAAATTGGTTCAACTGTCAATTTGTCGTAAGCGACAAATTGGTTCAACTCTCAATTTGTCGTATGCGACAAATTGGTACTACTGTCAATTTGTCGTATGCGACAAATTGGTACTACTGTCAATTTGTCGTATGCGACAAATTGGTTTAACTGTCAATTTGTCGTATGCGACAAATTGGTTCAACTGTCAATTTGTCGTATGCGACAAATTGATTCAACTGTCAATTTGTCGTATGCGACAAATTGGTGCTACTGTCAATTTGTCGAATGCGACAAATTGGTTCAACTGTCAATTTGTCGTATGCGACAAATTGGTTCAACTGTCAATTCGTCGTATGCGACAAATTGGTACTACTGTCAATTTGTCGTATGCGACAAATTGGTACTACTGTCAATTTGTCGTACGCGACAAATTGGTTCAACTGTCAATTTGTCGTATGCGGCAAATTGGTACTACTGTCAATTTGTCGTATGCGACAAATTGGTTCAACTGTCAATTTGTCGTAAGCGACAAATTGGTTCAACTCTCAATTTGTCGTATGCGACAAATTGGTACTACTGTCAATTTGTCGTATGCGACAAATTAGTACTACTGTCAATTTGTCGTATGCGACAAATTGGTTCAACTGTCAATTTGTCGTATGCGACAAATTGGTTTAACTGTCAATTTGTCGTATGCGACAAATTGGTACTACTGTCAATTTGTCGTATGCGACAAATTGGTACTGCTGTCAATTTGTCGTATGCGACAAATTGGTTCAACTGTCAATTTGTCTTATGCGATAAATTGGTACTACTGTCAATTTGTCGTATGCGACAAATTGGTTCAACTGTCAATTTGTCGTAAGCAACAAATTGGTTCAACTCTCAATTTGTCGTATGCGACAAATTGGTACTACTGTCAATTTGTCGTATGCGACAAATTGGTACTACTGTCAATTTGTCGTATGCGACAAATTGGTTCAACTGTCAATTTGTCGTATGCGACAAATTGGTTCAACTGTCAATTTGTCGTATGCGACAAATTGATTCAACTGTCAATTTGTCGTATGCGACAAATTGGTGCTACTGTCAATTTGTCGAATGCGACAAATTGGTTCAACTGTCAATTTGTCGTATGCGACAAATTGGTTCAACTGTCAATTCGTCGTATGCGACAAATTGGTACTACTGTCAATTTGTCGTATGCGACAAATTGGTACTACTGTCAATTTGTCGTACGCGACAAATTGGTTCAACTGTCAATTTATCGTATGCGGCAAATTGGTACTACTGTCAATTTGTCGTATGCGACAAATTGGTTCAACTGTCAATTTGTCGTAAGCGACAAATTGGTTCAACTCTCAATTTGTCGTATGCGACAAATTGGTACTACTGTCAATTTGTCGTATGCGACAAATTAGTACTACTGTCAATTTGTCGTATGCGACAAATTGGTTCAACTGTCAATTTGTCGTATGCGACAAATTGGTTCAACTGTCAATTTGTCGTAAGCGACAAATTGGTTCAACTGTCAATTTGTCGTATACGACAAATTGATTCAACTGTCAATTTGTCGTATACGACAAATTGATTCAACTGTCAATTTGTCGTATGCGACAAATTGATTCAACTGTCAATTTGTCGTATGCGACAAATTGGTGCTACTGTCAATTTCTCGTATGCGACAAATTGGTTCAAGTGTCAATTTGTCGTATGCGACAATTTGGTTCAACTCTCAATTTGTCGTATGCGACAAATTGGTACTACTGTCAGTTTGTCGTATGCGACAATTTGGTTCAACTCTCAATTTGTCGTATGCGACAAATTGATAGTACTGTCAATTTGTCGTATGCGACAAATTAGTACTACTGTCAATTTGTCGTATGCGACAAATTGATTCAACTGTCAATTTGTCGTATGCGACAAATTGGTTCAACTGTCAATTTGTCGTTTGCGACAAATTGGTACTACTGTCAATTTGTCGTTTGCGACAAATTGGTACTACTGTCAATTTTTCGTATGCGACAAATTGGTTCAACTGTCAATTTGTCGTATGCGACAAATTGGTTCAAATGTCAATTTGTCGTAATTTGTCGTATGCGACAAATTGGTTCAACTGTCAATTTGTCGTATGCGACAAATTGATTCAACTGTCAATTTGTCGTATGCGACAAATTGGTTCAACTGTCAATTTGTCGTTTGCGACAAATTGGTACTACTGTCAATTTGTCGTATGCGACAAATTGGTACTACTGTCAATTTATCGTATGCGACAAATTGATTCAACTGTCAATTTGTTGTATGCGACAAATTGGTTCAACTGTCAATTTGTCGTATGCGACAAATTGACTCACATGTCAATTTGTCGTATGCGACAAATTGATTCAACTGTCAATTTGTCGTATGCGACAAATTGACAGTTGAATCAATTTGTGTCAATTTGTCGTATGCGACAAATTGGTTCAACTGTCAATTTGTCGTATGCGACAAATTGGTTCAACTGTCAATTTTTCGCACGCGACAAATTGGTACTACTGTCAATTTGTCGTATGCGACAAATTGGTTCAACTGTCAATTTGTCGTATGCGACAAATTGGTACTACTGTCAATTTGTCGTATGCGACAAATTGGTACTACTGTCAATTTATCGTATGCGACAAATTGATTCAACTGTCAATTTGTTGTATGCGACAAATTGGTTCAACTGTCAATTTGTCGTATGCGACAAATTGACTCACATGTCAATTTGTCGTATGCGACAAATTGGTACTACTGTCAATTTGTCGTATGCGACAAATTGGTACTACTGTCAATTTATCGTATGCGACAAATTGATTCAACTGTCAATTTGTCGCATGCGACAAATTGGTACTACTGTCAATTTGTCGTATGCGACAAATTGGTTCAACTGTCAATTTGTCGTATGCGACAAATTGGTACTACTGTCAATTTGTCGTATGCGACAAATTGGTTCAACTGTCAATTTGTCGTATGCGACAAATTGGTTCAACTGTCAATTTGTCGTATGCGACAAATTGGTAGTACTGTCAATTTGTCGTATGCGACAAATTGATTCAACTGTCAATTTCCCGTTTGCGACAAATTGGTACTACTGTCAATTTGTCGTATGCGACAAATTGGTTCAACTGTCAATTTGTCGTATGCGACAAATTGGTACTACTGTCAATTTGTCGTATGCGACAAATTGGTTCAACTGTCAATTTGTCGTATGCGACAAATTGGTTCAACTGTCAATTTGTCGTATGCGACAAATTGGTAGTACTGTCAATTTGTCGTATGCGACAAATTGGTTTAACTGTCAATTTGTCGTATGCGACAAATTGGTACTACTGTCAATTTGTCGTATGCGACAAATTGGTACTGCTGTCAATTTGTCGTATGCGACAAATTGGTTCAACTGTCAATTTGTCTTATGCGATAAATTGGTACTACTGTCAATTTGTCGTATGCGACAAATTGGTTCAACTGTCAATTTGTCGTAAGCGACAAATTGGTTCAACTCTCAATTTGTCGTATGCGACAAATTGGTACTACTGTCAATTTGTCGTATGCGACAAATTGGTACTACTGTCAATTTGTCGTATGCGACAAATTGGTTTAACTGTCAATTTGTCGTATGCGACAAATTGGTTCAACTGTCAATTTGTCGTATGCGACAAATTGATTCAACTGTCAATTTGTCGTATGCGACAAATTGGTGCTACTGTCAATTTGTCGAATGCGACAAATTGGTTCAACTGTCAATTTGTCGTATGCGACAAATTGGTTCAACTGTCAATTCGTCGTATGCGACAAATTGGTACTACTGTCAATTTGTCGTATGCGACAAATTGGTACTACTGTCAATTTGTCGTACGCGACAAATTGGTTCAACTGTCAATTTGTCGTATGCGGCAAATTGGTACTACTGTCAATTTGTCGTATGCGACAAATTGGTTCAACTGTCAATTTGTCGTAAGCGACAAATTGGTTCAACTCTCAATTTGTCGTATGCGACAAATTGGTACTACTGTCAATTTGTCGTATGCGACAAATTAGTACTACTGTCAATTTGTCGTATGCGACAAATTGGTTCAACTGTCAATTTGTCGTATGCGACAAATTGGTTTAACTGTCAATTTGTCGTATGCGACAAATTGGTACTACTGTCAATTTGTCGTATGCGACAAATTGGTACTGCTGTCAATTTGTCGTATGCGACAAATTGGTTCAACTGTCAATTTGTCTTATGCGATAAATTGGTACTACTGTCAATTTGTCGTATGCGACAAATTGGTTCAACTGTCAATTTGTCGTAAGCAACAAATTGGTTCAACTCTCAATTTGTCGTATGCGACAAATTGGTACTACTGTCAATTTGTCGTATGCGACAAATTGGTACTACTGTCAATTTGTCGTATGCGACAAATTGGTTCAACTGTCAATTTGTCGTATGCGACAAATTGGTTCAACTGTCAATTTGTCGTATGCGACAAATTGATTCAACTGTCAATTTGTCGTATGCGACAAATTGGTGCTACTGTCAATTTGTCGAATGCGACAAATTGGTTCAACTGTCAATTTGTCGTATGCGACAAATTGGTTCAACTGTCAATTCGTCGTATGCGACAAATTGGTACTACTGTCAATTTGTCGTATGCGACAAATTGGTACTACTGTCAATTTGTCGTACGCGACAAATTGGTTCAACTGTCAATTTATCGTATGCGGCAAATTGGTACTACTGTCAATTTGTCGTATGCGACAAATTGGTTCAACTGTCAATTTGTCGTAAGCGACAAATTGGTTCAACTCTCAATTTGTCGTATGCGACAAATTGGTACTACTGTCAATTTGTCGTATGCGACAAATTAGTACTACTGTCAATTTGTCGTATGCGACAAATTGGTTCAACTGTCAATTTGTCGTATGCGACAAATTGGTTCAACTGTCAATTTGTCGTAAGCGACAAATTGGTTCAACTGTCAATTTGTCGTATACGACAAATTGATTCAACTGTCAATTTGTCGTATACGACAAATTGATTCAACTGTCAATTTGTCGTATGCGACAAATTGATTCAACTGTCAATTTGTCGTATGCGACAAATTGGTGCTACTGTCAATTTCTCGTATGCGACAAATTGGTTCAAGTGTCAATTTGTCGTATGCGACAATTTGGTTCAACTCTCAATTTGTCGTATGCGACAAATTGGTACTACTGTCAGTTTGTCGTATGCGACAATTTGGTTCAACTCTCAATTTGTCGTATGCGACAAATTGATAGTACTGTCAATTTGTCGTATGCGACAAATTAGTACTACTGTCAATTTGTCGTATGCGACAAATTGATTCAACTGTCAATTTGTCGTATGCGACAAATTGGTTCAACTGTCAATTTGTCGTTTGCGACAAATTGGTACTACTGTCAATTTGTCGTTTGCGACAAATTGGTACTACTGTCAATTTTTCGTATGCGACAAATTGGTTCAACTGTCAATTTGTCGTATGCGACAAATTGGTTCAAATGTCAATTTGTCGTAATTTGTCGTATGCGACAAATTGATTCAACTGCCAATTTGTCGTATGCGACAAATTGGTTCAACTGTCAATTTGTCGTATGCGACAAATTGGTAGTACTGTCAATTTGTCGTTTGCGACAAATTGGTACCACTGTCAATTTTTCGTATGCGACAAATTGGTTCAACTGTCAATTTGTCGTATGCGACAAATTGATTCAACTGTCAATTTGTCGTATGCGACAAATTGGTTCAACTGTCAATTTGTCGTTTGCGACAAATTGGTACTACTGTCAATTTGTCGTATGCGACAAATTGGTACTACTGTCAATTTATCGTATGCGACAAATTGATTCAACTGTCAATTTGTTGTATGCGACAAATTGGTTCAACTGTCAATTTGTCGTATGCGACAAATTGACTCACATGTCAATTTGTCGTATGCGACAAATTGATTCAACTGTCAATTTGTCGTATGCGACAAATTGACAGTTGAATCAATTTGTGTCAATTTGTCGTATGCGACAAATTGGTTCAACTGTCAATTTGTCGTATGCGACAAATTGGTTCAACTGTCAATTTTTCGCACGCGACAAATTGGTACTACTGTCAATTTGTCGTATGCGACAAATTGGTTCAACTGTCAATTTGTCGTATGCGACAAATTGGTACTACTGTCAATTTGTCGTATGCGACAAATTGGTTCAACTGTCAATTTGTCGTATGCGACAAATTGGTTCAACTGTCAATTTGTCGTATGCGACAAATTGGTAGTACTGTCAATTTGTCGTATGCGACAAATTGATTCAACTGTCAATTTCCCGTTTGCGACAAATTGGTACTACTGTCAATTTGTCGTATGCGACAAATTGGTACTACTGTCAATTTATCGTATGCGACAAATTGATTCAACTGTCAATTTGTCGCATGCGACAAATTGGTACTACTGTCAATTTGTCGTTTGCGACAAATTGGTTCAACTGTCAATTTGTCGTATGCGACAATTTGGTACTACTGTCAATTTGTCGTATGCGACAAATTGGTTCAACTGTCAATTTGTCGTATGCGACAAATTGGTTCAACTGTCAATTTGTCGTATGCGACAAATTGGTAGTACTGTCAATTTGTCGTATGCGACAAATTGATTCAACTGTCAATTTCCCGTTTGCGACAAATTGGTACTACTGTCAATTTGTCGTTTGCGACAAATTGGTTCAACTGTCAATTTGTCGTATGCGACAAATTGGTACTACTGTCAATTTGTCGTATGCGACAAATTGGTTCAACTGTCAATTTTTCGCATGCGACAAATTGGTACTACTGTCAATTTGTCGTATGCGACAAATTGGTTCAACTGTCAATTTGTCGTATGCGACAAATTGGTACTACTGTCAATTTGTCGTATGCGACAAATTGGTTCAACTGTCAATTTGTCGTATGCGACAAATTGGTTCAACTGTCAATTTGTCGTATGCGACAAATTGGTAGTACTGTCAATTTGTCGTATGCGACAAATTGATTCAACTGTCAATTTCCCGTTTGCGACAAATTGGTACTACTGTCAATTTGTCGTATGCGACAAATTGGTACTACTGTCAATTTATCGTATGCGACAAATTGATTCAACTGTCAATTTGTCGCATGCGACAAATTGGTACTACTGTCAATTTGTCGTATGCGACAAATTGGTTCAACTGTCAATTTGTCGTATGCGACAAATTGGTACTACTGTCAATTTGTCGTATGCGACAAATTGGTTCAACTGTCAATTTGTCGTATGCGACAAATTGGTTCAACTGTCAATTTGTCGTATGCGACAAATTGGTAGTACTGTCAATTTGTCGTATGCGACAAATTGATTCAACTGTCAATTTCCCGTTTGCGACAAATTGGTACTACTGTCAATTTGTCGTTTGCGACAAATTGGTTCAACTGTCAATTTGTCGTATGCGACAAATTGGTACTACTGTCAATTTGTCGTATGCGACAAATTGGTTCAACTGTCAATTTGTCGTATGCGACAAATTGGTTCAACTGTCAATTTGTCGTATGCGACAAATTGGTAGTACTGTCAATTTGTCGTATGCGACAAATTGATTCAACTGTCAATTTGCCGTTTGCGACTAATTGGTACTACTGTCAATTTGTCGTATGCGACAAATTGGTTCAACTGTCATTTTGTCGTATGCGACAAATTGGTACTACTGTCAATTTGTCGTATGCGACAAATTGGTTCAACTGTCAATTTGTCGTATGCGACAAATTGGTTTAACTGTCAATTTGTCGTATGCGACAAATTGGTACTACTGTCAATTTGTCGTATGCGACAAATTGGTACTGCTGTCAATTTGTCGTATGCGACAAATTGGTTCAACTGTCAATTTGTCTTATGCGATAAATTGGTACTACTGTCAATTTGTCGTATGCGACAAATTGGTTCAACTGTCAATTTGTCGTAAGCGACAAATTGGTTCAACTCTCAATTTGTCGTATGCGACAAATTGGTACTACTGTCAATTTGTCGTATGCGACAAATTGGTACTACTGTCAATTTGTCGTATGCGACAAATTGGTTCAACTGTCAATTTGTCGTATGCGACAAATTGGTTCAACTGTCAATTTGTCGTATGCGACAAATTGATTCAACTGTCAATTTGTCGTATGCGACAAATTGGTGCTACTGTCAATTTGTCGAATGCGACAAATTGGTTCAACTGTCAATTTGTCGTATGCGACAAATTGGTTCAACTGTCAATTCGTCGTATGCGACAAATTGGTACTACTGTCAATTTGTCGTATGCGACAAATTGGTACTACTGTCAATTTGTCGTACGCGACAAATTGGTTCAACTGTCAATTTGTCGTATGCGGCAAATTGGTACTACTGTCAATTTGTCGTATGCGACAAATTGGTTCAACTGTCAATTTGTCGTAAGCGACAAATTGGTTCAACTCTCAATTTGTCGTATGCGACAAATTGGTACTACTGTCAATTTGTCGTATGCGACAAATTAGTACTACTGTCAATTTGTCGTATGCGACAAATTGGTTCAACTGTCAATTTGTCGTATGCGACAAATTGGTTCAACTGTCAATTTGTCGTAAGCGACAAATTGGTTCAACTGTCAATTTGTCGTATACGACAAATTGATTCAACTGTCAATTTGTCGTATGCGACAAATTGGTTTAACTGTCAATTTGTCGTATGCGACAAATTGATTCAACTGTCAATTTGTCGTATGCGACAAATTGGTTCAAGTGTCAATTTGTCGTATGCGACAATTTGGTTCAACTCTCAATTTGTCGTATGCGACAAATTGGTACTACTGTCAGTTTGTCGTATGCGACAATTTGGTTCAACTCTCAATTTGTCGTATGCGACAAATTGGTAGTACTGTCAATTTGTCGTATGCGACAAATTGGTTCAACTGTCAATTTGTCGTATGCGACAATTTGGTTCAACTCTCAATTTGTCGTATGCGACAAATTGGTACTACTGTCAATTTGTCGTATGCGACAATTTGGTTCAACTGTCAATTTGTCGTATGCGACAAATTGGTTCAACTGTCAATTTGTCGTAATTTGTCGTATGCGACAAATTGATTCAACTGCCAATTTGTCGTATGCGACAAATTGGTTTAACTGTCAATTTGTCGTATGCGACAAACTGATTCAACTGTCAATTTGTCGTATGCGACAAATTGGTGCTACTGTCAATTTGTCGTATGCGACAAATTGGTTCAAGTGTCAATTTGTTGTATGCGACAAATTGGTTCAACTGTCAATTTGTCGTATGCGACAATTTGGTTCAACTCTCAATTTGTCGTATGCGACAAATTGGTACTACTGTCAATTTGTCGTATGCGACAAATTGGTTCAACTGTCAATTTGTCGTATGCGACAAATTGGTTCAACTGTCAATTTGTCGTATGCGACAAATTGGTTCAACTGTCAATTTGTCGTATGCGACAAATTGGTAGTACTGTCAATTTGTCGTATGCGACAAATTGATTCAACTGTCAATTTCCCGTTTGCGACAAATTGGTACTACTGTCAATTTGTCGTATGCGACAAATTGGTTCAACTGTCAATTTGTCGTATGCGACAAATTGGTACTACTGTCAATTTGTCGTATGCGACAAATTGGTTCAACTGTCAATTTGTCGTATGCGACAAATTGGTTCAACTGTCAATTTGTCGTATGCGACAAATTGGTAGTACTGTCAATTTGTCGTATGCGACAAATTGATTCAACTGTCAATTTGCCGTTTGCGACAAATTGGTACTACTGTCAATTTGTCGTATGCGACAAATTGGTTCAACTGTCAATTTGTCGTATGCGACAAATTGGTACTACTGTCAATTTGTCGTTTGCGACAAATTGAATCAAGTGTCAATTTGTTGTATGCGACAAATTGGTTCAACTGTCAATTTGTCGTATGCGACAATTTGGTTCAACTCTCAATTTGTCGTATGCGACAAATTGGTACTACTGTCAATTTGTCGTATGCGACAAATTGGTTCAACTGTCAATTTGTCGTATGCGACAAACTGATTCAACTGTCAATTTGTCGTATGCGACAAACTGATTCAACTGTCAATTTGTCGTATGCGACAAATTGGTAGTACTGTCAATTTGTCGTTTGCGACAAATTGAATCAAGTGTCAATTTGTTGTATGCGACAAATTGGTTCAACTGTCAATTTGTCGTATGCGACAATTTGGTTCAACTGTCAATTTGTCGTATGCGACAAACTGATTCAACTGTCAATTTGTCGTATGCGACAAATTGGTAGTACTGTCAATTTGTCGTTTGCGACAAATTGAATCAAGTGTCAATTTGTTGTATGCGACAAATTGGTTCAACTGTCAATTTGTCGTATGCGACAATTTGGTTCAACTCTCAATTTGTCGTATGCGACAAATTGGTACTACTGTCAATTTGTCGTATGCGACAAATTGGTTCAACTGTCAATTTGTCGTATGCGACAAATTGGTTCAACTGTCAATTTGTCGTATGCGACAAATTGGTTCAACTGTCAATTTGTCGTATGCGACAAATTGGTAGTACTGTCAATTTGTCGTATGCGACAAATTGGTACAACTGTCAATTTGTCGTATGCGACAAATTGGTTCAACTGTCAATTTGTCGTATGCGACAAATTGGTTCAACTCTCAATTTGTCGTATGCGACAAATTGGTAGTACTGTCAATTTGTCGTATGCGACAAATTGGTTCAACTGTCAATTTGTCGTATGCGACAATTTGGTTCAACTCTCAATTTGTCGTATGCGACAAATTGGTACTACTGTCAATTTGTCGTATGCGACAATTTGGTTCAACTGTCAATTTGTCGTATGCGACAAATTGGTTCAACTGTCAATTTGTCGTAATTTGTCGTATGCGACAAATTGATTCAACTGCCAATTTGTCGTATGCGACAAATTGGTTTAACTGTCAATTTGTCGTATGCGACAAACTGATTCAACTGTCAATTTGTCGTATGCGACAAATTGGTGCTACTGTCAATTTGTCGTATGCGACAAATTGGTTCAAGTGTCAATTTGTTGTATGCGACAAATTGGTTCAACTGTCAATTTGTCGTATGCGACAATTTGGTTCAACTCTCAATTTGTCGTATGCGACAAATTGGTACTACTGTCAATTTGTCGTATGCGACAAATTGGTTCAACTGTCAATTTGTCGTATGCGACAAATTGGTTCAACTGTCAATTTGTCGTATGCGACAAATTGGTTCAACTGTCAATTTGTCGTATGCGACAAATTGGTAGTACTGTCAATTTGTCGTATGCGACAAATTGATTCAACTGTCAATTTCCCGTTTGCGACAAATTGGTACTACTGTCAATTTGTCGTATGCGACAAATTGGTTCAACTGTCAATTTGTCGTATGCGACAAATTGGTACTACTGTCAATTTGTCGTATGCGACAAATTGGTTCAACTGTCAATTTGTCGTATGCGACAAATTGGTTCAACTGTCAATTTGTCGTATGCGACAAATTGGTAGTACTGTCAATTTGTCGTATGCGACAAATTGATTCAACTGTCAATTTGCCGTTTGCGACAAAATGGTACTACTGTCAATTTGTCGTATGCGACAAATTGGTTCAACTGTCAATTTGTCGTATGCGACAAATTGGTACTACTGTCAATTTGTCGTATGCGACAAATTGGTTCAACTGTCAATTTGTCGTATGCGACAAATTGGTGCTACTGTCAATTTGTCGTATGCGACAAATTGGTTCAAGTGTCAATTTGTTGTATGCGACAAATTGGTTCAACTGTCAATTTGTCGTATGCGACAATTTGGTTCAACTCTCAATTTGTCGTATGCGACAAATTGGTACTACTGTCAATTTGTCGTATGCGACAAATTGGTTCAACTGTCAATTTGTCGTATGCGACAAATTGGTTCAACTGTCAATTTGTCGTATGCGACAAATTGGTTCAACTGTCAATTTGTCGTATGCGACAAATTGGTAGTACTGTCAATTTGTCGTATGCGACAAATTGATTCAACTGTCAATTTCCCGTTTGCGACAAATTGGTACTACTGTCAATTTGTCGTATGCGACAAATTGGTTCAACTGTCAATTTGTCGTATGCGACAAATTGGTACTACTGTCAATTTGTCGTATGCGACAAATTGGTTCAACTGTCAATTTGTCGTATGCGACAAATTGGTTCAACTGTCAATTTGTCGTATGCGACAAATTGGTAGTACTGTCAATTTGTCGTATGCGACAAATTGATTCAACTGTCAATTTGCCGTTTGCGACAAAATGGTACTACTGTCAATTTGTCGTATGCGACAAATTGGTTCAACTGTCAATTTGTCGTATGCGACAAATTGGTACTACTGTCAATTTGTCGTATGCGACAAAATGGTTCAACTGTCAATTTGTCGTATGCGACAAATTGGTTCAACTGTCAATTTGTCGTAATTTGTCGTATGCGACAAATTGGTTTAACTGTCAATTTGTCGTATGCGACAAACTGATTCAACTGTCAATTTGTCGTATGCGACAAATTGGTAGTACTGTCAATTTGTCGTTTGCGACAAATTGAATCAAGTGTCAATTTGTTGTATGCGACAAATTGGTTCAACTGTTAATTTGTCGTATGCGACAAATTGGTACTACTGTCAATTTGTCGTATGCGACAAATTGGTTCAACTGTCAATTTGTCGTATGCGACAAATTGATTCAACTGTCAATTTGCCGTTTGCGACAAATTGGTACTACTGTCAATTTGTCGTATGCGACAAATTGGTACTACTGTCAATTTGTCGTATGCGACAAATTGGTACTACTGTCAATTTGTCGTATGCGACAAATTGGTTCAACTGTCAATTTGTCGTATGCGACAAATTGGTACTACTGTAAATTTGTCGTATGCGACAAATTGGTACTACTGTCAATTTGTCGTATGCGAAAAATTGGTGCAACTGTCAATTTGTCGTATGCGACAAATTGGTACTACTGTCAATTTGTCGTATGCGACAAATTGGAACTACTGTCAATTTGTCGTATGCGACAAATTGGTACTACTGTCAATTTGTCGTATGCGACAAATTGGTACTACTGTCAATTTGTCGTATGCGACAAATTGGCAATTGAATCAATTTCTCGCATACGACAAATTGACAGTAGTACCGATTTGTTCTTAATTGACAGTAGTATCAATTTGTCGTATGCGACAAATTGGATCAGCTGTCAATTTGTCGTATGCGACAAATTGGTTCAACTGTCAATTTGTCGTATGCGACAAATTGGTACTACTGTCAATTTGTCGTATGCGACAAATTGGTACTACTGTCAATTTGTCGTATGCGACAAATTGGTTCAACTGTCAATTTGTCGTATGCGACAAATTGGTAGTACTGTCAACTTGTCGTATGCGATAAATTGATTCAACTGTCAATTTGCCGTTTGCGACAAATTGGTACTACTGTCAATTTGTCGTATGCAACAAATTGGTACTACTGTCAATTTGTCGTATGCGACAAATTGGTTCAACTGTCCATTTGTCGTATGCGACAAATTGGTACTACTGTAAATTTGTCGTATGCGACAAATTGGTACTACTGTCAATTTGTCGTATGCGAAAAATTGGTGCAACTGTCAATTTGTCGTATGCGACAAATTGGTTCTACTGTCAATTTGTCGTATGCGACAAATTGGTACTACTGTCAATTTGTCGTATGCGACAAATTGGTACTACTGTCAATTTGTCGTATGCGACAAATTGGTACTACTGTCAATTTGTCGTATGCGACAAATTGGCAATTGAATCAATTTCTCGCATACGACAAATTGACAGTAGTACCGATTTGTTCTTAATTGACAGTAGTATCAATTTGTCGTATGCGACAAATTGGATCAGCTGTCAATTTGTCGTATGCGACAAATTGGTACTACTGTCAATTTGTCGTATGCGACAAATTGGTTCAACTGTCAATTTGTCGTATGCGACAAATTGATTCAACTGTCAATTTGCCGTTTGCGACAAATTGGTACTACTGTCAATTTGTCGTATGCGACAAATTGGTACTACTGTCAATTTGTCGTATGCGACAAATTGGTACTACTGTCAATTTGTCGTATGCGACAAATTGGTTCAACTGTCAATTTGTCGTATGCGACAAATTGGTACTACTGTAAATTTGTCGTATGCGACAAATTGGTACTACTGTCAGTTTGTCGTATGCGAAAAATTGGTGCAACTGTCAATTTGTCGTATCCGACAAATTGGTACTACTGTCAATTTGTCGTATGCGACAAATTGGTACTACTGTCAATTTGTCGTATGCGACAAATTGGTACTACTGTCAATTTGTCGTATGCGACAAATTGGTTCAACTGTCAATTTGTCGTATGCGACAAATTGGTACTACTGTAAATTTGTCGTATGCGACAAATTGGTACTACTGTCAATTTGTCGTATGCGAAAAATTGGTGCAACTGTCAATTTGTCGTATGCGACAAATTGGTACTACTGTCAATTTGTCGTATGCGACAAATTGGTACTACTGTCAATTTGTCGTATGCGACAAATTGGTACTACTGTCAATTTGTCGTATGCGACAAATTGGTACTACTGTCAATTTGTCGTATGCGACAAATTGGCAATTGAATCAATTTCTCGCATACGACAAATTGACAGTAGTACCGATTTGTTCTTTATTGACAGTAGTATCAATTTGTCGTATGCGACAAATTGGATCAGCTGTCAATTTGTCGTATGCGACAAATTGGTTCAACTGTCAATTTGTCGTATGCGACAAATTGGTACTACTGTCAATTTGTCGTATGCGACAAATTGGTACTACTGTCAATTTGTCTTATGCGAAAAATTCGTTCAAGTGTCAATTTGTCGTATGCGACAAATTGGTTCAACTGTCAATTTGTCGTATGCGACAATTTTGTTCAACTCTCAATTTGTCGTATGCGACAAATTGGTATTACTGTCAATTTGTCGTATGCGACAAATTGGTTCAACTGTCAATTTGTCGTATGCGACAAATTGGTTCAACTGTCAATTTGTCGTATGCGACAAATTGGTAGTACTGTCAATTTGTCGTATGCGATAAATTGATTCAACTGTCAATTTGCCGTTTGCGACAAATTGGTACTACTGTCAATTTGTCGTATGCGACAAATTGGTTCAACTGTCAATTTGTCGTATGCGACAAATTGGTACTACTGTCAATTTGTCGTATGCGACAAATTGGTTCAACTGTCAATTTGCCGTTTGCGACAAATTGGTACTACTGTCAATTTGTCGTATGCGACAAATTGGTACTACTGTCAATTTGTCGTATGCGACAAATTGGTACTACTGTCAATTTGTCGTATGCGACAAATTGGTTCAACTGTCAATTTGTCGTATGCGACAAATTGGTACTACTGTAAATTTGTCGTATGCGACAAATTGGTACTACTGTCAATTTGTCGTATGCGAAAAATTGGTGCAACTGTCAATTTGTCGTATGCGACAAATTGGTACTACTGTCAATTTGTCGTATGCGACAAATTGGTACTACTGTCAATTTGTCGTATGCGACAAATTGGTACTACTGTCAATTTGTCGTATGCGACAAATTGGCAATTGAACCAATTTCTCGCATACGACAAATTGACAGTAGTACCGATTTGTTCTTAATTGACAGTAGTATCAATTTGTCGTATGCGAAAAATTGGATCAGCTGTCAATTTGTCGTATGCGACAAATTGGTTCAACTGTCAATTTGTCGTATGCGACAAATTGGTACTACTGTCAATTTGTCGTATGCGACAAATTGGTACTACTGTCAATTTGTCGTATGCGAAAAATTCGTTCAAGTGTCAATTTGTCGTATGCGACAATTTTGTTCAACTCTCAATTTGTCGTATGCGACAAATTGGTACTACTGTCAATTTGTCGTATGCGACAAATTGGTTCAACTGTCAACTTGTCGTATGCGACAAATTGGTTCAACTGTCAATTTGTCGTATGCGACAAATTGGTAGTACTGTCAATTTGTCGTATGCGATAAATTGGTACTACTGTCAATTTGTCGTATGCGAAAAATTCGTTCAAGTGTCAATTTGTCGTATGCGACAAATTGGTTCAACTGTCAATTTGTCGTATGCGACAATTTTGTTCAACTCTCAATTTGTCGTATGCGACAAATTGGTATTACTGTCAATTTGTCGTATGCGACAAATTGGTTCAACTGTCAATTTGTCGTATGCGACAAATTGGTTCAACTGTCAATTTGTCGTATGCGACAAATTGGTAGTACAGTCAATTTGTCGTATGCGATAAATTGATTCAACTGTCAATTTGCCGTTTGCGACAAATTGGTACTACTGTCAATTTGTCGTATGCGACAAATTGGTTCAACTGTCAATTTGTCGTATGCGACAAATTGGTACTACTGTCAATTTGTCGTATGCGACAAATTGGTTCAACTGTCAATTTGCCGTTTGCGACAAATTGGTACTACTGTCAATTTGTCGTATGCGACAAATTGGTTCAACTGTCAATTTGTCGTATGCGACAAATTGGTAGTACTGTCAATTTGTCGTATGCGATAAATTGGTACTACTGTCAATTTGTCGTATGCGAAAAATTCGTTCAAGTGTCAATTTGTCGTATGCGACAAATTGGTTCAACTGTCAATTTGTCGTATGCGACAATTTTGTTCAACTCTCAATTTGTCGTATGCGACAAATTGGTATTACTGTCAATTTGTCGTATGCGACAAATTGGTTCAACTGTCAATTTGTCGTATGCGACAAATTGGTTCAACTGTCAATTTGTCGTATGCGACAAATTGGTAGTACAGTCAATTTGTCGTATGCGATAAATTGATTCAACTGTCAATTTGCCGTTTGCGACAAATTGGTACTGCTGTCAATTTGTCGTATGCGACAAATTGGTTCAACTGTCAATTTGTCGTATGCGACAAATTGGTACTACTGTCAATTTGTCGTATGCGACAAATTGGTTCAACTGTCAATTTGCCGTTTGCGACAAATTGGTACTACTGTCAATTTGTCGTATGCGACAAATTGGTACTACTGTAAATTTGTCGTATGCGACAAATTGGTACTACTGTCAATTTGTCGTATGCGACAAATTGGTTCAACTGTCAATTTGTCGTATGCGACAAATTGGTACTACTGTAAATTTGTCGTATGCGACAAATTGGTACTACTGTCAATTTGTCGTATGCGAAAAATTGGTGCAACTGTCAATTTGTCGTATGCGACAAATTGGTACTACTGTCAATTTGTCGTATGCGACAAATTGGTACTACTGTCAATATGCCGTATGCGACAAATTGGTACTACTGTCAATTTGTCGTATGCGACAAATTGGCAATTGAACCAATTTCTCGCATACGACAACTTGACAGTAGTACCGATTTGTTCTTAATTGACAGTAGTATCAATTTGTCGTATGCGAAAAATTGGATCAGCTGTCAATTTGTCGTATGCGACAAATTGGTTCAACTGTCAATTTGTCGTATGCGTCAAATTGATTCAACTGTAAATTTGTCGTATGCGACAAATTGGTTCAACTGTCAATTTGTCGTATGCAACAAATCGGTACTACTGTCAATTTGTCGTATGCGAGAAATTGGTTCAATTGTCAATTTGTCGTATGCGACAAATTGGTAGTACTGTCAATTTGTCGTTTGCGACAAGTTGGTACTACTGTCAATTTGTCGTATGCGACAAATTGGTACTACTGTCAATTTGTCGTATGCGACAAATTGATTCAACTGTCAATTTGTCGAATGCGACAAATTGATTAAACTGTAAATTTGTCGTATGCGACAAATTGGTACTACTGTCAATTTGTCGTATGCGACAAATTGGTACTACTGTCAATTTGTCGTATGCGACAAATTGGTAGTACTGTCAATTTGTCGTATGCGACGAATTGATTCAACTGTCAATTTGTCGTATGCGACAAATTGGTTCAACTGTCAATTTGTCGTATGCGACAAATTGGTACTACTGTCAATTTGTCGTATGCGACAAATTGGTACTACTGTCAATTTGTCGTATGCGACAAATTGGTTCAACTGTCAATTTGTCGTATGCGACAAATTGGTTCAACTGTCAATTTGTCGTATGCGACAAATTGGTTCAACTGTCAATTTGTCGTATGCGACAAATTGGTGCTACTGTCAATTTGTCGTATGCGACAAATTGGTTCAACTGTCAATTTGTCGTATGCGACAAATCGGTTCAACTGTCAATTTGTCGTATGCGACAAATTGGTACTACTGTCAATATGCCGTATGCGACAAATTGGTACTACTGTCAATTTGTCGTATGCGACAAATTGGTTCAACTGTCAATTTGCCGTTTGCGACAAATTGGTACTACTGTCAATTTGTCGTATGCGACAAATTGGTTCAACTGTCAATTTGTCGTATGCGACAAATTGGTACTACTGTCAATTTGTCGTATGCGACAAATTGGTTCAACTGTCAATTTGCCGTTTGCGACAAATTGGTACTACTGTCAATTTGTCGTATGCGACAAATTGGTACTACTGTAAATTTGTCGTATGCGACAAATTGGTACTACTGTCAATTTGTCGTATGCGACAAATTGGTTCAACTGTCAATTTGTCGTATGCGACAAATTGGTACTACTGTAAATTTGTCGTATGCGACAAATTGGTACTACTGTCAATTTGTCGTATGCGAAAAATTGGTGCAACTGTCAATTTGTCGTATGCGACAAATTGGTACTACTGTCAATTTGTCGTATGCGACAAATTGGTACTACTGTCAATATGCCGTATGCGACAAATTGGTACTACTGTCAATTTGTCGTATGCGACAAATTGGCAATTGAACCAATTTCTCGCATACGACAAATTGACAGTAGTACCGATTTGTTCTTAATTGACAGTAGTATCAATTTGTCGTATGCGAAAAATTGGATCAGCTGTCAATTTGTCGTATGCGACAAATTGGTTCAACTGTCAATTTGTCGTATGCGTCAAATTGATTCAACTGTAAATTTGTCGTATGCGACAAATTGGTTCAACTGTCAATTTGTCGTATGCAACAAATCGGTACTACTGTCAATTTGTCGTATGCGAGAAATTGGTTCAATTGTCAATTTGTCGTATGCGACAAATTGGTAGTACTGTCAATTTGTCGTTTGCGACAAGTTGGTACTACTGTCAATTTGTCGTATGCGACAAATTGGTACTACTGTCAATTTGTCGTATGCGACAAATTGATTCAACTGTCAATTTGTCGAATGCGACAAATTGATTAAACTGTAAATTTGTCGTATGCGACAAATTGGTACTACTGTCAATTTGTCGTATGCGACAAATTGGTACTACTGTCAATTTGTCGTATGCGACAAATTGGTAGTACTGTCAATTTGTCGTATGCGACGAATTGATTCAACTGTCAATTTGTCGTATGCGACAAATTGGTTCAACTGTCAATTTGTCGTATGCGACAAATTGGTACTACTGTCAATTTGTCGTATGCGACAAATTGGTACTACTGTCAATTTGTCGTATGCGACAAATTGGTTCAACTGTCAATTTGTCGTATGCGACAAATTGGTTCAACTGTCAATTTGTCGTATGCGACAAATTGGTTCAACTGTCAATTTGTCGTATGCGACAAATTGGTGCTACTGTCAATTTGTCGTATGCGACAAATTGGTTCAACTGTCAATTTGTCGTATGCGACAAATCGGTTCAACTGTCAATTTGTCGTATGCGACAAATTGGTGCTACTGTCAATTTGTCGTATGCGACAAATTGGGTCAACTGTCAATTTGTCGTATGCGACAAATTGGTTCAACTGTCAATTTGTCGTATGCGACAAATTGGTGCTACTGTCAATTTGTCGTATGCGACAAATTGGTTCAACTGTCAATTTGTCGTAATCGTATGCGACAAATTGATTCAACTGTCAATTTGCCGTTTGCGACAAATTGATTCAACTGTCAATTTGTCGTATGCGACAAATTGGTGCTACTGTCAATTTTTCGTATGCGACAAATTGGTTCAAGTGTCAATTTGTCGTATGCGACAATTTTGTTCAACTCTCAATTTGTCGTATGCGACAAATTGATTCAACTGCCAATTTGTCGTATGCGACAAATTGGTACTACTGTCAATTTGTCGTATGCGACAAATTGGTACTACTGTCAATTTGTCGTATGCGACAAATTGGTAGTACTGTCAATTTGTCGTATGCGACGAATTGATTCAACTGTCAATTTGTCGTATGCGACAAATTGGTTCAACTGTCAATTTGTCGTATGCGACAAATTGGTACTACTGTCAATTTGTCGTATGCGACAAATTGGTACTACTGTCAATTTGTCGTATGCGACAAATTGGTTCAACTGTCAATTTTTCGTATGCGACAAATTGGTTCAACTGTCAATTTGTCGTATGCGACAAATTGGTTCAACTGTCAATTTGTCGTATGCGACAAATTGGTGCTACTGTCAATTTGTCGTATGCGACAAATTGGTTCAACTGTCAATTTGTCGTATGCGACAAATTGGTTCAACTGTCAATTTGTCGTATGCGACAAATTGGTGCTACTGTCAATTTGTCGTATGCGACAAATTGGTTCAACTGTCAATTTGTCGTATGCGACAAATTGGTTCAACTGTCAATTTGTCGTATGCGACAAATTGGTGCTACTGTCAATTTGTCGTATGCGACAAATTGGTTCAACTGTCAATTTGTCGTTAGCGACAAATTGATACTTCTGTCAATTTGTCGTATGCGACAAATTGGTTCAACTGTCAATTTGTCGTATGCGACAAATTGGTTCAACTGTCAATTTGTCGTAATTTGTCGTATGCGACAAATTGATTCAACTGCCAATTTGTCGTATGCGACAAATTGGTTTAACTGTCAATTTGCCGTATGCGACAAATTGATTCAACTGTCAATTTTTCGTATGCGACAAATTGGTGCTACTGTCAATTTTTCGTATGCGACAAATTGGTTCAAGTGTCAATTTGTCGTATGCGACAATTTTGTTCAACTCTCAATTTGTCGTATGCGACAAATTGGTACTACTGTCAATTTGTCGTGTGCGACAAATTGGTTTAACTGTCAATTTGCCGTATGCGACAAATTGATTCAACTGTCAATTTGTCGTATGCGACAAATTGGTGCTACTGTCAATTTTTCGTATGCGACAAATTGGTTCAAGTGTCAATTTGTCGTATGCGACAATTTTGTTCAACTCTCAATTTGTCGTATGCGACAAATTGGTACTACTGTCAATTTGTCGTGTGCGACAAATTGGTTCAACTGTCAATTTGTCGTATGCGACAAATTGGTTCAACTGTCAATTTGTCGTATGCGACAAATTGGTAGTACTGTCAATTTGTCGTATGCGATAAATTGATTCAACTGTCAATTTGCCGTTTGCGACAAATTGGTACTACTGTCAATTTGTCGTATGCAACAAATTGGTTCAACTGTCAATTTGTCGTATGCGACAAATTGGTACTACTGTCAATTTGTCGTATGCGACAAATTGGTTCAACTGTCAATTTGTCGTATGCGACAAATTGGTTCAACTGTCAATTTGTCGTAATCGTATGCGACAAATTGATTCAACTGTCAATTTGCCGTTTGCGACAAATTGGTACTACTGTCAATTTGTCGTATGCGACAAATTGGTTCAACTGTCAATTTGTCGTATGCGACAAATTGGTACTACTGTCAATTTGTCGTATGCGACAAATTGGTTCAACTGTCAATTTGTCGTATGCGACAAATTGATTCAACTGTCAATTTGCCGTTTGCGACAAATTGGTACTACTATCAATTTGTCGTATGCGACAAATTGGTTCAACTGTCAATTTGTCGTATGCGACAAATTGGTACTACTGTTAATTTGTCGTATGCGACAAATTGGTTCAACTGTCAATTTGTCGTATGCGACAAATTGATTCAACTGTCAATTTGTCGTATGCGACAAATTGGTACTACTGTCAATTTGTCGTATGCGACAAATTGGTTCAACTGTCAATTTGTCGTATGCGACAAATTGGTTCAACTGTCAATTTGTCGTAATCGTATGCGACAAATTGATTCAACTGTCAATTTGCCGTTTGCGACAAATTGGTACTACTGTCAATTTGTCGTATGCGACAAATTGGTTCAACTGTCAATTTGTCGTATGCGACAAATTGGTACTACTGTCAATTTGTCGTATGCGACAAATTGGTTCAACTGTCAATTTGTCGTATGCGACAAATTGATTCAACTGTCAATTTGCCGTTTGCGACAAATTGGTACTACTGTCAATTTGTCGTATGCGACAAATTGGTTCAACTGTCAATTTGTCGTATGCGACAAATTGGTACTACTGTTAATTTGTCGTATGCGACAAATTGGTTCAACTGTCAATTTGTCGTATGCGACAAATTGATTCAACTGTCAATTTGTCGTATGCGACAAATTGGTTCAACTGTCAATTTGTCGTTTGCGACAAATTGATTCAACTGTCAATTTGTCGCATGCGACAAATTGGTTCAACTGTCAATTTGTCGTATGCGACAAATTGATTCACCTGTCAATTTGTCGTATGCGACAAATTGATTCAACTGTCAATTTGTCGTATGCGACAAATTGACATTTGAATCAATTTGTGTCAATTTGTCGTATGCGACAAATTGGTTCAACTGTCAATTTGTCGTATGCGACAAATTGGTTCAACTGTCAATTTGTCGTATGCGACAAATTGGTTCAACTGTCAATTGACAGTAGTACCAATTTGTCGCAAACGGCAAATTGACAGTTGAATCAATTTGTCGCATTCGACAAATTGACAGTTGAACCAACTGGTCGCATACGACAAATTGACAGCACTACCAATTTGTCGCATACGACAAATTGACAGTTGAACCAACTTGTCGTATGCGACAAATTGATTTGACTGTCAATTTGTCGTATGCGACAAATTGGTACTACTGTCACTTTGTCGTATGCGACAAATTGGTTCAACTGTCAATTTGTCGTATGCGACAAATTAGTACTACTGTCAATTTGTCGTATGCGACAAATTGGTACTACTGACAATTTGTCGTATGCGACAAATTGGTTCAACTAGCAATTTGTCGTATGCGACAAATTGGTACTACTGTCAATCTGTCGTATGCGACAAATTGATTCAACTGTCAATTTGTCGTATGCGACAAATTGGTTCAACTGTCAATTTGTCGTATGCGACAAATTGGTTCAACTGTCAATTTGTCGTATGCGACAAATTGGTTCAACTGTCAATTTGTCGTATGCGACAAATTGGTAGTACTGTCAATTTGTCGTATGCGATAAATTGATTCAACTGTCAATTTGCCGTTTGCGACAAATTGGTACTACTGTCAATTTGTCGTATGCAACAAATTGGTTCAACTGTCAATTTGTCGTATGCGACAAATTGGTACTACTGTCAATTTGTCGTATGCGACAAATTGGTTCAACTGTCAATTTGTCGTATGCGACAAATTGGTTCAACTGTCAATTTGTCGTAATCGTATGCGACAAATTGATTCAACTGTCAATTTGCCGTTTGCGACAAATTGGTACTACTGTCAATTTGCCGTTTGCGACAAATTGGTACTACTGTCAATTTGTCGTATGCGACAAATTGGTTCAACTGTCAATTTGTCGTATGCGACAAATTGGTACTACTGTCAATTTGTCGTATGCGACAAATTGGTTCAACTGTCAATTTGTCGTATGCGACAAATTGATTCAACTGTCAATTTGCCGTTTGCGACAAATTGGTACTACTGTCAATTTGTCGTATGCGACAAATTGGTTCAACTGTCAATTTGTCGTATGCGACAAATTGGTACTACTGTTAATTTGTCGTATGCGACAAATTGGTTCAACTGTCAATTTGTCGTATGCGACAAATTGATTCAACTGTCAATTTGTCGTATGCGACAAATTGGTACTACTGTCAATTTGTCGTATGCGACAAATTGGTTCAACTGTCAATTTGTCGTATGCGACAAATTGGTTCAACTGTCAATTTGTCGTAATCGTATGCGACAAATTGATTCAACTGTCAATTTGCCGTTTGCGACAAATTGGTACTACTGTCAATTTGTCGTATGCGACAAATTGGTTCAACTGTCAATTTGTCGTATGCGACAAATTGGTACTACTGTCAATTTGTCGTATGCGACAAATTGGTTCAACTGTCAATTTGTCGTATGCGACAAATTGATTCAACTGTCAATTTGCCGTTTGCGACAAATTGGTACTACTGTCAATTTGTCGTATGCGACAAATTGGTTCAACTGTCAATTTGTCGTATGCGACAAATTGGTACTACTGTTAATTTGTCGTATGCGACAAATTGGTTCAACTGTCAATTTGTCGTATGCGACAAATTGATTCAACTGTCAATTTGTCGTATGCGACAAATTGGTTCAACTGTCAATTTGTCGTTTGCGACAAATTGATTCAACTGTCAATTTGTCGCATGCGACAAATTGGTTCAACTGTCAATTTGTCGTATGCGACAAATTGATTCACCTGTCAATTTGTCGTATGCGACAAATTGATTCAACTGTCAATTTGTCGTATGCGACAAATTGACATTTGAATCAATTTGTGTCAATTTGTCGTATGCGACAAATTGGTTCAACTGTCAATTTGTCGTATGCGACAAATTGGTTCAACTGTCAATTTGTCGTATGCGACAAATTGGTTCAACTGTCAATTGACAGTAGTACCAATTTGTCGCAAACGGCAAATTGACAGTTGAATCAATTTGTCGCATTCGACAAATTGACAGTTGAACCAACTGGTCGCATACGACAAATTGACAGCACTACCAATTTGTCGCATACGACAAATTGACAGTTGAACCAACTTGTCGCATACGACAAATTGACAGCACTACCAATTTGTCGCATACGACAAATTGACAGTTAAACCAATTTTGTCGTATGCGACAAATTGGTTCAACTGTCAATTTGTCGTATGCGACAAATTGGTTCAACTGTCAATTTGTCGTATGCGACGAATTGGTTCAACTGTCAATTTGTCGTATGCGACAAATTGGTTCAACTGTCAATTTGTCGTATGCGACAAATTGATTTGACTGTCAATTTGTCGTATGCGACAAATTGGTACTACTGTCACTTTGTCGTATGCGACAAATTGGTTCAACTGTCAATTTGTCGTATGCGACAAATTAGTACTACTGTCAATTTGTCGTATGCGACAAATTGGTACTACTGACAATTTGTCGTATGCGACAAATTGGTTCAACTAGCAATTTGTCGTATGCGACAAATTGGTACTACTGTCAATCTGTCGTATGCGACAAATTGATTCAACTGTCAATTTGTCGTATGCGACAAATTGGTTCAACTGTCAATTTGTCGTATGCGACAAATTGGTACTACTGTCAATTTGTCGTATGCGACAAATTGGTACTACTGTCAATTTGTCGTATGCGACAAATTGGTACTACTGTCAATTTGTCGTATGCGACAAATTGATTCAACTGTCAATTTGTCGTATGCGACAAATTGGTTCAACTGTCAATTTGTCGTATGCGACAAATTGATTCGACTGTCAATTTGTCGTATGCGACAAGTTGGTTCAACTGTCAATTTGTCGTATGCGACAAATTGGTACTACTGTCAATTTGTCGTATGCGACAAATTGGTACTACTGTCAATTTGTCGTATGCGACAAGTTGGTACTACTGTCAATTTGTCGTATGCGACAAATTGGTTCAACTGTCAATCTGTCGTATGCGACAAATTGATTCAACTGTCAATTTGTCGTATGCGACAAATTGGTTCAACTGTCAATTTGTCGTATGCGACAAATTGGTACTACTGTCAATTTGTGGTATGCGACAAATTGGTACTACTGTCAATTTGTCGTATGCGACAAATTGGTACTACTGTCAATTTGTCGTATGCGACAAATTGGTACTACTGTCAATTTGTCGTACGCGACAAATTGGTTCAACTGTCAATTTGTCGTATGCGACAAATTGGTTCAACTGTCAATTTGTCGTATGCGACAAATTGGTTCAACTGTCAATTTGTCGCATGCGACAAATTGGTACTACTGTCAATTTGTCGTACGCGACAAATTGGTTCAACTGTCAATTTGTCGTATGCGACAAATTGGTTCAACTGTCAATTTGTCGTATGCGACAAATTGGTTCAACTGTCAATTTGTCGTATGCGACAAATTGGTTCAACTGTCAATTTGTCGCATACGACAAATTGATTCACCTGTCAATTTGTCGTATGCGACAAATTGATTCAACTGTCAATTTGTCGTATGCGACAAATTGACATTTGAATCAATTTGTGTCAATTTGTCGTATGCGACAAATTGGTTCAACTGTCAATTTGTCGTATGCGACAAATTGGTTCAACTGTCAATTTGTCGTATGCGACAAATTGGTTCAACTGTCAATTGACAGTAGTACCAATTTGTCGCAAACGGCAAATTGACAGTTGAATCAATTTGTCGCATTCGACAAATTGACAGTTGAACCAACTGGTCGCATACGACAAATTGACAGCACTACCAATTTGTCGCATACGACAAATTGACAGTTAAACCAATTTTTTCGTTAGCGACAAATTGGTTCAACTGTCAATTTGTCGTATGCGACAAATTGGTTCAACTGTCAATTTGTCGTATGCGACAAATTGGTTCAACTGTCAATTTGTCGTATGCGACAAATTGGTTCAACTGTCAATTTGTCGTATGCGACAAATTGATGCAACTGTCAATTTGTCGTATGCGACAAATTGGTTCAACTGTCAATTTGTCGTATGCGACAAATTGATTCACCTGTCAATTTGTCGTATGCGACAAATTGATTCAACTGTCAATTTGTCGTATGCGACAAATTGACAGTTGAATCAATTTGTGTCAATTTGTCGTATGCGACAAGTTGGTTCAACTGTCAATTTGTCGTATGCGACAAATTGGTTCAACTGTCAATTTGTCGCATGCGACAAATTGGTACTACTGTCAATTTGTCGTACGCGACAAATTGGTTTAACTGTCAATTTGTTGTATGCGACAAATTGGTTCAACTGTCAATTGACAGTAGTACCAATTTGTCGCAAACGGCAAATTGACAGTTGAATCAATTTGTCGCATACGACAATTTGACAGTTGAACCAACTTGTCGCATACGACAAATTGACAGCACTACCAATTTGTCGCAAACGACAAATTGACAGTTAAACCAAATTTGTCGTATGCGACAAATTGGTTCAACTGTCAATTTGTCGTATGCGACAAATTGGTTCAACTGTCAATTTGTCGTATGCGACAAATTGGTTCAACTGTCAATTTGTCGTATGCGACAAATTGGTTCAACTGTCAATTTGTCGTATGCGACAAATTGATTCGACTGTCAATTTGTCGTATGCGACAAATTGGTACTACTGTCACTTTGTCGTATGCGACAAATTGGTTCAACTGTCAATTTGTCGTATGCGACAAATTGGTACTACTGTCAATTTGTCGTATGCGACAAATTGGTACTACTGACAATTTGTCGTATGCGACAAATTGGTTCAACTGTCAATTTGTCGTATGCGACAAATTGGTACTACTGTCAATCTGTCGTATGCGACAAATTGATTCAACTGTCAATTTGTCGTATGCGACAAATTGGTTCAACTGTCAATTTGTCGTATGCGACAAATTGGTACTACTGTCAATTTGTCGTATGCGACAAATTGGTACTACTGTCAATTTGTCGTATGCGACAAATTGATTCAACTGTCAATTTGTCGTATGCGACAAATTGGTTCAACTGTCAATCTGTCGTATGCGACAAATTGATTCAACTGTCAATTTGTCGTATGCGACAAATTGGTTCAACTGTCAATTTGTCGTATGCGACAAATTGGTACTACTGTCAATTTGTGGTATGCGACAAATTGGTACTACTGTCAATTTGTCGTATGCGACAAATTGGTTCAACTGTCAATTTGTCGTATGCGACAAATTGGTTCAAATGTCAATTTGTCGTAATTTGTCGTATGCGACAAATTGATTCAACTGCCAATTTGTCGTATGCGACAAATTGGTTCAACTGTCAATTTGTCGTATGCGACAAATTGGTAGTACTGTCAATTTGTCGTTTGCGACAAATTGGTACTACTGTCAATTTGTCGTATGCGACAAATTGGTTCAACTGTCAATTTGTCGTATGCGACAAATTGATTCAACTGTCAATTTGTCGTATGCGACAAATTGGTTCAACTGTCAATTTGTCGTTTGCGACAAATTGGTACTACTGTCAATTTGTCGTATGCGACAAATTGGTACTACTGTCAATTTATCGTATGCGACAAATTGATTCAACTGTCAATTTGTTGTATGCGACAAATTGGTTCAACTGTCAATTTGTCGTATGCGACAAATTGACTCACATGTCAATTTGTCGTATGCGACAAATTGATTCAACTGTCAATTTGTCGTATGCGACAAATTGACAGTTGAATCAATTTGTGTCAATTTGTCGTATGCGACAAATTGGTTCAACTGTCAATTTGTCGTATGCGACAAATTGGTTCATTTGTCAATTTGTCGTATGCGACAAATTGGTTCAACTGTCAATTTGTCGTATGCGACAAATTGGTTCAACTGTCAATTTGTCGTTTGCGACAAATTGGTACTACTGTCAATTTGTCGTATGCGACAAATTGGTACTACTGTCAATTTATCGTATGCGACAAATTGATTCAACTGTCAATTTGTTGTATGCGACAAATTGGTTCAACTGTCAATTTGTCGTATGCGACAAATTGACTCACATGTCAATTTGTCGTATGCGACAAATTGATTCAACTGTCAATTTGTCGTATGCGACAAATTGACAGTTGAATCAATTTGTGTCAATTTGTCGTATGCGACAAATTGGTTCAACTGTCAATTTGTCGTATGCGACAAATTGGTTCATTTGTCAATTTGTCGTATGCGACAAATTGGTTCAACTGTCAATTTGTCGTATGCGACAAATTGGTTCAACTGTCAATTTGTCGTATGCGACAAATTGATTCGACTGTCAATTTGTCGTATGCGACAAATTGGTTCAACTGTCAATTTGTCGTATGCGACAAATTGGTTCAACTGTCAATTTGTCGTATGCGACAAATTGGTAGTACTGTCAATTTGTCGTATGCGACAAATTGATTCAACTGTCAATTTCCCGTTTGCGACAAATTGGTACTACTGTCAATTTGTCGTATGCGACAAATTGGTACTACTGTCAATCTGTCGTATGCGACAAATTGATTCAACTGTCAATTTGTCGTATGCGACAAATTGGTTCAACTGTCAATTTGTCGTATGCGACAAATTGGTACTACTGTCAATTTGTCGTATGCGACAAATTAGTACTACTGTCAATTTGTCGTATGCGACAAATTGATTCAACTGTCAATTTGTCGTATGCGACAAATTGGTTCAACTGTCAATCTGTCGTATGCGACAAATTGATTCAACTGTCAATTTGTCGTATGCGACAATATGGTTCAACTGTCAATTTGTCGTATGTGACAAATTGGTACTACTGTCAATTTGTGGTATGCGACAAATTGGTACTACTGTCAATTTGTCGTATGCGACAAATTGGTTCAACTGTCAATTTGTCGTATGCGACAAATTGGTTCAAATGTCAATTTGTCGTAATTTGTCGTATGCGACAAATTGATTCAACTGCCAATTTGTCGTATGCGACAAATTGGTTCAACTGTCAATTTGTCGTATGCGACAAATTGGTAGTACTGTCAATTTGTCGTTTGCGACAAATTGGTACTACTGTCAATTTGTCGTATGCGACAAATTGGTTCAACTGTCAATTTGTCGTATGCGACAAATTGATTCAACTGTCAATTTGTCGTATGCGACAAATTGGTTCAACTGTCAATTTGTCGTTTGCGACAAATTGGTACTACTGTCAATTTGTCTTATGCGACAAATTGGTACTACTGTCAATTTATCGTATGCGACAAATTGATTCAACTGTCAATTTGTTGTATGCGACAAATTGGTTCAACTGTCAATTTGTCGTATGCGACAAATTGACTCACATGTCAATTTGTCGTATGCGACAAATTGATTCAACTGTCAATTTGTCGTATGCGACAAATTGACAGTTGAATCAATTTGTGTCAATTTGTCGTATGCGACAAATTGGTTCAACTGTCAATTTGTCGTATGCGACAAATTGGTTCAACTGTCAATTTGTCGCATGCGACAAATTGGTACTACTGTCAATTTGTCGTATGCGACAAATTGGTTCAACTGTCAATTTGTCGTATGCGACAAATTGGTACTACTGTCAATTTGTCGTATGCGACAAATTGGTTCAACTGTCAATTTGTCGTATGCGACAAATTGGTTCAACTGTCAATTTGTCGTATGCGACAAATTGGTAGTACTGTCAATTTGTCGTATGCGACAAATTGATTCAACTGTCAATTTCCCGTTTGCGACAAATTGGTACTACTGTCAATTTGTCGTATGCGACAAATTGGTTCAACTGTCAATTTGTCGTATGCGACAAATTGGTACTACTGTCAATTTGTTGTATGCGACAAATTGGTTCAACTGTCAATTTGTCGTATGCGACAAATTGACTCACATGTCAATTTGTCGTATGCGACAAATTGGTACTACTGTCAATTTGTCGTATGCGACAAATTGGTACTACTGTCAATTTATCGTATGCGACAAATTGATTCAACTGTCAATTTGTCGCATGCGACAGATTGGTACTACTGTCAATTTGTCGTATGCGACAAATTGGTTCAACTGTCAATTTGTCGTATGCGACAAATTGGTTCAACTGTCAATTTGTCGTATGCGACAAATTGGTAGTACTGTCAATTTGTCGTATGCGACAAATTGATTCAACTGTCAATTTTCCGTTTGCGACAAATTGGTACTACTGTCAATTTGTCGTATGCGACAAATTGGTTCAACTGTCAATTTGTCGTATGCGACAAATTGGTACTACTGTCAATTTGTCGTATGCGACAAATTGGTTCAACTGTCACTTTGTCGTATGCGACAAATTGGTTCAACTGTCAATTTGTCGTATGCGACAAATTGGTAGTACTGTCAATTTGTCGTATGCGACAAATTGATTCAACTGTCAATTTGCCGTTTGCGACTAATTGGTACTACTGTCAATTTGTCGTATGCGACAAATTGGTTCAACTGTCAATTTGTCGTATGCGACAAATTGGTACTACTGTCAATTTGTCGAATGCGACAAATTGGTTCAACTGTCAATTTGTCGTATGCGACAAATTGGTTCAAATGTCAATTTGTCGTAATTTGTCGTATGCGACAAATTGATTCAACTGCCAATTTGTTGTATGCGACAAATTGGTTCAACTGTCAATTTGTCGTAAGCGACAAATTGGTAGTACTGTCAATTTGTCGTTTGCGACAAATTGGTACTACTGTCAATTTGTCGTATGCGACAAATTGGTTCAACTGTCAATTTGTCGTATGCGACAAATTGATTTAACTGTCAATTTGTCGTATGCGACAAATTGGTTCAACTGTCAATTTGTCGTTTGCGACAAATTAGTACTACTGTCAATTTGTCGTATGCGACAAATTGGTACTACTGTCAATTTATCGTATGCGACAAATTGATTCAACTGTCAATTTGTTGTATGCGACAAATTGGTTCAACTGTCAATTTGTCGTATGCGACAAATTGACTCACATGTCAATTTGTCGTATGCGACAAATTGATTCAACTGTCAATTTGTCGTATGCGACAAATTGACAGTTGAATCAATTTGTGTCAATTTGTCGTATGCGACAAATTGGTTCAACTGTCAATTTGTCGTATGCGACAAATTGGTTCAACTGTCAATTTGTCGCATGCGACAAATTGGTACTACTGTCAATTTGTCGTATGCGACAAATTGGTTCAACTGTCAATTTGTCGTATGCGACAAATTGGTAGTACTGTCAATTTGTCGTATGCGACAAATTGATTCAACTGTCAATTTGCCGTTTGCGACTAATTGGTACTACTGTCAATTTGTCGTATGCGACAAATTGGTTCAACTGTCAATTTGTCGTATGCGACAAATTGGTACTACTGTCAATTTGTCGAATGCGACAAATTGGTTCAACTGTCAATTTGTCGTATGCGACAAATTGGTTCAAATGTCAATTTGTCGTAATTTGTCGTATGCGACAAATTGATTCAACTGCCAATTTGTTGTATGCGACAAATTGGTTCAACTGTCAATTTGTCGTAAGCGACAAATTGGTAGTACTGTCAATTTGTCGTTTGCGACAAATTGGTACTACTGTCAATTTGTCGTATGCGACAAATTGGTTCACCTGTCAATTTGTCGTATGCGACAAATTGATTCAACTGTCAATTTGTCGTATGCGACAAATTGACATTTGAATCAATTTGTGTCAATTTGTCGTATGCGACAAATTGGTTCAACTGTCAATTTGTCGTATGCGACAAATTGGTTCAACTGTCAATTTGTCGTATGCGACAAATTGGTTCAACTGTCAATTGACAGTAGTACCAATTTGTCGCAAACGGCAAATTGACAGTTGAATCAATTTGTCGCATTCGACAAATTGACAGTTGAACCAACTGGTCGCATACGACAAATTGACAGCACTACCAATTTGTCGCATACGACAAATTGACAGTTGAACCAACTTGTCGCATACGACAAATTGACAGCACTACCAATTTGTCGCATACGACAAATTGACAGTTAAACCAATTTTGTCGTATGCGACAAATTGGTTCAACTGTCAATTTGTCGTATGCGACAAATTGGTTCAACTGTCAATTTGTCGTATGCGACGAATTGGTTCAACTGTCAATTTGTCGTATGCGACAAATTGGTTCAACTGTCAATTTGTCGTATGCGACAAATTGATTTGACTGTCAATTTGTCGTATGCGACAAATTGGTACTACTGTCACTTTGTCGTATGCGACAAATTGGTTCAACTGTCAATTTGTCGTATGCGACAAATTAGTACTACTGTCAATTTGTCGTATGCGACAAATTGGTACTACTGACAATTTGTCGTATGCGACAAATTGGTTCAACTAGCAATTTGTCGTATGCGACAAATTGGTACTACTGTCAATCTGTCGTATGCGACAAATTGATTCAACTGTCAATTTGTCGTATGCGACAAATTGGTTCAACTGTCAATTTGTCGTATGCGACAAATTGGTACTACTGTCAATTTGTCGTATGCGACAAATTGGTACTACTGTCAATTTGTCGTATGCGACAAATTGGTACTACTGTCAATTTGTCGTATGCGACAAATTGATTCAACTGTCCATTTGTCGTATGCGACAAATTGGTTCAACTGTCAATTTGTCGTATGCGACAAATTGATTCGACTGTCAATTTGTCGTATGCGACAAGTTGGTTCAACTGTCAATTTGTCGTATGCGACAAATTGGTACTACTGTCAATTTGTCGTATGCGACAAATTGGTACTACTGTCAATTTGTCGTATGCGACAAGTTGGTACTACTGTCAATTTGTCGTATGCGACAAATTGGTTCAACTGTCAATCTGTCGTATGCGACAAATTGATTCAACTGTCAATTTGTCGTATGCGACAAATTGGTTCAACTGTCAATTTGTCGTATGCGACAAATTGGTACTACTGTCAATTTGTGGTATGCGACAAATTGGTACTACTGTCAATTTGTCGTATGCGACAAATTGGTACTACTGTCAATTTGTCGTATGCGACAAATTGGTACTACTGTCAATTTGTCGTACGCGACAAATTGGTTCAACTGTCAATTTGTCGTATGCGACAAATTGGTTCAACTGTCAATTTGTCGTATGCGACAAATTGGTTCAACTGTCAATTTGTCGCATGCGACAAATTGGTACTACTGTCAATTTGTCGTACGCGACAAATTGGTTCAACTGTCAATTTGTCGTATGCGACAAATTGGTTCAACTGTCAATTTGTCGTATGCGACAAATTGGTTCAACTGTCAATTTGTCGTATGCGACAAATTGGTTCAACTGTCAATTTGTCGCATACGACAAATTGATTCACCTGTCAATTTGTCGTATGCGACAAATTGATTCAACTGTCAATTTGTCGTATGCGACAAATTGACATTTGAATCAATTTGTGTCAATTTGTCGTATGCGACAAATTGGTTCAACTGTCAATTTGTCGTATGCGACAAATTGGTTCAACTGTCAATTTGTCGTATGCGACAAATTGGTTCAACTGTCAATTGACAGTAGTACCAATTTGTCGCAAACGGCAAATTGACAGTTGAATCAATTTGTCGCATTCGACAAATTGACAGTTGAACCAACTGGTCGCATACGACAAATTGACAGCACTACCAATTTGTCGCATACGACAAATTGACAGTTAAACCAATTTTTTCGTTAGCGACAAATTGGTTCAACTGTCAATTTGTCGTATGCGACAAATTGGTTCAACTGTCAATTTGTCGTATGCGACAAATTGGTTCAACTGTCAATTTGTCGTATGCGACAAATTGGTTCAACTGTCAATTTGTCGTATGCGACAAATTGATGCAACTGTCAATTTGTCGTATGCGACAAATTGGTTCAACTGTCAATTTGTCGTATGCGACAAATTGATTCACCTGTAAATTTGTCGTATGCGACAAATTGATTCAACTGTCAATTTGTCGTATGCGACAAATTGACAGTTGAATCAATTTGTGTCAATTTGTCGTATGCGACAAGTTGGTTCAACTGTCAATTTGTCGTATGCGACAAATTGGTTCAACTGTCAATTTGTCGCATGCGACAAATTGGTACTACTGTCAATTTGTCGTACGCGACAAATTGGTTTAACTGTCAATTTGTTGTATGCGACAAATTGGTTCAACTGTCAATTGACAGTAGTACCAATTTGTCGCAAACGGCAAATTGACAGTTGAATCAATTTGTCGCATACGACAATTTGACAGTTGAACCAACTTGTCGCATACGACAAATTGACAGCACTACCAATTTGTCGCAAACGACAAATTGACAGTTAAACCAAATTTGTCGTATGCGACAAATTGGTTCAACTGTCAATTTGTCGTATGCGACAAATTGGTTCAACTGTCAATTTGTCGTATGCGACAAATTGGTTCAACTGTCAATTTGTCGTATGCGACCAATTGGTTCAACTGTCAATTTGTCGTATGCGACAAATTGATTCGACTGTCAATTTGTCGTATGCGACAAATTGGTACTACTGTCACTTTGTCGTATGCGACAAATTGGTTCAACTGTCAATTTGTCGTATGCGACAAATTGGTACTACTGTCAATTTGTCGTATGCGACAAATTGGTACTACTGACAATTTGTCGTATGCGACAAATTGGTTCAACTGTCAATTTGTCGTATGCGACAAATTGGTACTACTGTCAATCTGTCGTATGCGACAAATTGATTCAACTGTCAATTTGTCGTATGCGACAAATTGGTTCAACTGTCAATTTGTCGTATGCGACAAATTGGTACTACTGTCAATTTGTCGTATGCGACAAATTGGTACTACTGTCAATTTGTCGTATGCGACAAATTGATTCAACTGTCAATTTGTCGTATGCGACAAATTGGTTCAACTGTCAATCTGTCGTATGCGACAAATTGATTCAACTGTCAATTTGTCGTATGCGACAAATTGGTTCAACTGTCAATTTGTCGTATGCGACAAATTGGTACTACTGTCAATTTGTGGTATGCGACAAATTGGTACTACTGTCAATTTGTCGTATGCGACAAATTGGTTCAACTGTCAATTTGTCGTATGCGACAAATTGGTTCAAATGTCAATTTGTCGTAATTTGTCGTATGCGACAAATTGATTCAACTGCCAATTTGTCGTATGCGACAAATTGGTTCAACTGTCAATTTGTCGTATGCGACAAATTGGTAGTACTGTCAATTTGTCGTTTGCGACAAATTGGTACTACTGTCAATTTGTCGTATGCGACAAATTGGTTCAACTGTCAATTTGTCGTATGCGACAAATTGATTCAACTGTCAATTTGTCGTATGCGACAAATTGGTTCAACTGTCAATTTGTCGTTTGCGACAAATTGGTACTACTGTCAATTTGTCGTATGCGACAAATTGGTACTACTGTCAATTTATCGTATGCGACAAATTGATTCAACTGTCAATTTGTTGTATGCGACAAATTGGTTCAACTGTCAATTTGTCGTATGCGACAAATTGACTCACATGTCAATTTGTCGTATGCGACAAATTGATTCAACTGTCAATTTGTCGTATGCGACAAATTGACAGTTGAATCAATTTGTGTCAATTTGTCGTATGCGACAAATTGGTTCAACTGTCAATTTGTCGTATGCGACAAATTGGTTCATTTGTCAATTTGTCGTATGCGACAAATTGGTTCAACTGTCAATTTGTCGTATGCGACAAATTGGTTCAACTGTCAATTTGTCGTTTGCGACAAATTGGTACTACTGTCAATTTGTCGTATGCGACAAATTGGTACTACTGTCAATTTATCGTATGCGACAAATTGATTCAACTGTCAATTTGTTGTATGCGACAAATTGGTTCAACTGTCAATTTGTCGTATGCGACAAATTGACTCACATGTCAATTTGTCGTATGCGACAAATTGATTCAACTGTCAATTTGTCGTATGCGACAAATTGACAGTTGAATCAATTTGTGTCAATTTGTCGTATGCGACAAATTGGTTCAACTGTCAATTTGTCGTATGCGACAAATTGGTTCATTTGTCAATTTGTCGTATGCGACAAATTGGTTCAACTGTCAATTTGTCGTATGCGACAAATTGGTTCAACTGTCAATTTGTCGTATGCGACAAATTGATTCGACTGTCAATTTGTCGTATGCGACAAATTGGTTCAACTGTCAATCTGTCGTATGCGACAAATTGATTCAACTGTCAATTTGTCGTATGCGACAATATGGTTCAACTGTCAATTTGTCGTATGTGACAAATTGGTACTACTGTCAATTTGTGGTATGCGACAAATTGGTACTACTGTCAATTTGTCGTATGCGACAAATTGGTTCAACTGTCAATTTGTCGTATGCGACAAATTGGTTCAAATGTCAATTTGTCGTAATTTGTCGTATGCGACAAATTGATTCAACTGCCAATTTGTCGTATGCGACAAATTGGTTCAACTGTCAATTTGTCGTATGCGACAAATTGGTAGTACTGTCAATTTGTCGTTTGCGACAAATTGGTACTACTGTCAATTTGTCGTATGCGACAAATTGGTTCAACTGTCAATTTGTCGTATGCGACAAATTGATTCAACTGTCAATTTGTCGTATGCGACAAATTGGTTCAACTGTCAATTTGTCGTTTGCGACAAATTGGTACTACTGTCAATTTGTCTTATGCGACAAATTGGTACTACTGTCAATTTATCGTATGCGACAAATTGATTCAACTGTCAATTTGTTGTATGCGACAAATTGGTTCAACTGTCAATTTGTCGTATGCGACAAATTGACTCACATGTCAATTTGTCGTATGCGACAAATTGATTCAACTGTCAATTTGTCGTATGCGACAAATTGACAGTTGAATCAATTTGTGTCAATTTGTCGTATGCGACAAATTGGTTCAACTGTCAATTTGTCGTATGCGACAAATTGGTTCAACTGTCAATTTGTCGCATGCGACAAATTGGTACTACTGTCAATTTGTCGTATGCGACAAATTGGTTCAACTGTCAATTTGTCGTATGCGACAAATTGGTACTACTGTCAATTTGTCGTATGCGACAAATTGGTTCAACTGTCAATTTGTCGTATGCGACAAATTGGTTCAACTGTCAATTTGTCGTATGCGACAAATTGGTAGTACTGTCAATTTGTCGTATGCGACAAATTGATTCAACTGTCAATTTCCCGTTTGCGACAAATTGGTACTACTGTCAATTTGTCGTATGCGACAAATTGGTTCAACTGTCAATTTGTCGTATGCGACAAATTGGTACTACTGTCAATTTGTTGTATGCGACAAATTGGTTCAACTGTCAATTTGTCGTATGCGACAAATTGACTCACATGTCAATTTGTCGTATGCGACAAATTGGTACTACTGTCAATTTGTCGTATGCGACAAATTGGTACTACTGTCAATTTATCGTATGCGACAAATTGATTCAACTGTCAATTTGTCGCATGCGACAGATTGGTACTACTGTCAATTTGTCGTATGCGACAAATTGGTTCAACTGTCAATTTGTCGTATGCGACAAATTGGTTCAACTGTCAATTTGTCGTATGCGACAAATTGGTAGTACTGTCAATTTGTCGTATGCGACAAATTGATTCAACTGTCAATTTTCCGTTTGCGACAAATTGGTACTACTGTCAATTTGTCGTATGCGACAAATTGGTTCAACTGTCAATTTGTCGTATGCGACAAATTGGTACTACTGTCAATTTGTCGTATGCGACAAATTGGTTCAACTGTCACTTTGTCGTATGCGACAAATTGGTTCAACTGTCAATTTGTCGTATGCGACAAATTGGTAGTACTGTCAATTTGTCGTATGCGACAAATTGATTCAACTGTCAATTTGCCGTTTGCGACTAATTGGTACTACTGTCAATTTGTCGTATGCGACAAATTGGTTCAACTGTCAATTTGTCGTATGCGACAAATTGGTACTACTGTCAATTTGTCGAATGCGACAAATTGGTTCAACTGTCAATTTGTCGTATGCGACAAATTGGTTCAAATGTCAATTTGTCGTAATTTGTCGTATGCGACAAATTGATTCAACTGCCAATTTGTTGTATGCGACAAATTGGTTCAACTGTCAATTTGTCGTAAGCGACAAATTGGTAGTACTGTCAATTTGTCGTTTGCGACAAATTGGTACTACTGTCAATTTGTCGTATGCGACAAATTGGTTCAACTGTCAATTTGTCGTATGCGACAAATTGATTTAACTGTCAATTTGTCGTATGCGACAAATTGGTTCAACTGTCAATTTGTCGTTTGCGACAAATTAGTACTACTGTCAATTTGTCGTATGCGACAAATTGGTACTACTGTCAATTTATCGTATGCGACAAATTGATTCAACTGTCAATTTGTTGTATGCGACAAATTGGTTCAACTGTCAATTTGTCGTATGCGACAAATTGACTCACATGTCAATTTGTCGTATGCGACAAATTGATTCAACTGTCAATTTGTCGTATGCGACAAATTGACAGTTGAATCAATTTGTGTCAATTTGTCGTATGCGACAAATTGGTTCAACTGTCAATTTGTCGTATGCGACAAATTGGTTCAACTGTCAATTTGTCGCATGCGACAAATTGGTACTACTGTCAATTTGTCGTATGCGACAAATTGGTTCAACTGTCAATTTGTCGTATGCGACAAATTGGTAGTACTGTCAATTTGTCGTATGCGACAAATTGATTCAACTGTCAATTTGCCGTTTGCGACTAATTGGTACTACTGTCAATTTGTCGTATGCGACAAATTGGTTCAACTGTCAATTTGTCGTATGCGACAAATTGGTACTACTGTCAATTTGTCGAATGCGACAAATTGGTTCAACTGTCAATTTGTCGTATGCGACAAATTGGTTCAAATGTCAATTTGTCGTAATTTGTCGTATGCGACAAATTGATTCAACTGCCAATTTGTTGTATGCGACAAATTGGTTCAACTGTCAATTTGTCGTAAGCGACAAATTGGTAGTACTGTCAATTTGTCGTTTGCGACAAATTGGTACTACTGTCAATTTGTCGTATGCGACAAATTGGTTCAACTGTCAATTTGTCGTATGCGACAAATTGATTTAACTGTCAATTTGTCGTATGCGACAAATTGGTTCAACTGTCAATTTGTCGTTTGCGACAAATTAGTACTACTGTCAATTTGTCGTATGCGACAAATTGGTACTACTGTCAATTTATCGTATGCGACAAATTGATTCAACTGTCAATTTGTTGTATGCGACAAATTGGTTCAACTGTCAATTTGTCGTATGCGACAAATTGACTCACATGTCAATTTGTCGTATGCGACAAATTGATTCAACTGTCAATTTGTCGTATGCGACAAATTGACAGTTAAATCAATTTGTGTCAATTTGTCGTATGCGACAAATTGGTTCAACTGTCAATTTGTCGTATGCGACAAATTGGTTCAACTGTCAATTTGTCGCATGCGACAAATTGGTACTACTGTCAATTTGTCGTATGCGACAAATTGGTTCAACTGTCAATTTGTCGTATGCGACAAATTGGTACTACTGTCAATTTGTCGTATGCGACAAATTGGTTCAACTGTCAATTTGTCGTATGCGACAAATTGGTTCAACTGTCAATTTGTCGTATGCGACAAATTGGTAGTACTGTCAATTTGTCGTATGCGACAAATTGATTCAACTGTCAATTTCCCGTTTGCGACAAATTGGTACTACTGTCAATTTGTCGTATGCGACAAATTGGTTCAACTGTCAATTTGTCGTATGCGACAAATTGGTACTACTGTCAATTTGTCGAATGCGACAAATTGGTTCAACTGTCAATTTGTCGCATGCGACAAATTGGTTCAACTGTCAATTTGTCGTATGCGACAAATTGGTAGTACTGTCAATTTGTCGTATGCGACAAATTGATTCAACTGTCAATTTGCCGTTTGCGACTAATTGGTACTACTGTCAATTTGTCGTATGCGACAAATTGGTTCAACTGTCAATTTGTCGTATGCGACAAATTGGTACTACTGTCAATTTGTCGTATGCGACAAATTGGTTCAACTGTCAATTTGTCGTATGCGACAAATTGGTTCAAATGTCAATTTGTCGTAATTTGTCGTAAGCGACAAATTGATTCAACTGCCAATTTGTCGTATGCGACAAATTGGTTCAACTGTCAATTTGTCGTATGCGACAAATTGGTAGTACTGTCAATTTGTCGTTTGCGACAAATTGGTACTACTGTCAATTTGTGGTATGCGACAAATTGGTTCAACTGTCAATTTGTCGTATGCGACAAATTGATTCAACTGTCAATTTGTCGTATGCGACAAATTGGTTCAACTGTCAATTTGTCGTTTGCGACAAATTGGTACTACTGTCAATTTGTCGTATGCGACAAATTGGTACTACTGTCAATTTATCGTATGCGACAAATTGATTCAACTGTCAATTTGTTGTATGCGACAAATTGGTTCAACTGTCAATTTGTCGTATGCGACAAATTGACTCACATGTCAATTTGTCGTATGCGACAAATTGATTCAACTGTCAATTTGTCGTATGCGACAAATTGACAGTTGAATCAATTTGTGTCAATTTGTCGTATGCGACAAATTGGTTCAACTGTCAATTTGTCGTATGCGACAAATTGGTTCAACTATCAATTTGTCGTATGCGACCAATTGGTTCAACTGTCAATTTGTCGTATGCGACAAATTGATTCGACTGTCAATTTGTCGTATGCGACAAATTGGTTCAACTGTCAATTTGTCGTATGCGACAAATTGGTACTACTGTCAATTTGTCGTATGCGAGAAATTGGTTCAATTGTCAATTTGTCGTATGCGACAAATTGGTTCAACTGTCAATTTGTCGTATGCGACAAATTGGTAGTACTGTCAATTTGTCGTTTGCGACAAGTTGGTACTACTGTCAATTTGTCGTATGCGACAAATTGGTGCAACTGTCAATTTGTCGTTTGCGACAAGTTGGTACTACTGTCAATTTGTCGTATGCGACAAATTGGTGCAACTGTCAATTTGTCGTATGCGACAAATTGGTACTACTGTCAATTTGTCGTATGCGACAAATTGGTACTACTGTCAATTTGTCGTATGCGACAAATTGGTAGTACTGTCAATTTGTCGTATGCGACGAATTGATTCAACTGTCAATTTGTCGTTTGCGACAAATTGGTTCAACTGTCAATTTGTTGTATGCGACAAATTGGTACTACTGTCAATTTGTCGTATGCGACAAATTGGTGCAACTGTCAATTTGTCGTATGCGACAAATTGGTACTACTGTCAATTTGTCGTATGCGACAAATTGGTACTACTGTCAATTTGTCGTATGCGACAAATTGGTAGTACTGTCAATTTGTCGTATGCGACGAATTGATTCAACTGTCAATTTGTCGTTTGCGACAAATTGGTTCAACTGTCAATTTGTCGTCTGCGACAAATTGGTACTACTGTCAATTTGTCGTATGCGACAAATTGGTTCAACTGTCAATTTGTCGTATGCGACAAATTGGTTCAACTGTCAATTTGTCGTATGCGACAAATTGGTGCTACTGTCAATTTGTCGTATGCGACAAATTGGTTCAACTGTCAATTTGTCGTATGCGACAAATTGGTACTACTGTCAATTTGTCGTATGCGACAAATTGGTTCAACTGTCAATTTGTCGTATGCGACAAATTGGTTCAAGTGTCAATTTGTCGTATGCGACAATTTGGTTCAACTGTCAATTTGTCGTATGCGACAATTTGGTTCAACTCTCAATTTAACGTATGCGACAAATTGGTACTACTGTCAATTTGTCGTATGCAACAAATTGGTTCAACTGTCAATTTGTCGTATGCGACAAATTGGTTCAACTGTCAATTTGTCGTATGCGACAAATTGGTAGTACTGTCAATTTGTCGTATGCGACAAATTGATTCAACTGTCAATTTGCCGTTTGCGACAAATTGGTACTACTGTCAATTTGTCGTATGCGACAAATTGGTTCAACTGTCAATTTGTCGTATGCGACAAATTGGTACTACTGTCAATTTGTCGTCTGCGACAAATTGGTTCAACTGTCAATTTGTCGTATGCGACAAATTGGTTCAACTGTCAATTTGTCGTAATCGTATGCGACAAATTGATTCAACTGCCAATTTGTCGTATGCGACAAATTGGTTCAACTGTCAATTTGTCGTATGCGACAAATTGGTACTACTGTCAATTTGTCGTATGCGACAAATTGGTACTACTGTCAATTTGTCGTATGCGACAAATTGATTCAACTGTCAATTTGTCGTATGCGACAAATTGGTTCAACTGTCAATTTGTCGTATGCGACAAATTGATTCGACTGTCAATTTGTCGTATGCGACAAATTGGTTACACTGTCAATTTGTCGTATGCGACAAATTGGTACTACTGTCAATTTGTCGTATGCGACAAATTGGTACTACTGTCAATTTGTCGTATGCGACAAATTGGTTCAACTGTCAATTTGTCGCATGCGACAAATTGGTACTACTGTCAATTTGTCGTACGCGACAAATTGGTTCAACTGTCAATTTGTCGTATGCGACAAATTGAATCGACTGTCAATTTGTCGGTTGCGACAAATTGGTTCAACTGTCAATTTGTCGTATGCGACAAATTGGTTCAACTGTCAATTTGTCGTTTGCGACAAATTGGTTCAACTGTCAATTTGTCGCATGCGACAAATTGGTACTACTGTCAATTTGTCGTACGCGACAAATTGGTTCAACTGTCAATTTGTCGTATGCGACAAATTGAATCGACTGTCAATTTGTCGTATGCGACAAATTGGTTCAACTGTCAATTTGTCGTATGCGACAAATTGGTTCAACTGTCAATTTGTCGTTTGCGACAAATTGGTTCAACTGTCAATTTGTCGCATGCGACAAATTGGTAGTACTGTCAATTTGTCGTATGCGACAAATTGATTCAACTGTCAATTTCTAGTTTGCGACAAATTGGTACTACTGTCAATTTGTCGTATGCGACAAATTGGTTCAACTGTCAATTTGTCGTATGCGACAAATTGGTACTACTGTCAATTTGTCGTATGCGACAAATTGGTTCAACTGTCAATTTGTCGCATGCGACAAATTGGTTCAACTGTCAATTTGTCGTATGCGACAAATTGGTAGTACTGTCAATTTGTCGTATGCGACAAATTGATTCAACTGTCAATTTGCCGTTTGCGACTAATTGGTACTACTGTCAATTTGTCGTATGCGACAAATTGGTTCAACTGTCAATTTGTCGTATGCGACAAATTGGTACTACTGTCAATTTGTCGTATGCGACAAATTGGTTCAACTGTCAATTTGTCGTATGCGACAAATTGGTTCAAATGTCAATTTGTCGTAATTTGTCGTAAGCGACAAATTGATTCAACTGCCAATTTGTCGTATGCGACAAATTGGTTCAACTGTCAATTTGTCGTATGCGACAAATTGGTAGTACTGTCAATTTGTCGTTTGCGACAAATTGGTACTACTGTCAATTTGTGGTATGCGACAAATTGGTTCAACTGTCAATTTGTCGTATGCGACAAATTGATTCAACTGTCAATTTGTCGTATGCGACAAATTGGTTCAACTGTCAATTTGTCGTTTGCGACAAATTGGTACTACTGTCAATTTGTCGTATGCGACAAATTGGTACTACTGTCAATTTATCGTATGCGACAAATTGATTCAACTGTCAATTTGTTGTATGCGACAAATTGGTTCAACTGTCAATTTGTCGTATGCGACAAATTGACTCACATGTCAATTTGTCGTATGCGACAAATTGATTCAACTGTCAATTTGTCGTAGCGACAAATTGACAGTTGAATCAATTTGTGTCAATTTGTCGTATGCGACAAATTGGTTCAACTGTCAATTTGTCGTATGCGACAAATTGGTTCAACTATCAATTTGTCGTATGCGACCAATTGGTTCAACTGTCAATTTGTCGTATGCGACAAATTGATTCGACTGTCAATTTGTCGTATGCGACAAATTGGTTCAACTGTCAATTTGTCGTATGCGACAAATTGGTAGTACTGTCAATTTGTCGTATGCGACAAATTGGTTCAACTGTCAATTTGTCGTATGCGACAAATTGGTTCAACTATCAATTTGTCGTATGCGACCAATTGGTTCAACTGTCAATTTGTGGTATGCGACAAATTGGTTCAACTGTCAATTTGTCGTATGCGACAAATTGATTCAACTGTCAATTTGTCGTATGCGACAAATTGGTTCAACTGTCAATTTGTCGTATGCGACAAATTGGTAGTACTGTCAATTTGTCGTATGCGACAAATTGATTCAACTGTCAATTTGCCGTTTGCGACTAATTGGTACTACTGTCAATTTGTCGTATGCGACAAATTGGTTCAACTGTCAATTTGTCGTATGCGACAAATTGGTACTACTGTCAATTTGTCGTATGCGACAAATTGGTTCAACTGTCAATTTGTCGTATGCGACAAATTGGTTCAAATGTCAATTTGTCGTAATTTGTCGTAAGCGACAAATTGATTCAACTGCCAATTTGTCGTATGCGACAAATTGGTTCAACTGTCAATTTGTCGTATGCGACAAATTGGTAGTACTGTCAATTTGTCGTTTGCGACAAATTGGTACTACTGTCAATTTGTGGTATGCGACAAATTGGTTCAACTGTCAATTTGTCGTATGCGACAAATTGATTCAACTGTCAATTTGTCGTATGCGACAAATTGGTTCAACTGTCAATTTGTCGTTTGCGACAAATTGGTACTACTGTCAATTTGTCGTATGCGACAAATTGGTACTACTGTCAATTTATCGTATGCGACAAATTGATTCAACTGTCAATTTGTTGTATGCGACAAATTGGTTCAACTGTCAATTTGTCGTATGCGACAAATTGACTCACATGTCAATTTGTCGTATGCGACAAATTGATTCAACTGTCAATTTGTCGTATGCGACAAATTGACAGTTGAATCAATTTGTGTCAATTTGTCGTATGCGACAAATTGGTTCAACTGTCAATTTGTCGTATGCGACAAATTGGTTCAACTATCAATTTGTCGTATGCGACCAATTGGTTCAACTGTCAATTTGTCGTATGCGACAAATTGATTCGACTGTCAATTTGTCGTATGCGACAAATTGGTTCAACTGTCAATTTGTCGTATGCGACAAATTGGTACTACTGTCAATTTGTCGTATGCGAGAAATTGGTTCAATTGTCAATTTGTCGTATGCGACAAATTGGTTCAACTGTCAATTTGTCGTATGCGACAAATTGGTAGTACTGTCAATTTGTCGTTTGCGACAAGTTGGTACTACTGTCAATTTGTCGTATGCGACAAATTGGTGCAACTGTCAATTTGTCGTTTGCGACAAGTTGGTACTACTGTCAATTTGTCGTATGCGACAAATTGGTGCAACTGTCAATTTGTCGTATGCGACAAATTGGTACTACTGTCAATTTGTCGTATGCGACAAATTGGTACTACTGTCAATTTGTCGTATGCGACAAATTGGTAGTACTGTCAATTTGTCGTATGCGACGAATTGATTCAACTGTCAATTTGTCGTTTGCGACAAATTGGTTCAACTGTCAATTTGTTGTATGCGACAAATTGGTACTACTGTCAATTTGTCGTATGCGACAAATTGGTGCAACTGTCAATTTGTCGTATGCGACAAATTGGTACTACTGTCAATTTGTCGTATGCGACAAATTGGTACTACTGTCAATTTGTCGTATGCGACAAATTGGTAGTACTGTCAATTTGTCGTATGCGACGAATTGATTCAACTGTCAATTTGTCGTTTGCGACAAATTGGTTCAACTGTCAATTTGTCGTCTGCGACAAATTGGTACTACTGTCAATTTGTCGTATGCGACAAATTGGTTCAACTGTCAATTTGTCGTATGCGACAAATTGGTTCAACTGTCAATTTGTCGTATGCGACAAATTGGTGCTACTGTCAATTTGTCGTATGCGACAAATTGGTTCAACTGTCAATTTGTCGTATGCGACAAATTGGTACTACTGTCAATTTGTCGTATGCGACAAATTGGTTCAACTGTCAATTTGTCGTATGCGACAAATTGGTTCAAGTGTCAATTTGTCGTATGCGACAATTTGGTTCAACTGTCAATTTGTCGTATGCGACAATTTGGTTCAACTCTCAATTTAACGTATGCGACAAATTGGTACTACTGTCAATTTGTCGTATGCAACAAATTGGTTCAACTGTCAATTTGTCGTATGCGACAAATTGGTTCAACTGTCAATTTGTCGTATGCGACAAATTGGTAGTACTGTCAATTTGTCGTATGCGACAAATTGATTCAACTGTCAATTTGCCGTTTGCGACAAATTGGTACTACTGTCAATTTGTCGTATGCGACAAATTGGTTCAACTGTCAATTTGTCGTATGCGACAAATTGGTACTACTGTCAATTTGTCGTCTGCGACAAATTGGTTCAACTGTCAATTTGTCGTATGCGACAAATTGGTTCAACTGTCAATTTGTCGTAATCGTATGCGACAAATTGATTCAACTGCCAATTTGTCGTATGCGACAAATTGGTTCAACTGTCAATTTGTCGTATGCGACAAATTGGTACTACTGTCAATTTGTCGTATGCGACAAATTGGTACTACTGTCAATTTGTCGTATGCGACAAATTGATTCAACTGTCAATTTGTCGTATGCGACAAATTGGTTCAACTGTCAATTTGTCGTATGCGACAAATTGATTCGACTGTCAATTTGTCGTATGCGACAAATTGGTTACACTGTCAATTTGTCGTATGCGACAAATTGGTACTACTGTCAATTTGTCGTATGCGACAAATTGGTACTACTGTCAATTTGTCGTATGCGACAAATTGGTTCAACTGTCAATTTGTCGCATGCGACAAATTGGTACTACTGTCAATTTGTCGTACGCGACAAATTGGTTCAACTGTCAATTTGTCGTATGCGACAAATTGAATCGACTGTCAATTTGTCGGTTGCGACAAATTGGTTCAACTGTCAATTTGTCGTATGCGACAAATTGGTTCAACTGTCAATTTGTCGTTTGCGACAAATTGGTTCAACTGTCAATTTGTCGCATGCGACAAATTGGTACTACTGTCAATTTGTCGTACGCGACAAATTGGTTCAACTGTCAATTTGTCGTATGCGACAAATTGAATCGACTGTCAATTTGTCGTATGCGACAAATTGGTTCAACTGTCAATTTGTCGTATGCGACAAATTGGTTCAACTGTCAATTTGTCGTTTGCGACAAATTGGTTCAACTGTCAATTTGTCGCATGCGACAAATTGGTAGTACTGTCAATTTGTCGTATGCGACAAATTGATTCAACTGTCAATTTCTAGTTTGCGACAAATTGGTACTACTGTCAATTTGTCGTATGCGACAAATTGGTTCAACTGTCAATTTGTCGTATGCGACAAATTGGTACTACTGTCAATTTGTCGTATGCGACAAATTGGTTCAACTGTCAATTTGTCGCATGCGACAAATTGGTTCAACTGTCAATTTGTCGTATGCGACAAATTGGTAGTACTGTCAATTTGTCGTATGCGACAAATTGATTCAACTGTCAATTTGCCGTTTGCGACTAATTGGTACTACTGTCAATTTGTCGTATGCGACAAATTGGTTCAACTGTCAATTTGTCGTATGCGACAAATTGGTACTACTGTCAATTTGTCGTATGCGACAAATTGGTTCAACTGTCAATTTGTCGTATGCGACAAATTGGTTCAAATGTCAATTTGTCGTAATTTGTCGTAAGCGACAAATTGATTCAACTGCCAATTTGTCGTATGCGACAAATTGGTTCAACTGTCAATTTGTCGTATGCGACAAATTGGTAGTACTGTCAATTTGTCGTTTGCGACAAATTGGTACTACTGTCAATTTGTGGTATGCGACAAATTGGTTCAACTGTCAATTTGTCGTATGCGACAAATTGATTCAACTGTCAATTTGTCGTATGCGACAAATTGGTTCAACTGTCAATTTGTCGTTTGCGACAAATTGGTACTACTGTCAATTTGTCGTATGCGACAAATTGGTACTACTGTCAATTTATCGTATGCGACAAATTGATTCAACTGTCAATTTGTTGTATGCGACAAATTGGTTCAACTGTCAATTTGTCGTATGCGACAAATTGACTCACATGTCAATTTGTCGTATGCGACAAATTGATTCAACTGTCAATTTGTCGTAGCGACAAATTGACAGTTGAATCAATTTGTGTCAATTTGTCGTATGCGACAAATTGGTTCAACTGTCAATTTGTCGTATGCGACAAATTGGTTCAACTATCAATTTGTCGTATGCGACCAATTGGTTCAACTGTCAATTTGTCGTATGCGACAAATTGATTCGACTGTCAATTTGTCGTATGCGACAAATTGGTTCAACTGTCAATTTGTCGTATGCGACAAATTGGTAGTACTGTCAATTTGTCGTATGCGACAAATTGGTTCAACTGTCAATTTGTCGTATGCGACAAATTGGTTCAACTATCAATTTGTCGTATGCGACCAATTGGTTCAACTGTCAATTTGTGGTATGCGACAAATTGGTTCAACTGTCAATTTGTCGTATGCGACAAATTGATTCAACTGTCAATTTGTCGTATGCGACAAATTGGTTCAACTGTCAATTTGTCGTTTGCGACAAATTGGTACTACTGTCAATTTGTCGTATGCGACAAATTGGTACTACTGTCAATTTATCGTATGCGACAAATTGATTCAACTGTCAATTTGTTGTATGCGACAAATTGGTTCAACTGTCAATTTGTCGTATGCGACAAATTGACTCACATGTCAATTTGTCGTATGCGACAAATTGATTCAACTGTCAATTTGTCGTATGCGACAAATTGACAGTTGAATCAATTTGTGTCAATTTGTCGTATGCGACAAATTGGTTCAACTGTCAATTTGTCGTATGCGACAAATTGGTTCAACTATCAATTTGTCGTATGCGACCAATTGGTTCAACTGTCAATTTGTCGTATGCGACAAATTGATTCGACTGTCAATTTGTCGTATGCGACAAATTGGTTCAACTGTCAATTTGTCGTATGCGACAAATTGGTACTACTGTCAATTTGTCGTATGCGAGAAATTGGTTCAATTGTCAATTTGTCGTATGCGACAAATTGGTTCAACTGTCAATTTGTCGTATGCGACAAATTGGTAGTACTGTCAATTTGTCGTTTGCGACAAGTTGGTACTACTGTCAATTTGTCGTATGCGACAAATTGGTGCAACTGTCAATTTGTCGTATGCGACAAATTGGTACTACTGTCAATTTGTCGAATGCGACAAATTGGTTCAACTGTCAATTTGTCGTCTGCGACAAATTGGTACTACTGTCAATTTGTCGTATGCGACAAATTGGTTCAACTGTCAATTTGTCGTATGCGACAAATTGGTTCAACTGTCAATTTGTCGTATGCGACAAATTGGTGCTACTGTCAATTTGTCGTATGCGACAAATTGGTTCAACTGTCAATTTGTCGTATGCGACAAATTGGTACTACTGTCAATTTGTCGTATGCGACAAATTGGTTCAACTGTCAATTTGTCGTATGCGACAAATTGGTTCAAGTGTCAATTTGTCGTATGCGACAATTTGGTTCAACTGTCAATTTGTCGTATGCGACAATTTGGTTCAACTCTCAATTTAACGTATGCGACAAATTGGTACTACTGTCAATTTGTCGTATGCAACAAATTGGTTCAACTGTCAATTTGTCGTATGCGACAAATTGGTTCAACTGTCAATTTGTCGTATGCGACAAATTGGTAGTACTGTCAATTTGTCGTATGCGACAAATTGATTCAACTGTCAATTTGCCGTTTGCGACAAATTGGTACTACTGTCAATTTGTCGTATGCGACAAATTGGTTCAACTGTCAATTTGTCGTATGCGACAAATTGGTACTACTGTCAATTTGTCGTCTGCGACAAATTGGTTCAACTGTCAATTTGTCGTATGCGACAAATTGGTTCAACTGTCAATTTGTCGTAATCGTATGCGACAAATTGATTCAACTGCCAATTTGTCGTATGCGACAAATTGGTTCAACTGTCAATTTGTCGTATGCGACAAATTGGTACTACTGTCAATTTGTCGTATGCGACAAATTGGTACTACTGTCAATTTGTCGTATGCGACAAATTGATTCAACTGTCAATTTGTCGTATGCGACAAATTGGTTCAACTGTCAATTTGTCGTATGCGACAAATTGATTCGACTGTCAATTTGTCGTATGCGACAAATTGGTTACACTGTCAATTTGTCGTATGCGACAAATTGGTACTACTGTCAATTTGTCGTATGCGACAAATTGGTACTACTGTCAATTTGTCGTATGCGACAAATTGGTTCAACTGTCAATTTGTCGCATGCGACAAATTGGTACTACTGTCAATTTGTCGTACGCGACAAATTGGTTCAACTGTCAATTTGTCGTATGCGACAAATTGAATCGACTGTCAATTTGTCGTATGCGACAAATTGGTTCAACTGTCAATTTGTCGTATGCGACAAATTGGTTCAAGTGTCAATTTGTCGTATGCGACAATTTGGTTCAACTGTCAATTTGTCGTATGCGACAATTTGGTTCAACTCTCAATTTAACGTATGCGACAAATTGGTACTACTGTCAATTTGTCGTATGCAACAAATTGGTTCAACTGTCAATTTGTCGTATGCGACAAATTGGTTCAACTGTCAATTTGTCGTATGCGACAAATTGGTAGTACTGTCAATTTGTCGTATGCGACAAATTGATTCAACTGTCAATTTGCCGTTTGCGACAAATTGGTACTACTGTCAATTTGTCGTATGCGACAAATTGGTTCAACTGTCAATTTGTCGTATGCGACAAATTGGTACTACTGTCAATTTGTCGTCTGCGACAAATTGGTTCAACTGTCAATTTGTCGTATGCGACAAATTGGTTCAACTGTCAATTTGTCGTAATCGTATGCGACAAATTGATTCAACTGCCAATTTGTCGTATGCGACAAATTGGTTCAACTGTCAATTTGTCGTATGCGACAAATTGGTACTACTGTCAATTTGTCGTATGCGACAAATTGGTACTACTGTCAATTTGTCGTATGCGACAAATTGATTCAACTGTCAATTTGTCGTATGCGACAAATTGGTTCAACTGTCAATTTGTCGTATGCGACAAATTGATTCGACTGTCAATTTGTCGTATGCGACAAATTGGTTACACTGTCAATTCGTCGTATGCGACAAATTGGTACTACTGTCAATTTGTCGTATGCGACAAATTGGTACTACTGTCAATTTGTCGTATGCGACAAATTGGTTCAACTGTCAATTTGTCGCATGCGACAAATTGGTACTACTGTCAATTTGTCGTACGCGACAAATTGGTTCAACTGTCAATTTGTCGTATGCGACAAATTGAATCGACTGTCAATTTGTCGTATGCGACAAATTGGTTCAACTGTCAATTTGTCGTATGCGACAAATTGGTTCAACTGTCAATTTGTCGTTTGCGACAAATTGGTTCAACTGTCAATTTGTCGCATGCGACAAATTGGTACTACTGTCAATTTGTCGTACGCGACAAATTGGTTCAACTGTCAATTTGTCGTATGCGACAAATTGATTCGACTGTCAATTTGTCGTATGCGACAAATTGGTTCAACTGTCAATTTGTCGTTTGCGACAAATTGGTACTACTGTCAATTTGTCGTATGCGACAAATTGGTACTACTGTCAATTTGTCGTATGCGACAAATTGGTACTACTGTCAATTTGTCGTATGCGACAAATTGGTACTACTGTCAATTTGTCGTATGCGACAAATTGGTTCAACTGTCAATTTGTCGTATGCGACAAATTGGCTCAACTGTCAATTTGTCGTATGCGACAAATTGGTTCAACTGTCAATTTGTCGTATGCGACAAATTGATTCGACTGTCAATTTGTCGTATGCGACAAATTGGTTCAACTGTCAATTTGTCGTATGCGACAAATTGATTCGACTGTCAATTTGTCGTATGCGACAAATTGGTACTACTGTCAATTTGTCGTATGCGACAAATTGGTACTACTGCCAATTTGTCGTATGCGACAAATTGGTTCAACTGTCAATTTGTCGTATGCGACAAATTGGTACTACTGTCAATTTGTCGTATGCGACAAATTGGTTCAACTGTAAATTTGTCGTATGCGACAAATTGGTACTACTGTCAATTTGTCGTATGCGATAAATTGGTACTACTGTCAATTTGTCGTTTGCGACAAATTGGTACTACTGTCAATTTGTCGTACGCGACAAATTGGTTCAACTGTCAATTTGTCGTATGCGACAAATTGATTCGACTGTCAATTTGTCGTATGCGACAAATTGGTTCAACTGTCAATTTGTCGTATGCGACAAATTGGTACTACTGTCAATTTGTCGTATGCGACAAATTGGTACTACTGTCAATTTGTCGTATGCGACAAATTGGTACTACTGTCAATTTGTCGTATGCGACAAATTGGTACTACTGTCAATTTGTCGTATGCGACAAATTGGTTCAACTGTCAATTTGTCGTATGCGACAAATTGGTTCAACTGTCAATTTGTCGTATGCGACAAATTGGTTCAACTGTCAATTTGTCGTATGCGACAAATTGATTCGACTGTCAATTTGTCGTATGCGACAAATTGGTTCAACTGTCAATTTGTCGTATGCGACAAATTGGTACTACTGTCAATTTGTCGTATGCGACAAATTGGTACTACTGTCAATTTGTCGTATGCGACAAATTGGCACTACTGCCAATTTGTCGTATTCGACAAATTGGTTCAACTGTCAATTTGTCGTATGCGACAAATTGGTACTACTGTCAATTTGTCGTATGCGACAAATTGGTTCAACTGTAAATTTGTCGTATGCGACAAATTGGTACTACTGTCAATTTGTCGTATGCGATAAATTGGTACTACTGTCAATTTGTCGTTTGCGACAAATTGGTACTACTGTCAATTTGTCGTATGCGACAAATTGGTTCAACTGTCAATTTGTCGTATGCGACAAATTGGTACTACTGTCAATTTGTCGTATGCGACAAATTGGTACTACTGTCAATTTGTCGTATGCGACAATTTGGTTCAACTGTCAATTTGTCGCATGCGACAAATTGGTACTACTGTCAATTTGTCGTACGCGACAAATTGGTTCAACTGTCAATTTGTCGTATGCGACAAATTGATTCGACTGTCAATTTGTCGTATGCGACAAATTGGTTCAACTGTCAATTTGTCGTATGCGACAAATTGGTTCAACTGTCAATTTGTCGTTTGCGACAAATTGGTTCAACTGTCAATTTGTCGCATGCGACAAATTGGTACTACTGTCAATTTGTCGTACGCGACAAATTGGTTCAACTGTCAATTTGTCGTATGCGACAAATTGGTACTACTGTCAAATTGTCGTATGCGATAAATTGGTACTACTGTCAATTTGTCGTTTGCGACAAATTGGTACTACTGTCAATTTGTCGTATGCGACAAATTGGTTCAACTGTAAATTTGTCGTATGCGACAAATTGGTACTACTGTCAAATTGTCGTATGCGATAAATTGGTACTACTGTCAATTTGTCGTTTGCGACAAATTGGTACTACTGTCAATTTGTCGTATGCGAAAAATTGGTGCAACTGTCAATTTGTCGTATGCGACAAATTGGTACTACTGTCAATTTGTCGTATGCGACAAATTGGTACTACTGTCAATTTGTCGTATGCGACAAATTGGTACTACTGTCAATTTGTCGTATGCGACAAATTGGCAATTGAACCAAATTCTCGCATACGACAAATTGACAGTAGTACCGATTTGTTCTTAATTGACAGTAGTATCAATTTGTCGTATGCGACAAATTGGATCAGCTGTCAATTTGTCGTATGCGACAAATTGGTTCAACTGTCAATTTGTCGTATGCGTCAAATTGATTCAACTGTAAATTTGTCGTATGCGACAAATTGGTTCAACTGTCAATTTGTCGTATGCAACAAATCGGTACTACTGTCAATTTGTCGTATGCGAGAAATTGGTTCAATTGTCAATTTGTCGTATGCGACAAATTGGTTCAACTGTCAATTTGTCGTATGCGACAAATTGGTAGTACTGTCAATTTGTCGTTTGCGACAAGTTGGTACTACTGTCAATTTGTCGTATGCGACAAATTGGTGCAACTGTCAATTTGTCGTATGCGACAAATTGGTACTACTGTCAATTTGTCGTATGCGACAAATTGGCAATTGAACCAAATTTTCGCATACGACAAATTGACAGTAGTACCGATTTGTTCTTAATTGACAGTAGTATCAATTTGTCGTATGCGACAAATTGGATCAGCTGTCAATTTGTCGTATGCGACAAATTGGTTCAACTGTCAATTTGTCGTATGCGACAAATTGGTACTACTGTCAATTTGTCGTCTGCGACAAATTGGTTCAACTGTCAATTTGTCGTATGCGACAAATTGGTTCAACTGTCAATTTGTCGTAATCGTATGCGACAAATTGATTCAACTGCCAATTTGTCGTATGCGACAAATTGGTTCAACTGTCAATTTGTCGTATGCGACAAATTGGTACTACTGTCAATTTGTCGTATGCGACAAATTGGTACTACTGTCAATTTGTCGTATGCGACAAATTGATTCAACTGTCAATTTGTCGTATGCGACAAATTGGTTCAACTGTCAATTTGTCGTATGCGACAAATTGATTCGACTGTCAATTTGTCGTATGCGACAAATTGGTTACACTGTCAATTCGTCGTATGCGACAAATTGGTACTACTGTCAATTTGTCGTATGCGACAAATTGGTACTACTGTCAATTTGTCGTATGCGACAAATTGGTTCAACTGTCAATTTGTCGCATGCGACAAATTGGTACTACTGTCAATTTGTCGTACGCGACAAATTGGTTCAACTGTCAATTTGTCGTATGCGACAAATTGAATCGACTGTCAATTTGTCGTATGCGACAAATTGGTTCAACTGTCAATTTGTCGTATGCGACAAATTGGTTCAACTGTCAATTTGTCGTTTGCGACAAATTGGTTCAACTGTCAATTTGTCGCATGCGACAAATTGGTACTACTGTCAATTTGTCGTACGCGACAAATTGGTTCAACTGTCAATTTGTCGTATGCGACAAATTGATTCGACTGTCAATTTGTCGTATGCGACAAATTGGTTCAACTGTCAATTTGTCGTTTGCGACAAATTGGTACTACTGTCAATTTGTCGTATGCGACAAATTGGTACTACTGTCAATTTGTCGTATGCGACAAATTGGTACTACTGTCAATTTGTCGTATGCGACAAATTGGTACTACTGTCAATTTGTCGTATGCGACAAATTGGTTCAACTGTCAATTTGTCGTATGCGACAAATTGGCTCAACTGTCAATTTGTCGTATGCGACAAATTGGTTCAACTGTCAATTTGTCGTATGCGACAAATTGATTCGACTGTCAATTTGTCGTATGCGACAAATTGGTTCAACTGTCAATTTGTCGTATGCGACAAATTGATTCGACTGTCAATTTGTCGTATGCGACAAATTGGTACTACTGTCAATTTGTCGTATGCGACAAATTGGTACTACTGTCAATTTGTCGTATGCGACAAATTGGTACTACTGTCAATTTGTCGTATGCGACAAATTGGTTCAACTGTCAATTTGTCGTATGCGACAAATTGGCTCAACTGTCAATTTGTCGTATGCGACAAATTGGTTCAACTGTCAATTTGTCGTATGCGACAAATTGATTCGACTGTCAATTTGTCGTATGCGACAAATTGGTTCAACTGTCAATTTGTCGTATGCGACAAATTGATTCGACTGTCAATTTGTCGTATGCGACAAATTGGTACTACTGTCAATTTGTCGTATGCGACAAATTGGTACTACTGCCAATTTGTCGTATGCGACAAATTGGTTCAACTGTCAATTTGTCGTATGCGACAAATTGGTACTACTGTCAATTTGTCGTATGCGACAAATTGGTTCAACTGTAAATTTGTCGTATGCGACAAATTGGTACTACTGTCAATTTGTCGTATGCGATAAATTGGTACTACTGTCAATTTGTCGTTTGCGACAAATTGGTACTACTGTCAATTTGTCGTACGCGACAAATTGGTTCAACTGTCAATTTGTCGTATGCGACAAATTGATTCGACTGTCAATTTGTCGTATGCGACAAATTGGTTCAACTGTCAATTTGTCGTATGCGACAAATTGGTACTACTGTCAATTTGTCGTATGCGACAAATTGGTACTACTGTCAATTTGTCGTATGCGACAAATTGGTACTACTGTCAATTTGTCGTATGCGACAAATTGGTACTACTGTCAATTTGTCGTATGCGACAAATTGGTTCAACTGTCAATTTGTCGTATGCGACAAATTGGTTCAACTGTCAATTTGTCGTATGCGACAAATTGGTTCAACTGTCAATTTGTCGTATGCGACAAATTGATTCGACTGTCAATTTGTCGTATGCGACAAATTGGTTCAACTGTCAATTTGTCGTATGCGACAAATTGGTACTACTGTCAATTTGTCGTATGCGACAAATTGGTACTACTGTCAATTTGTCGTATGCGACAAATTGGCACTACTGCCAATTTGTCGTATTCGACAAATTGGTTCAACTGTCAATTTGTCGTATGCGACAAATTGGTACTACTGTCAATTTGTCGTATGCGACAAATTGGTTCAACTGTAAATTTGTCGTATGCGACAAATTGGTACTACTGTCAATTTGTCGTATGCGATAAATTGGTACTACTGTCAATTTGTCGTTTGCGACAAATTGGTACTACTGTCAATTTGTCGTATGCGACAAATTGGTTCAACTGTCAATTTGTCGTATGCGACAAATTGGTACTACTGTCAATTTGTCGTATGCGACAAATTGGTACTACTGTCAATTTGTCGTATGCGACAATTTGGTTCAACTGTCAATTTGTCGCATGCGACAAATTGGTACTACTGTCAATTTGTCGTACGCGACAAATTGGTTCAACTGTCAATTTGTCGTATGCGACAAATTGATTCGACTGTCAATTTGTCGTATGCGACAAATTGGTTCAACTGTCAATTTGTCGTATGCGACAAATTGGTTCAACTGTCAATTTGTCGTTTGCGACAAATTGGTTCAACTGTCAATTTGTCGCATGCGACAAATTGGTACTACTGTCAATTTGTCGTACGCGACAAATTGGTTCAACTGTCAATTTGTCGTATGCGACAAATTGGTACTACTGTCAAATTGTCGTATGCGATAAATTGGTACTACTGTCAATTTGTCGTTTGCGACAAATTGGTACTACTGTCAATTTGTCGTATGCGACAAATTGGTTCAACTGTAAATTTGTCGTATGCGACAAATTGGTACTACTGTCAAATTGTCGTATGCGATAAATTGGTACTACTGTCAATTTGTCGTTTGCGACAAATTGGTACTACTGTCAATTTGTCGTATGCGAAAAATTGGTGCAACTGTCAATTTGTCGTATGCGACAAATTGGTACTACTGTCAATTTGTCGTATGCGACAAATTGGTACTACTGTCAATTTGTCGTATGCGACAAATTGGTACTACTGTCAATTTGTCGTATGCGACAAATTGGCAATTGAACCAAATTCTCGCATACGACAAATTGACAGTAGTACCGATTTGTTCTTAATTGACAGTAGTATCAATTTGTCGTATGCGACAAATTGGATCAGCTGTCAATTTGTCGTATGCGACAAATTGGTTCAACTGTCAATTTGTCGTATGCGTCAAATTGATTCAACTGTAAATTTGTCGTATGCGACAAATTGGTTCAACTGTCAATTTGTCGTATGCAACAAATCGGTACTACTGTCAATTTGTCGTATGCGAGAAATTGGTTCAATTGTCAATTTGTCGTATGCGACAAATTGGTTCAACTGTCAATTTGTCGTATGCGACAAATTGGTAGTACTGTCAATTTGTCGTTTGCGACAAGTTGGTACTACTGTCAATTTGTCGTATGCGACAAATTGGTGCAACTGTCAATTTGTCGTATGCGACAAATTGGTACTACTGTCAATTTGTCGTATGCGACAAATTGGCAATTGAACCAAATTTTCGCATACGACAAATTGACAGTAGTACCGATTTGTTCTTAATTGACAGTAGTATCAATTTGTCGTATGCGACAAATTGGATCAGCTGTCAATTTGTCGTATGCGACAAATTGGTTCAACTGTCAATTTGTCGTATGCGTCAAATTGATTCAACTGTAAATTTGTCGTATGCGACAAATTGGTTCAACTGTCAATTTGTCGTATGCAACAAATCGGTACTACTGTCAATTTGTCGTATGCGAGAAATTGGTTCAATTGTCAATTTGTCGTATGCGACAATTTGGTTCAACTGTCAATTTGTCGTATGCGACAAATTGGTAGTACTGTCAATTTGTCGTTTGCGACAAGTTGGTACTACTGTCAATTTGTCGTATGCGACAAATTGGTGCAACTGTCAATTTGTCGTATGCGACAAATTGGTACTACTGTCAATTTGTCGTATGCGACAAATTGGTACTACTGTCAATTTGTCGTATGCGACAAATTGGTAGTACTGTCAATTTGTCGTATGCGACGAATTGATTCAACTGTCAATTTGTCGTTTGCGACAAATTGGTTCAACTGTCAATTTGTCGTATGCGACAAATTGGTACTACTGTCAATTTGTCGTATGCGACAAATTGATTCAACTGTCAATTTGTCGAATGCGACAAATTGGTTCAACTGTCAATTTGTCGTATGCGACAAATTGGTACTACTGTCAATTTGTCGTATGCGACAAATTGGTAGTACTGTCAATTTGTCGTATGCGACGAATTGATTCAACTGTCAATTTGTCGTTTGCGACAAATTGGTTCAACTGTCAATTTGTCGTATGCGACAAATTGGTACTACTGTCAATTTGTCGTATGCGACAAATTGATTCAACTGTCAATTTGTCGAATGCGACAAATTGGTTCAACTGTCAATTTGTCGTATGCGACAAATTGGTTCAACTGTCAATTTGTCGTATGCGACAAATTGGTTCAACTGTCAATTTGTCGTATGCGACAAATTGGTGCTACTGTCAATTTGTCGTATGCGACAAATTGGTTCAACTGTCAATTTGTCGTATGCGACAAATTGGTACTACTGTCAATTTGTCGTATACGACAAATTGGTTCAACTGTCAATTTGTCGTATGCGACAAATTGGTTCAACTGTCAATTTGTCGTAATTTGTCGTATGCGACAAATTGATTCAACTGCCAATTTGTCGTATGCGACAAATTGGTGCTACTGTCAATTTGTCGTATGCGACAAATTGGTTCAAGTGTCAATTTGTCGTATGCGACAAATTGGTTCAACTGTCAATTTGTCGTATGCGACAATTTGGTTCAACTCTCAATTTAACGTATGCGACAATTTGGTACTACTGTCAATTTGTCGTATGCAACAAATTGGTTCAACTGTCAATTTGTCGTATGCGACAAATTGGTTCAACTGTCAATTTGTCGTATGCGACAAACTGATTCAACTGTCAATTTGCCGTTTGCGACAAATTGGTACTACTGTCAATTTGTCGTATGCGACAAATTGGTTCAACTGTCAATTTGTCGTATGCGACAAATTGGTACTACTGTCAATTTGTCGTATGCGACAAATTGGTTCAACTGTCAATTTGTCGTATGCGACAAATTGGTTCAAGTGTCAATTTGTCGTATGCGACAATTTGGTTCAACTGTCAATTTGTCGTATGCGACAATTTGGTTCAACTCTCAATTTAACGTATGCGACAAATTGGTACTACTGTCAATTTGTCGTATGCAACAAATTGGTTCAACTGTCAATTTGTCGTATGCGACAAATTGGTTCAACTGTCAATTTGTCGTATGCGACAAATTGGTAGTACTGTCAATTTGTCGTATGCGACAAATTGATTCAACTGTCAATTTGCCGTTTGCGACAAATTGGTACTACTGTCAATTTGTCGTATGCGACAAATTGGTTCAACTGTCAATTTGTCGTTTGCGACAAATTGGTAGTACTGTCAATTTGTCGTATGCGACAAATTGATTCAACTGTCAATTTGCCGTTTGCGACAAATTGGTTCAACTGTCAATTTGTCGTATGCGACAAATTGGTTCAACTGTCAATTTGTCGTAATTTGTCGTATGCGACAAATTGATTCAACTGCCAATTTGTCGTATGCGACAAATTGGTGCTACTGTCAATTTGTCGTATGCGACAAATTGGTTCAAGTGTCAATTTGTCGTATGCGACAAATTGGTTCAACTGTCAATTTGTCGTATGCGACAAATTGGTTCAACTGTCAATTTGTCGTATGCGACAAATTGGTAGTACTGTCAATTTGTCGTATGCGACAAATTGATTCAACTGTCAATTTGCCGTTTGCGACAAATTGGTACTACTGTCAATTTGTCGTATGCGACAAATTGGTTCAACTGTCAATTTGTCGTATGCGACAAATTGGTAGTACTGTCAATTTGTCGTATCAATTTGTCGCATACGACAAATTGACAGTTGAACCAATTTGTCGCATACGACAAATTGGTTCAACTGTCAATTTGTCGTATGCGACAAATTGATTCGACTGTCAATTTGTCGTATGCGACAAATTGGTTACACTGTCAATTTGTCGTATGCGACAAATTGGTACTACTGTCAATTTGTCGTATGCGACAAATTGGTACTACTGTCAATTTGTCGTTTGCGACAAGTTGGTACTACTGTCAATTTGTCGTATGCGACAAATTGGTGCAACTGTCAATTTGTCGTATGCGACAAATTGGTACTACTGTCAATTTGTCGTATGCGACAAATTGGTACTACTGTCAATTTGTCGTATGCGACAAATTGGTAGTACTGTCAATTTGTCGTATGCGACGAATTGATTCAACTGTCAATTTGTCGTTTGCGACAAATTGGTTCAACTGTCAATTTGTCGTATGCGACAAATTGGTACTACTGTCAATTTGTCGTATGCGACAAATTGATTCAACTGTCAATTTGTCGAATGCGACAAATTGGTTCAACTGTCAATTTGTCGTATGCGACAAATTGGTACTACTGTCAATTTGTCGTATGCGACAAATTGGTAGTACTGTCAATTTGTCGTATGCGACGAATTGATTCAACTGTCAATTTGTCGTTTGCGACAAATTGGTTCAACTGTCAATTTGTCGTATGCGACAAATTGGTACTACTGTCAATTTGTCGTATGCGACAAATTGATTCAACTGTCAATTTGTCGAATGCGACAAATTGGTTCAACTGTCAATTTGTCGTATGCGACAAATTGGTTCAACTGTCAATTTGTCGTATGCGACAAATTGGTTCAACTGTCAATTTGTCGTATGCGACAAATTGGTGCTACTGTCAATTTGTCGTATGCGACAAATTGGTTCAACTGTCAATTTGTCGTATGCGACAAATTGGTACTACTGTCAATTTGTCGTATACGACAAATTGGTTCAACTGTCAATTTGTCGTATGCGACAAATTGGTTCAACTGTCAATTTGTCGTAATTTGTCGTATGCGACAAATTGATTCAACTGCCAATTTGTCGTATGCGACAAATTGGTGCTACTGTCAATTTGTCGTATGCGACAAATTGGTTCAAGTGTCAATTTGTCGTATGCGACAAATTGGTTCAACTGTCAATTTGTCGTATGCGACAATTTGGTTCAACTCTCAATTTAACGTATGCGACAATTTGGTACTACTGTCAATTTGTCGTATGCAACAAATTGGTTCAACTGTCAATTTGTCGTATGCGACAAATTGGTTCAACTGTCAATTTGTCGTATGCGACAAACTGATTCAACTGTCAATTTGCCGTTTGCGACAAATTGGTACTACTGTCAATTTGTCGTATGCGACAAATTGGTTCAACTGTCAATTTGTCGTATGCGACAAATTGGTACTACTGTCAATTTGTCGTATGCGACAAATTGGTTCAACTGTCAATTTGTCGTATGCGACAAATTGGTTCAAGTGTCAATTTGTCGTATGCGACAATTTGGTTCAACTGTCAATTTGTCGTATGCGACAATTTGGTTCAACTCTCAATTTAACGTATGCGACAAATTGGTACTACTGTCAATTTGTCGTATGCAACAAATTGGTTCAACTGTCAATTTGTCGTATGCGACAAATTGGTTCAACTTTAAATTTGTCGTATGCGACAAATTGGTAGTACTGTCAATTTGTCGTATGCGACAAATTGATTCAACTGTCAATTTGCCGTTTGCGACAAATTGGTACTACTGTCAATTTGTCGTATGCGACAAATTGGTTCAACTGTCAATTTGTCGTATGCGACAAATTGGTAGTACTGTCAATTTGTCGTATGCGACAAATTGATTTAACTGTCAATTTGCCGTTTGCGACAAATTGGTTCAACTGTCAATTTGTCGTATGCGACAAATTGGTTCAACTGTCAATTTGTCGTATGCGACAAATTGGTGCTACTGTCAATTTGTCGTATGCGACAAATTGGTTCAAGTGTCAATTTGTCGTATGCGACAAATTGGTTCAACTGTCAATTTGTCGTATGCGACAAATTGGTTCAACTGTCAATTTGTCGTATGCGACAAATTGGTAGTACTGTCAATTTGTCGTATGCGACAAATTGATTCAACTGTCAATTTGCCGTTTGCGACAAATTGGTACTACTGTCAATTTGTCGTATGCGACAAATTGGTTCAACTGTCAATTTGTCGTATGCGACAAATTGGTAGTACTGTCAATTTGTCGTATCAATTTGTCGCATACGACAAATTGACAGTTGAACCAATTTGTCGCATACGACAAATTGGTTCAACTGTCAATTTGTCGTATGCGACAAATTGATTCGACTGTCAATTTGTCGTATGCGACAAATTGGTTACACTGTCAATTTGTCGTATGCGACAAATTGGTACTACTGTCAATTTGTCGTATGCGACAAATTGGTACTACTGTCAATTTGTCGTATGCGACAAATTGGTTCAACTGTCAATTTGTCGCATGCGACAAATTGGTACTACTGTCAATTTGTCGTACGCGACAAATTGGTTCAACTGTCAATTTGTCGTATGCGACAAATTGAATCGACTGTCAATTTGTCGTATGCGACAAATTGGTTCAACTGTCAATTTGTCGTATGCGACAAATTGGTTCAACTGTCAATTTGTCGTTTGCGACAAATTGGTTCAACTGTCAATTTGTCGCATGCGACAAATTGGTACTACTGTCAATTTGTCGTACGCGACAAATTGGTTCAACTGTCAATTTGTCGTATGCGACAAATTGATTCGACTGTCAATTTGTCGTATGCGACAAATTGGTTCAACTGTCAATTTGTCGTATGCGACAAATTGGTACTACTGTCAATTTGTCGTATGCGACAAATTGGTACTACTGTCAATTTGTCGTATGCGACAAATTGGTACTACTGTCAATTTGTCGTATGCGACAAATTGGTTCAACTGTCAATTTGTCGTATGCGACAAATTGGCTCAACTGTCAATTTGTCGTATGCGACAAATTGGTACTACTGTCAATTTGTCGTATGCGACAAATTGGTACTACTGTCAATTTGTCGTATGCGACAAATTGGTTCAACTGTCAATTTGTCGCATGCGACAAATTGGTACTACTGTCAATTTGTCGTACGCGACAAATTGGTTCAACTGTCAATTTGTCGTATGCGACAAATTGAATCGACTGTCAATTTGTCGTATGCGACAAATTGGTTCAACTGTCAATTTGTCGTATGCGACAAATTGGTTCAACTGTCAATTTGTCGTTTGCGACAAATTGGTTCAACTGTCAATTTGTCGCATGCGACAAATTGGTAGTACTGTCAATTTGTCGTATGCGACAAATTGATTCAACTGTCAATTTCTAGTTTGCGACAAATTGGTACTACTGTCAATTTGTCGTATGCGACAAATTGGTTCAACTGTCAATTTGTCGTATGCGACAAATTGGTACTACTGTCAATTTGTCGTATGCGACAAATTGGTTCAACTGTCAATTTGTCGCATGCGACAAATTGGTTCAACTGTCAATTTGTCGTATGCGACAAATTGGTAGTACTGTCAATTTGTCGTATGCGACAAATTGATTCAACTGTCAATTTGCCGTTTGCGACTAATTGGTACTACTGTCAATTTGTCGTATGCGACAAATTGGTTCAACTGTCAATTTGTCGTATGCGACAAATTGGTACTACTGTCAATTTGTCGTATGCGACAAATTGGTTCAACTGTCAATTTGTCGTATGCGACAAATTGGTTCAAATGTCAATTTGTCGTAATTTGTCGTAAGCGACAAATTGATTCAACTGCCAATTTGTCGTATGCGACAAATTGGTTCAACTGTCAATTTGTCGTATGCGACAAATTGGTAGTACTGTCAATTTGTCGTTTGCGACAAATTGGTACTACTGTCAATTTGTGGTATGCGACAAATTGGTTCAACTGTCAATTTGTCGTATGCGACAAATTGATTCAACTGTCAATTTGTCGTATGCGACAAATTGGTTCAACTGTCAATTTGTCGTTTGCGACAAATTGGTACTACTGTCAATTTGTCGTATGCGACAAATTGGTACTACTGTCAATTTATCGTATGCGACAAATTGATTCAACTGTCAATTTGTTGTATGCGACAAATTGGTTCAACTGTCAATTTGTCGTATGCGACAAATTGACTCACATGTCAATTTGTCGTATGCGACAAATTGATTCAACTGTCAATTTGTCGTATGCGACAAATTGACAGTTGAATCAATTTGTGTCAATTTGTCGTATGCGACAAATTGGTTCAACTATCAATTTGTCGTATGCGACAAATTGGTTCAACTATCAATTTGTCGTATGCGACCAATTGGTTCAACTGTCAATTTGTCGTATGCGACAAATTGATTCGACTGTCAATTTGTCGTATGCGACAAATTGGTTCAACTGTCAATTTGTCGTATGCGACAAATTGGTACTACTGTCAATTTGTCGTATGCGAGAAATTGGTTCAATTGTCAATTTGTCGTATGCGACAAATTGGTTCAACTGTCAATTTGTCGTATGCGACAAATTGGTAGTACTGTCAATTTGTCGTTTGCGACAAGTTGGTACTACTGTCAATTTGTCGTATGCGACAAATTGGTGCAACTGTCAATTTGTCGTATGCGACAAATTGGTACTACTGTCAATTTGTCGTATGCGACAAATTGGTACTACTGTCAATTTGTCGTATGCGACAAATTGGTAGTACTGTCAATTTGTCGTATGCGACGAATTGATTCAACTGTCAATTTGTCGTTTGCGACAAATTGGTTCAACTGTCAATTTGTTGTATGCGACAAATTGGTACTACTGTCAATTTGTCGTATGCGACAAATTGATTCAACTGTCAATTTGTCGAATGCGACAAATTGGTTCAACTGTCAATTTGTCGTCTGCGACAAATTGGTACTACTGTCAATTTGTCGTATGCGACAAATTGGTTCAACTGTCAATTTGTCGTATGCGACAAATTGGTTCAACTGTCAATTTGTCGTATGCGACAAATTGGTAGTACTGTCAATTTGTCGTTTGCGACAAATTGGTACTACTGTCAATTTGTGGTATGCGACAAATTGGTTCAACTGTCAATTTGTCGTATGCGACAAATTGATTCAACTGTCAATTTGTCGTATGCGACAAATTGGTTCAACTGTCAATTTGTCGTTTGCGACAAATTGGTACTACTGTCAATTTGTCGTATGCGACAAATTGGTACTACTGTCAATTTATCGTATGCGACAAATTGGTTCAACTGTCAATTTGTCGTATGCAACAAATTGGTTCAACTGTCAATTTGTCGTATGCGACAAATTGGTTCAACTGTCAATTTGTCGTATGCGACAAATTGGTAGTACTGTCAATTTGTCGTATGCGACAAATTGATTCAACTGTCAATTTGCCGTTTGCGACAAATTGGTACTACTGTCAATTTGTCGTATGCGACAAATTGGTTCAACTGTCAATTTGTCGTATGCGACAAATTGGTACTACTGTCAATTTGTCGTCTGCGACAAATTGGTTCAACTGTCAATTTGTCGTATGCGACAAATTGGTTCAACTGTCAATTTGTCGTAATCGTATGCGACAAATTGATTCAACTGCCAATTTGTCGTATGCGACAAATTGGTTCAACTGTCAATTTGTCGTATGCGACAAATTGGTACTACTGTCAATTTGTCGTATGCGACAAATTGGTACTACTGTCAATTTGTCGTATGCGACAAATTGATTCAACTGTCAATTTGTCGTATGCGACAAATTGGTTCAACTGTCAATTTGTCGTATGCGACAAATTGATTCGACTGTCAATTTGTCGTATGCGACAAATTGGTTCAACTGTCAATTTGTCGTATGCGACAAATTGATTCGACTGCCAATTTGTCGTACGCGACAAATTGGTTCAACTGTCAATTTGTCGTATGCGACAAATTGATTCGACTGTCAATTTGTCGTATGCGACAAATTGGTTCAACTGTCAATTTGTCGTATGCGACAAATTGATTCGACTGTCAATTTGTCGTATGCGACAAATTGGTTCAACTGTCAATTTGTCGTATGCGACAAATTGATTCGACTGCCAATTTGTCGTACGCGACAAATTGGTTCAACTGTCAATTTGTCGTATGCGACAAATTGATTCGACTGTCAATTTGTCGTATGCGACAAATTGGTACTACTGTCAATTTGTCGTATGCGACAAATTGGTTCAACTGTCAATTTGTCGTATGCGACAAATTGGTACTACTGTCAATTTGTCGTATGCGACAAATTGGTTCAACTGTAAATTTGTCGTAAGCGACAAATTGGTACTACTGTCAATTTGTCGTATGCGATAAATTGGTACTACTGTCAATTTGTCGTTTGCGACAAATTGGTACTACTGTCAATTTGTCGTACGCGACAAATTGGTTCAACTGTCAATTTGTCGTATGCGACAAATTGATTCGACTGTCAATTTGTCGTATGCGACAAATTGGTTCAACTGTCAATTTGTCGTATGCGACAAATTGGTACTACTGTCAATTTGTCGTATGCGACAAATTGGTACTACTGTCAATTTGTCGTATGCGACAAATTGGTACTACTGTCAATTTGTCGTATGCGACAATTTGGTACTACTGTCAATTTGTCGTATGCGACAAATTGGTTCAACTGTCAATTTGTCGTATGCGACAAATTGGTTCAACTGTCAATTTGTCGTATGCGACAAATTGGTTCAACTGTCAATTTGTCGTATGCGACAAATTGATTCGACTGTCAATTTGTCGTATGCGACAAATTGGTTCAACTGTCAATTTGTCGTATGCGACAAATTGGTACTACTGTCAATTTGTCGTATGCGACAAATTGGTACTACTGTCAATTTGTCGTATGCGACAAATTGGTACTACTGCCAATTTGTCGTATTCGACAAATTGGTTCAACTGTCAATTTGTCGTATGCGACAAATTGGTACTACTGTCAATTTGTCGTATGCGACAAATTGGTTCAACTGTAAATTTGTCGTATGCGACAAATTGGTACTACTGTCAATTTGTCGTATGCGATAAATTGGTACTACTGTCAATTTGTCGTTTGCGACAAATTGGTACTACTGTCAATTTGTCGTATGCGACAAATTGGTTCAACTGTCAATTTGTCGTATGCGACAAATTGGTACTACTGTCAATTTGTCGTATGCGACAAATTGGTACTACTGTCAATTTGTCGTATGCGACAATTTGGTTCAACTGTCAATTTGTCGCATGCGACAAATTGGTACTACTGTCAATTTGTCGTACGCGACAAATTGGTTCAACTGTCAATTTGTCGTATGCGACAAATTGATTCGACTGTCAATTTGTCGTATGCGACAAATTGGTTCAACTGTCAATTTGTCGTATGCGACAAATTGGTTCAACTGTCAATTTGTCGTATGCGACAAATTGGTTCAACTGTCAATTTGTCGCATGCGACAAATTGGTACTACTGTCAATTTGTCGTACGCGACAAATTGGTTCAACTGTCAATTTGTCGTATGCGACAAATTGGTACTACTGTCAAATTGTCGTATGCGATAAATTGGTACTACTGTCAATTTGTCGTTTGCGACAAATTGGTACTACTGTCAATTTGTCGTATGCGACAAATTGGTTCAACTGTAAATTTGTCGTATGCGACAAATTGGTACTACTGTCAAATTGTCGTATGCGATAAATTGGTACTACTGTCAATTTGTCGTTTGCGACAAATTGGTACTACTGTCAATTTGTCGTATGCGAAAAATTGGTGCAACTGTCAATTTGTCGTATGCGACAAATTGGTACTACTGTCAATTTGTCGTATGCGACAAATTGGTACTACTGTCAATTTGTCGTATGCGACAAATTGGTACTACTGTCAATTTGTCGTATGCGACAAATTGGCAATTGAACCAAATTCTCGCATACGACAAATTGACAGTAGTACCGATTTGTTCTTAATTGACAGTAGTATCAATTTGTCGTATGCGACAAATTGGATCAGCTGTCAATTTGTCGTATGCGACAAATTGGTTCAACTGTCAATTTGTCGTATGCGTCAAATTGGTTCAACTGTCAATTTGTCGTATGCGACAAATTGATTCGACTGTCAATTTGTCGTATGCGACAAATTGGTTCAACTGTCAATTTGTCGTATGCGACAAATTGGTACTACTGTCAATTTGTCGTATGCGACAAATTGGTACTACTGTCAATTTGTCGTATGCGACAAATTGGTACTACTGTCAATTTGTCGTATGCGACAATTTGGTACTACTGTCAATTTGTCGTATGCGACAAATTGGTTCAACTGTCAATTTGTCGTATGCGACAAATTGGTTCAACTGTCAATTTGTCGTATGCGACAAATTGGTTCAACTGTCAATTTGTCGTATGCGACAAATTGATTCGACTGTCAATTTGTCGTATGCGACAAATTGGTTCAACTGTCAATTTGTCGTATGCGACAAATTGGTACTACTGTCAATTTGTCGTATGCGACAAATTGGTACTACTGTCAATTTGTCGTATGCGACAAATTGGTACTACTGCCAATTTGTCGTATTCGACAAATTGGTTCAACTGTCAATTTGTCGTATGCGACAAATTGGTACTACTGTCAATTTGTCGTATGCGACAAATTGGTTCAACTGTAAATTTGTCGTATGCGACAAATTGGTACTACTGTCAATTTGTCGTATGCGATAAATTGGTACTACTGTCAATTTGTCGTTTGCGACAAATTGGTACTACTGTCAATTTGTCGTATGCGACAAATTGGTTCAACTGTCAATTTGTCGTATGCGACAAATTGGTACTACTGTCAATTTGTCGTATGCGACAAATTGGTACTACTGTCAATTTGTCGTATGCGACAATTTGGTTCAACTGTCAATTTGTCGCACGCGACAAATTGGTACTACTGTCAATTTGTCGTACGCGACAAATTGGTTCAACTGTCAATTTGTCGTATGCGACAAATTGATTCGACTGTCAATTTGTCGTATGCGACAAATTGGTTCAACTGTCAATTTGTCGTATGCGACAAATTGGTTCAACTGTCAATTTGTCGTATGCGACAAATTGGTTCAACTGTCAATTTGTCGCATGCGACAAATTGGTACTACTGTCAATTTGTCGTACGCGACAAATTGGTTCAACTGTCAATTTGTCGTATGCGACAAATTGGTACTACTGTCAAATTGTCGTATGCGATAAATTGGTACTACTGTCAATTTGTCGTATGCGATAAATTGGTACTACTGTCAATTTGTCGTTTGCGACAAATTGGTACTACTGTCAATTTGTCGTATGCGAAAAATTGGTGCAACTGTCAATTTGTCGTATGCGACAAATTGGTACTACTGTCAATTTGTCGTATGCGACAAATTGGTACTACTGTCAATTTGTCGTATGCGACAAATTGGTACTACTGTCAATTTGTCGTATGCGACAAATTGGCAATTGAACCAAATTCTCGCATACGACAAATTGACAGTAGTACCGATTTGTTCTTAATTGACAGTAGTATCAATTTGTCGTATGCGACAAATTGGATCAGCTGTCAATTTGTCGTATGCGACAAATTGGTTCAACTGTCAATTTGTCGTATGCGTCAAATTGATTCAACTGTAAATTTGTCGTATGCGACAAATTGGTTCAACTGTCAATTTGTCGTATGCAACAAATCGGTACTACTGTCAATTTGTCGTATGCGAGAAATTGGTTCAATTGTCAATTTGTCGTATGCGACAAATTGGTTCAACTGTCAATTTGTCGTATGCGACAAATTGGTAGTACTGTCAATTTGTCGTTTGCGACAAGTTGGTACTACTGTCAATTTGTCGTATGCCACAAATTGGTGCAACTGTCAATTTGTCGTATGCGACAAATTGGTACTACTGTCAATTTGTCGTATGCGACAAATTGGTAGTACTGTCAATTTGTCGTATGCGACGAATTGATTCAACTGTCAATTTGTCGTATGCGACAAATTGGTTCAACTGTCAATTTGTCGTATGCGACAAATTGGTACTACTGTCAATTTGTCGTATGCGACAAATTGGTACTACTGTCAATTTGTCGTATGCGACAAATTGGTAGTACTGTCAATTTGTCGTATGCGACGAATTGATTCAACTGTCAATTTGTCGTATGCGACAAATTGGTACTACTGTCAATTTGTCGTATGCGACAAATTGGTACTACTGTCAATTTGTCGTATGCGACAAATTGGTACTACTGTCAATTTGTCGTATGCGAAAAATTGGTGCAACTGTCAATTTGTCGTATGCGACAAATTGGTACTACTGTCAATTTGTCGTATGCGACAAATTGGTACTACTGTCAATTTGTCGTATGCGACAAATTGGTACTACTGTCAATTTGTCGTATGCGACAAATTGGTACTACTGTCAATTTGTTGTATGCGACAAATTGGTACTACTGTCAATTTGTCGTATGCGACAAATTGGCAATCGAACCAATTTCTCGCATACGACAAATTGACAGTAGTACCGATTTGTTCTTAATTGACAGTAGTATCAATTTGTCGTATGCGACAAATTGGATCAGCTGTCAATTTGTCGTATGCGACAAATTGGTTCAACTGTCAATTTGTCGTATGCGTCAAATTGATTCAACTGTAAATTTGTCGTATGCGACAAATTGGTTCAACTGTCAATTTGTCGTATGCAACAAATCGGTACTACTGTCAATTTGTCGTATGCGAGAAATTGGTTCAATTGTCAATTTGTCGTATGCGACAAATTGGTAGTACTGTCAATTTGTCGTTTGCGACAAGTTGGTACTACTGTCAATTTGTCGTATGCGACAAATTGGTGCAACTGTCAATTTGTCGTATGCGACAAATTGGTACTACTGTCAATTTGTCGTATGCGACGAATTGATTCAACTGTCAATTTGTCGTATGCGACAAATTGGTACTACTGTCAATTTGTCGTATGCGACAAATTGGTACTACTGTCAATTTGTCGTATGCGACAAATTGGTACTACTGTCAACTTGTCGTATGCGAAAAATTGGTGCAACTGTCAATTTGTCGTATGCGACAAATTGGTACTACTGTCAATTTGTCGTATGCGACAAATTGGTTCAACTGTCAATTTGTCGTATGCGTCAAATTGATTCAACTGTAAATTTGTCGTATGCGACAAATTGGTTCAACTGTCAATTTGTCGTATGCAACAAATCGGTACTACTGTCAATTTGTCGTATGCGAGAAATTGGTTCAATTGTCAATTTGTCGTATGCGACAAATTGGTAGTACTGTCAATTTGTCGTTTGCGACAAGTTGGTACTACTGTCAATTTGTCGTATGCGAAAAATTGGTGCAACTGTCAATTTGTCGTATGCGACAAATTGGTACTACTGTCAATTTGTCGTATGCGACAAATTGGTACTACTGTCAATTTGTCGTATGCGACAAATTGGTACTACTGTCAATTTGTCGTATGCGACAAATTGGTACTACTGTCAATTTGTTGTATGCGACAAATTGGTACTACTGTCAATTTGTCGTATGCGACAAATTGGCAATCGAACCAATTTCTCGCATACGACAAATTGACAGTAGTACCGATTTGTTCTTAATTGACAGTAGTATCAATTTGTCGTATGCGACAAATTGGATCAGCTGTCAATTTGTCGTATGCGACAAATTGGTTCAACTGTCAATTTGTCGTATGCGTCAAATTGATTCAACTGTAAATTTGTCGTATGCGACAAATTGGTTCAACTGTCAATTTGTCGTATGCAACAAATCGGTACTACTGTCAATTTGTCGTATGCGAGAAATTGGTTCAATTGTCAATTTGTCGTATGCGACAAATTGGTAGTACTGTCAATTTGTCGTTTGCGACAAGTTGGTACTACTGTCAATTTGTCGTATGCGACAAATTGGTGCAACTGTCAATTTGTCGTATGCGACAAATTGGTACTACTGTCAATTTGTCGTATGCGACGAATTGATTCAACTGTCAATTTGTCGTATGCGACAAATTGGTACTACTGTCAATTTGTCGTATGCGACAAATTGGTACTACTGTCAATTTGTCGTATGCGACAAATTGGTACTACTGTCAATTTGTCGTATGCGAAAAATTGGTGCAACTGTCAATTTGTCGTATGCGACAAATTGGTACTACTGTCAATTTGTCGTATGCGACAAATTGGTTCAACTGTCAATTTGTCGTATGCGTCAAATTGATTCAACTGTAAATTTGTCGTATGCGACAAATTGGTTCAACTGTCAATTTGTCGTATGCAACAAATCGGTACTACTGTCAATTTGTCGTATGCGAGAAATTGGTTCAATTGTCAATTTGTCGTATGCGACAAATTGGTAGTACTGTCAATTTGTCGTTTGCGACAAGTTGGTACTACTGTCAATTTGTCGTATGCGACAAATTGGTGCAACTGTCAATTTGTCGTATGCGACAAATTGGTACTACTGTCAATTTGTCGTATGCGACAAATTGGTACTACTGTCAATTTGTCGTATGCGACAAATTGGTAGTACTGTCAATTTGTCGTATGCGACGAATTGATTCAACTGTCAATTTGTCGTATGCGACAAATTGGTTCAACTGTCAATTTGTCGTATGCGACAAATTGGTACTACTGTCAATTTGTCGTATGCGACAAATTGGTACTACTGTCAATTTGTCGTATGCGACAAATTGGTAGTACTGTCAATTTGTCGTATGCGACGAATTGATTCAACTGTCAATTTGTCGTATGCGACAAATTGGTACTACTGTCAATTTGTCGTATGCGACAAATTGGTACTACTGTCAATTTGTCGTATGCGACAAATTGGTACTACTGTCAATTTGTCGTATGCGACAAATTGGTACTACTGTCAATTTGTCGTATGCGACAAATTGGCAATTGAACCAATTTCTCGCATACGACAAATTGACAGTAGTACCGATTTGTTCTTAATTGACAGTAGTATCAATTTGTCGTATGCGACAAATTGGATCAGCTGTCAATTTGTCGTATGCGACAAATTGGTTCAACTGTCAATTTGTCGTATGCGTCAAATTGATTCAACTGTAAATTTGTCGTATGCGACAAATTGGTTCAACTGTCAATTTGTCGTATGCAACAAATCGGTACTACTGTCAATTTGTCGTATGCGAGAAATTGGTTCAATTGTCAATTTGTCGTATGCGACAAATTGGTAGTACTGTCATTTTGTCGTTTGCGACAAGTTGGTACTACTGTCAATTTGTCGTATGCGACAAATTGGTGCAACTGTCAATTTGTCGTATGCGACAAATTGGTACTACTGTCAATTTGTCGTATGCGACAAATTGGTACTACTGTCAATTTGTCGTATGCGACAAATTGGTAGTACTGTCAATTTGTCGTATGCGACGAATTGATTCAACTGTCAATTTGTCGTATGCGACAAATTGGTTCAACTGTCAATTTGTCGTATGCGACAAATTGGTACTACTGTCAATTTGTCGTATGCGACAAATTGATTCAACTGTCAATTTGTCGAATGCGACAAATTGGTTAAACTGTCAATTTGTCGTATGCGACAAATTGGTACTACTGTCAATTTGTCGTATGCGACAAATTGGTTCAACTGTCAATTTGTCGTATGCGACAAATTGGTTCAACTGTCAATTTGTCGTATGCGACAAATTGGTACTACTGTCAAGTTGTCGTATGCGATAAATTGGTACTACTGTCAATTTGTCGTATGCGACAAATTGGTACTACTGTCAATTTGTCGTATGCGACAAATTGGTTCAACTCTCAATTTGTCGTATGCGACAAACTGATTCAACTGTCAATTTGCCGTTTGCGACAAATTGGTACTACTGTCAATTTGTCGTATGCGAAAAATTGGTGCAACTGTCAATTTGTCGTATGCGACAAATTGGTACTACTGTCAATTTGTCGTATGCGACAAATTGGTTCAACTGTCAATTTGTCGTATGCGACAAATTGGTTCAACTGTCAATTTGTCGTAATCGTATGCGACAAATTGATTCAACTGCCAATTTGTCGTATGCGACAAATTGGTTTAACTGTCAATTTGTCGTATGCGACAAATTGGTACTACTGTCAATTTGTCGTATGCGACAAATTGGTAGTACTGTCAATTTGTCGTATGCGACAAATTGATTCAACTGTCAATTTGTCGTATGCGACAAATTGGTTCAACTGTCAATTTGTCGTATGCGACAAATTGATTCGATTTCGACTGTCAATTTGTCGTATGCGACAAATTGGTTCAACTGTCAATTTGTCGTATGTGACAAATTGGTACTACTGTCAATTTGTCGTATGCGACAAATTGGTACTACTGTCAATTTGTCGTATGCGACAAATTGGTACTACTGTCAATTTGTCGTATGCGACAAATTGGTTACACTGTCAATTTGTCGAATGCGACAAATTGGTTCAACTGTCAATTTGTCGTATGCGACAAATTGATTCGACTGTCAATTTGTCGTATGCGACAAATTGGTTCAACTGTCAATTTGTCGTATGCGACAAATTGGTACTACTGTCAATTTGTCGTATGCGACAAATTGGTACTACTGTCAATTTGTCGTATGCGACAAATTGGTACTACTGTAAATTTGTCGTATGCGACAAATTGGTACTACTGTCAATTTGTCGTATGCGACAAATTGGTACTACTGTCAATTTGTCGTATGCGAAAAATTGGTGCAACTGTCAATTTGTCGTATGCGACAAATTGGTACTACTGTCAATTTGTCGTATGCGACAAATTGGTACTACTGTCAATTTGTCGTATGCGACAAATTGGTACTACTGTCAATTTGTCGTATGCGACAAATTGGTACTACTGTCAATTTGTTGTATGCGACAAATTGGTACTACTGTCAATTTGTCGTATGCGACAAATTGGTACTACTGTCAATTTGTTGTATGCGACAAATTGGTACTACTGTCAATTTGTCGTATGCGACAAATTGGCAATTGAACCAATTTCTCGCATACGACAAATTGACAGTAGTACCGATTTGTTCTTAATTGACAGTAGTATCAATTTGTCGTATGCGACAAATTGGATCAGCTGTCAATTTGTCGTATGCGACAAATTGGTTCAACTGTCAATTTGTCGTATGCGTCAAATTGATTCAACTGTAAATTTGTCGTATGCGACAAATTGGTTCAACTGTCAATTTGTCGTATGCAACAAATCGGTACTACTGTCAATTTGTCGTATGCGAGAAATTGGTTCAATTGTCAATTTGTCGTATGCGACAAATTGGTAGTACTGTCAATTTGTCGTTTGCGACAAGTTGGTACTACTGTCAATTTGTCGTATGCGACAAATTGGTGCAACTGTCAATTTGTCGTATGCGACAAATTGGTACTACTGTCAATTTGTCGTATGCGACAAATTGGTACTACTGTCAATTTGTCGTATGCGACAAATTGGTAGTACTGTCAATTTGTCGTATGCGACGAATTGATTCAACTGTCAATTTGTCGTATGCGACAAATTGGTTCAACTGTCAATTTGTCGTATGCGACAAATTGGTACTACTGTCAATTTGTCGTATGCGACAAATTGGTACTACTGTCAATTTGTCGTATGCGACAAATTGGTAGTACTGTCAATTTGTCGTATGCGACGAATTGATTCAACTGTCAATTTGTCGTATGCGACAAATTGGTACTACTGTCAATTTGTAGTATGCGACAAATTGGTACTACTGTCAATTTGTCGTATGCGACAAATTGGCAATTGAACCAAATTCTCGCATACGACAAATTGACAGTAGTACCGATTTGTTCTTAATTGACAGTAGTATCAATTTGTCGTATGCGACAAATTGGATCAGCTGTCAATTTGTCGTATGCGACAAATTGGTTCAACTGTCAATTTGTCGTATGCGTCAAATTGATTCAACTGTAAATTTGTCGTATGCGACAAATTGGTTCAACTGTCAATTTGTCGTATGCAACAAATCGGTACTACTGTCAATTTGTCGTTTGCGACAAGTTGGTACTACTGTCAATTTGTCGTATGCGACAAATTGGTGCAACTGTCAATTTGTCGTATGCGACAAATTGGTACTACTGTCAATTTGTCGTATGCGACAAATTGGTACTACTGTCAATTTGTCGTATGCGACAAATTGGTAGTACTGTCAATTTGTCGTATGCGACGAATTGATTCAACTGTCAATTTGTCGTATGCGACAAATTGGTTCAACTGTCAATTTGTCGTATGCGACAAATTGGTACTACTGTCAATTTGTCGTATGCGACAAATTGATTCAACTGTCAATTTGTCGAATGCGACAAATTGGTTAAACTGTCAATTTGTCGTATGCGACAAATTGGTACTACTGTCAATTTGTCGTATGCGACAAATTGGTTCAACTGTCAATTTGTCGTATGCGACAAATTGGTTCAACTGTCAATTTGTCGTATGCGACAAATTGGTACTACTGTCAAGTTGTCGTATGCGATAAATTGGTACTACTGTCAATTTGTCGTTTGCGACAAATTGGTACTACTGTCAATTTGTCGTATGCGAAAAATTGGTGCAACTGTCAATTTGTCGTATGCGACAAATTGGTACTACTGTCAATTTGTCGTATGCGACAAATTGGTACTACTGTCAATTTGTAGTATGCGACAAATTGGTACTACTGTCAATTTGTCGTATGCGACAAATTGGCAATTGAACCAAATTCTCGCATACGACAAATTGACAGTAGTACCGATTTGTTCTTAATTGACAGTAGTATCAATTTGTCGTATGCGACAAATTGGATCAGCTGTCAATTTGTCGTATGCGACAAATTGGTTCAACTGTCAATTTGTCGTATGCGTCAAATTGATTCAACTGTAAATTTGTCGTATGCGACAAATTGGTTCAACTGTCAATTTGTCGTATGCAACAAATCGGTACTACTGTCAATTTGTCGTATGCGAGAAATTGGTTCAATTGTCAATTTGTCGTATGCGACAAATTGGTTCAACTGTCAATTTGTCGTTTGCGACAAATTGGTAGTACTGTCAGTTTGTCGTTTGCGACAAGTTGGTACTACTGTCAATTTGTCGTATGCGACAAATTGGTGCAACTGTCGATTTGTCGTATGCGACAAATTGGTACTACTGTCAATTTGTCGTATGCGACAAATTGGTACTACTGTCAATTTGTCGTATGCGACAAATTGGTTGTACTGTCAATTTGTCGTATGCGACGAATTGAATCAACTGTCAATTTGTCGTTTGCGACAAATTGGTTCAACTGTCAATTTGTCGTATGCGACGAATTGAATCAACTGTCAATTTGTCGTTTGCGACAAATTGGTTCAACTGTCAATTTGTCGTATGCGACAAATTGGTTCAACTGTCAATTTGTCGTATGCGACAAATTGGTTCAACTGTCAATTTGTCGTATGCGACAAATTGGTGCTACTGTCAATTTGTCGTATGCGACAAATTGGTTCAACTGTCAATTTGTCGTATGCGACAAATTAGTACTACTGTCAATTTGTCGTATACGACAAATTGGTTCAACTGTCAATTTGTCGTATGCGACAAATTGGTTCAACTGTCAATTTGTCGTAATTTGTCGTATGCGACAAATTGATTCAACTGCCAATTTGTCGTATGCGACAAATTGGTGCTACTGTCAATTTGTCGTATGCGACAAATTGGTTCAAGTGTCAATTTGTCGTATGCGACAAATTGGTTCAACTGTCAATTTGTCGTATGCGACAATTTGGTTCAACTCTCAATTTAACGTATGCGACAAATTGGTACTACTGTCAATTTGTCGTATGCAACAAATTGGTTCAACTGTCAATTTGTCGTATGCGACAAATTGGTTCAACTGTCAATTTGTCGTATGCGACAAATTGGTAGTACTGTCAATTTGTCGTATGCGACAAATTGATTCAACTGTCAATTTGCCGTTTGCGACAAATTGGTACTACTGTCAATTTGTCGTATGCGACAAATTGGTTCAACTGTCAATTTGTCGTATGCGACAAATTGGTACTACTGTCAATTTGTCGTATGCGACAAATTGGTTCAACTGTCAATTTGTCGTATGCGACAAATTGGTTCAACTGTCAATTTGTCGTAATCGTATGCGACAAATTGATTCAACTGCCAATTTGTCGTATGCGACAAATTGGTTTAACTGTCAATTTGTCGTATGCGACAAATTGGTACTACTGTCAATTTGTCGTATGCGACAAATTGGTACTACTGTCAATTTGTCGTATGCGACAAATTGATTCAACTGTCAGTTTGTCGTTTGCGACAAATTGGTTCAACTGTCAATTTGTCGTATGCGACAAATTGATTCGAATTCGACTGTCAATTTGTCGTATGCGACAAATTGGTTCAACTGTCAATTTGTCGTATGCGACAAATTGGTACTACTGTCAATTTGTCGTAATTTGTCGTATGCGACAAATTGATTCAACTGCCAATTTGTCGTATGCGACAAATTGGTACTACTGTCAATTTGTCGTAATTTGTCGTTTGCGACAAATTGGTTCAACTGTCAATTTGTCGTATGCGACAAATTGGTACTACTGTCAATTTGTCGTATGCGACAAATTGATTCAACTGTCAATTTGTCGAATGCGACAAATTGGTTCAACTGTCAATTTGTCGTATGCGACAAATTGGTTCAACTGTCAATTTGTCGTATGCGACAAATTGGTTCAACTGTCAATTTGTCGTATGCGACAAATTGGTGCTACTGTCAATTTGTCGTATGCGACAAATTGGTTCAACTGTCAATTTGTCGTATGCGACAAATTGGTAGTACTGTCAATTTGTCGTATGCGACAAATTGGTTCAACTGTCGATTTGTCGTATGCGACAAATTGGTACTACTGTCAATTTGTCGTATGCGACAAATTGGTTCAACTGTCAATTTGTCGTATGCGACAAATTGGTTCAACTGTCAATTTGTCGTAATCGTATGCGACAAATTGATTCAACTGCCAATTTGTCGTATGCGACAAATTGGTTTAACTGTCAATTTGTCGTATTTGACAAATTGGTACTACTGTCAATTTGTCGTATGCGACAAATTGGTACTACTGTCAATTTGTCGTATGCGACAAATTGATTCAACTGTCAGTTTGTCGTATGCGACAAATTGGTTCAACTGTCAATTTGTCGTATGCGACAAATTGATTCGAATTCGACTGTCAATTTGTCGTATGCGACAAATTGGTTCAACTGTCAATTTGTCGTATGCGACAAATTGGTACTACTGTCAATTTGTCGTATGCGACAAATTGGTACTACTGTCAATTTGTCGTATGCGACAAATTGGTACTACTGTCAATTTGTCGTATGCGACAAATTGGTTCAACTGTCAATTTGTCGAATGCGACAAATTGGTTCAACTGTCAATTTGTCGTATGCGACAAATTGATTCGACTGTCAATTTGTCGTATGCGACAAATTGGTTCAACTGTCAATTTGTCGTATGCGACAAATTGGTACTACTGTCAATTTGTCGTATGCGACAAATTGGTACTACTGTCAATTTGTCGTATGCGACAAATTGGTACTACTGTCAATTTGTCGTATGCGACAAATTGGTTCAACTGTCAATTTGTCGTATGCGACAAATTGGTACTACTGTAAATTTGTCGTATGCGACAAATTGGTACTACTGTCAATTTGTCGTATGCGACAAATTGGTACTACTGTCAATTTGTCGTATGCGAAAAATTGGTGCAACTGTCAATTTGTCGTATGCGACAAATTGGTACTACTGTCAATTTGTCGTTTGCGACAAATTGGTACTACTGTCAATTTGTCGTATGCGACAAATTGGTACTACTGTCAATTTGTCGTATGCGACAAATTGGTACTACTGTCAATTTGTCGTATGCGACAAATTGGTACTACTGTCAATTTGTCGTATGCGACAAATTGGCAATTGAACCAATTTCTCGCATACGACAAATTGACAGTAGTACCGATTTGTTCTTAATTGACAGTAGTATCAATTTGTCGTATGCGACAAATTGGATCAGCTGTCAATTTGTCGTATACGACAAATTGGTTCAACTGTCAATTTGTCGTATGCGTCAAATTGATTCAACTGTAAATTTGTCGTATGCGACAAATTGGTTCAACTGTCAATTTGTCGTATGCAACAAATCGGTACTACTGTCAATTTGTCGTATGCGAGAAATTGGTTCAATTGTCAATTTGTCGTATGCGACAAATTGGTAGTACTGTCAATTTGTCGTTTGCGACAAGTTGGTACTACTGTCAATTTGTCGTATGCGACAAATTGGTGCAACTGTCAATTTGTCGTATGCGACAAATTGGTTCAACTGTCAATTTGTCGTATGCGACAAATTGGTACTACTGTCAATTTGTCGTATGCGAAAAATTGGTGCAACTGTCAATTTGTCGTATGCGACAAATTGGTACTACTGTCAATTTGTCGTTTGCGACAAATTGGTACTACTGTCAATTTGTCGTATGCGACAAATTGGTACTACTGTCAATTTGTCGTATGCGACAAATTGGTACTACTGTCAATTTGTCGTATGCGACAAATTGGTACTACTGTCAATTTTTCGTATGCGACAAATTGGCAATTGAACCAATTTCTCGCATACGACAAATTGACAGTAGTACCGATTTGTTCTTAATTGACAGTAGTATCAATTTGTCGTATGCGACAAATTGGATCAGCTGTCAATTTGTCGTATACGACAAATTGATTCAACTGTCAATTTGTCGTATGCGTCAAATTGATTCAACTGTAAATTTGTCGTATGCGACAAATTGGTTCAACTGTCAATTTGTCGTATGCAACAAATCGGTACTACTGTCAATTTGTCGTATGCGAGAAATTGGTTCAATTGTCAATTTGTCGTATGCGACAAATTGGTAGTACTGTCAATTTGTCGTTTGCGACAAGTTGGTACTACTGTCAATTTGTCGTATGCGACAAATTGGTGCAACTGTCAATTTGTCGTATGCGACAAATTGGTACTACTGTCAATTTGTCGTATGCGACAAATTGGTACTACTGTCAATTTGTCGTATGCGACAAATTGGTAGTACTGTCAATTTGTCGTATGCGACGAATTGATTCAACTGTCAATTTGTCGTATGCGACAAATTGGTTCAACTGTCAATTTGTCGTATGCGACAAATTGGTACTACTGTCAATTTGTCGTATGCGACAAATTGGTACTACTGTCAATTTGTCGTATGCGACAAATTGGTAGTACTGTCAATTTGTCGTATGCGACGAATTGATTCAACTGCCAATTTGTCGTATGCGACAAATTGGTACTACTGTCAATTTGTCGTATGCGACAAATTGGTACTACTGTCAATTTGTCGTATGCGACAAATTGGTACTACAGTCAATTTGTCGTATGCGACAAATTGGTACTACTGTCAATTTGTCGTATGCGACAAATTGGTAGTACTGTCAATTTGTCGTATGCGACAAATTGGTGCTACTGTCAATTTGTCGTATGCGACAAATTGGTTCAAGTGTCAATTTGTCGTATGCGACAAATTGGTTCAACTGTCAATTTGTCGTATGCGACAATTTGGTTCAACTCTCAATTTAACGTATGCGACAAATTGGTACTACTGTCAATTTGTCGTATGCAACAAATTGGTTCAACTGTCAATTTGTCGTATGCGACAAATTGGTTCAACTGTCAATTTGTCGTATGCGACAAATTGGTAGTACTGTCAATTTGTCGTATGCGACAAATTGATTCAACTGTCAATTTGCCGTTTGCGACAAATTGGTACTACTGTCAATTTGTCGTATGCGACAAATTGGTTCAACTGTCAATTTGTCGTATGCGACAAATTGGTACTACTGTCAATTTGTCGTATGCGACAAATTGGTTCAACTGTCAATTTGTCGTATGCGACAAATTGGTTCAACTGTCAATTTGTCGTAATCGTATGCGACAAATTGATTCAACTGCCAATTTGTCGTATGCGACAAATTGGTTTAACTGTCAATTTGTCGTATGCGACAAATTGGTACTACTGTCAATTTGTCGTATGCGACAAATTGGTACTACTGTCAATTTGTTGTATGCGACAAATTGATTCAACTGTCAGTTTGTCGTATGCGACAAATTGGTTCAACTGTCAGTTTGTCGTATGCGACAAATTGATTCGAATTCGACTGTCAATTTGTCGTATGCGACAAATTGGTTCAACTGTCAATTTGTCGTATGCGACAAATTGGTACTACTGTCAATTTGTCGTATGCGACAAATTGGTACTTCTGTCAATTTGTCGTATGCGACAAATTGGTACTACTGTCAATTTGTCGTATGCGACAAATTGGTTCAACTGTCAATTTGTCGAATGCGACAAATTGGTTCAACTGTCAATTTGTCGTATGCGACAAATTGATTCGACTGTCAATTTGTCGTAAGCGACAAATTGGTTCAACTGTCAATTTGTCGTATGCGACAAATTGGTACTACTGTCAATTTGTCGTATGCGACAAATTGGTACTACTGTCAATTTGTCGTATGCGACAAATTGGTACTACTGTCAATTTGTCGTATGCGACAAATTGGTTCAACTGTCAATTTGTCGTATGCGACAAATTGGTACTACTGTAAATTTGTCGTATGCGACAAATTGGTACTACTGTCAATTTGTCGTATGCGACAAATTGGTACTACTGTCAATTTGTCGTATGCGAAAAATTGGTGCAACTGTCAATTTGTCGTATGCGACAAATTGGTACTACTGTCAATTTGTCGTTTGCGACAAATTGGTACTACTGTCAATTTGTCGTATGCGACAAATTGGTACTACTGTCAATTTGTCGTATGCGACAAATTGGTACTACTGTCAATTTGTCGTATGCGACAAATTGGTACTACTGTCAATTTGTCGTATGCGACAAATTGGCAATTGAACCAATTTCTCGCATACGACAAATTGGTTCAACTGTCAATTTGTCGTATGCGTCAAATTGATTCAACTGTAAATTTGTCGTATGCGACAAATTGGTTCAACTGTCAATTTGTCGTATGCAACAAATCGGTACTACTGTCAATTTGTCGTATGCGAGAAATTGGTTCAATTGTCAATTTGTCGTATGCGACAAATTGGTAGTACTGTCAATTTGTCGTATGCGACAAATTGGTACTACTGTCAATTTGTCGTATGCGACAAATTGGTACTACTGTCAATTTGTCGTATGCGACAAATTGGTAGTACTGTCAATTTGTCGTATGCGACGAATTGATTCAACTGTCAATTTGTCGTATGCGACAAATTGGTTCAACTGTCAATTTGTCGTATGCGACAAATTGGTACTACTGTCAATTTGTCGTATGCGACAAATTGGTACTACTGTCAATTTGTCGTATGCGACAAATTGGTAGTACTGTCAATTTGTCGTATGCGACGAATTGATTCAACTGTCAATTTGTCGTATGCGACAAATTGGTACTACTGTCAATTTGTCGTATGCGACAAATTGGTACTACTGTCAATTTGTCGTATGCGACAAATTGGCAATTGAACCAATTTCTCGCATACGACAAATTGGTTCAACTGTCAATTTGTCGTATGCGTCAAATTGATTCAACTGTAAATTTGTCGTATGCGACAAATTGGTTCAACTGTCAATTTGTCGTATGCAACAAATCGGTACTACTGTCAATTTGTCGTATGCGAGAAATTGGTTCAATTGTCAATTTGTCGTATGCGACAAATTGGTAGTACTGTCAATTTGTCGTTTGCGACAAGTTGGTACTACTGTCAATTTGTCGTATGCGACAAATTGGTGCAACTGTCAATTTGTCGTATGCGACAAATTGGTACTACTGTCAATTTGTCGTATGCGACAAATTGGTACTACTGTCAATTTGTCGTATGCGACAAATTGGTAGTACTGTCAATTTGTCGTATGCGACGAATTGATTCAACTGTCAATTTGTCGTATGCGACAAATTGGTTCAACTGTCAATTTGTCGTATGCGACAAATTGGTACTACTGTCAATTTGTCGTATGCGACAAATTGGTACTACTGTCAATTTGTCGTATGCGACAAATTGGTAGTACTGTCAATTTGTCGTATGCGACGAATTGATTCAACTGTCAATTTGTCGTATGCGACAAATTGGTACTACTGTCAATTTGTCGTATGCGACAAATTGGTACTACTGTCAATTTGTCGTATGCGACAAATTGGTACTACAGTCAATTTGTCGTATGCGACAAATTGGTACTACTGTCAATTTGTCGTATGCGACAAATTGGTAGTACTGTCAATTTGTCGTATGCGACAAATTGGTGCTACTGTCAATTTGTCGTATGCGACAAATTGGTTCAACTGTCAATTTGTCGTATGCGACAATTTGGTTCAACTCTCAATTTAACGTATGCGACAAATTGGTACTACTGTCAATTTGTCGTATGCAACAAATTGGTTCAACTGTCAATTTGTCGTATGCGACAAATTGGTTCAACTGTCAATTTGTCGTATGCGACAAATTGGTAGTACTGTCAATTTGTCGTATGCGACAAATTGATTCAACTGTCAATTTGTCGTATGCGACAAATTGATTCAACTGTCAATTTGCCGTTTGCGACAAATTGGTACTACTGTCAATTTGTCGTATGCGACAAATTGGTTCAACTGTCAATTTGTCGTATGCAACAAATCGGTACTACTGTCAATTTGTCGTATGCGAGAAATTGGTTCAATTGTCAATTTGTCGTATGCGACAAATTGGTAGTACTGTCAATTTGTCGTTTGCGACAAGTTGGTACTACTGTCAATTTGTCGTATGCGACAAATTGGTGCAACTGTCAATTTGTCGTATGCGACAAATTGGTACTACTGTCAACAAAATTTATGCGACAAATTGGTAGTACTGTCAATTTGTCGTATGCGACAAATTGGTACTACTGTCAATTTGTCGTATGCGACAAATTGGTACTACTGTCAATTTGTCGTATGCGACAAATTGGTGCAACTGTCAATTTGTCGTATGCGACAAATTGACAGTTGCAAAATTGGTAGTACTGTCAATTTGTCGTTTGCGACAAGTTGGTACTACTGTCAATTTGTCGTATGCGACAAATTGGTGCAACTGTCAATTTGTCGTATGCGACAAATTGGTACTACTGTCAATTTGTCGTATGCGACAAATTGGTACTACTGTCAATTTGTCGTATGCGACAAATTGGTAGTACTGTCAATTTGTCGTATGCGACAAATTGGTACTACTGTCAATTTGTCGTATGCGACAAATTGGTACTACTGTCAATTTGTCGTATGCGACAAATTGGTGCAACTGTCAATTTGTCGTATGCGACAAATTGGTTCAACTGTCAATTTGTCGTATGCGTCAAATTGATTCAACTGTAAATTTGTCGTATGCGACAAATTGGTTCAACTGTCAATTTGTCGTATGCAACAAATCGGTACTACTGTCAATTTGTCGTATGCGAGAAATTGGTTCAATTGTCAATTTGTCGTATGCGACAAATTGGTAGTACTGTCAATTTGTCGTTTGCGACAAGTTGGTACTACTGTCAATTTGTCGTATGCGACAAATTGGTGCAACTGTCAATTTGTCGTATGCGACAAATTGGTACTACTGTCAATTTGTCGTATGCGACAAATTGGTACTACTGTCAATTTGTCGTATGCGACAAATTGGTAGTACTGTCAATTTGTCGTATGCGACGAATTGATTCAACTGTCAATTTGTCGTATGCGACAAATTGGTTCAACTGTCAATTTGTCGTATGCGACAAATTGGTACTACTGTCAATTTGTCGTATGCGACAAATTGGTACTACTGTCAATTTGTCGTATGCGACAAATTGGTAGTACTGTCAATTTGTCGTATGCGACGAATTGATTCAACTGTCAATTTGTCGTATGCGACAAATTGGTACTACTGTCAATTTGTCGTATGCGACAAATTGGTACTACTGTCAATTTGTCGTATGCGACAAATTGGTACTACAGTCAATTTGTCGTATGCGACAAATTGGTACTACTGTCAATTTGTCGTATGCGACAAATTGGTAGTACTGTCAATTTGTCGTATGCGACAAATTGGTGCTACTGTCAATTTGTCGTATGCGACAAATTGGTTCAAGTGTCAATTTGTCGTAAGCGACAAATTGGTTCAACTGTCAATTTGTCGTATGCGACAATTTGGTTCAACTCTCAATTTAACGTATGCGACAAATTGGTACTACTGTCAATTTGTCGTATGCAACAAATTGGTTCAACTGTCAATTTGTCGTATGCGACAAATTGGTTCAACTGTCAATTTGTCGTATGCGACAAATTGGTAGTACTGTCAATTTGTCGTATGCGACAAATTGATTCAACTGTCAATTTGTCGTAATCGTAGGCGACAAATTGATTCAACTGCCAATTTGTCGTATGCGACAATTTGGTTCAACTCTCAATTTGCCGTTTGCGACAAATTGGTACTACTGTCAATTTGTCGTATGCGACAAATTGGTTCAACTGTCAATTTGTCGTATGCGACAAATTGGTACTACTGTCAATTTGTCGTATGCGACAAATTGGTTCAACTGTCAATTTGTCGTATGCGACAAATTGGTTCAACTGTCAATTTGTCGTAATCGTAGGCGACAAATTGATTCAACTGCCAATTTGTCGTATGCGACAAATTGGTTTAACTGTCAATTTGTCGTATGCGACAAATTGGTACTACTGTCAATTTGTCGTATGCGACAAATTGGTAGTACTGTCAATTTGTCGTATGCGACGAATTGATTCAACTGTCAATTTGTCGTATGCGACAAATTGGTTCAACTGTCAATTTGTCGTATGCGACAAATTGATTCGAATTCGACTGTCAATTTGTCGTATGCGACAAATTGGTTCAACTGTCAATTTGTCGTATGCGACAAATTGGTACTACTGTCAATTTGTCGTATGCGACAAATTGGTACTACTGTCAATTTGTCGTATGCGACAAATTGGTACTACTGTCAATTTGTCGTATGCGACAAATTGGTTCAACTGTCAATTTGTCGAATGCGACAAATTGGTTCAACTGTCAATTTGTCGTATGCGACAAATTGATTCGACTGTCAATTTGTCGTATGCGACAAATTGGTTCAACTGTCAATTTGTCGTATGCGACAAATTGGTACTACTGTCAATTTGTCGTATGCGACAAATTGGTACTACTGTCAATTTGTCGTATGCGACAAATTGGTACTACTGTCAATTTGTCGTATGCGACAAATTGGTTCAACTGTCAATTTGTCGTATGCGACAAATTGGTACTACTGTAAATTTGTCGTATGCGACAAATTGGTACTACTGTCAATTTGTCGTATGCGACAAATTGGTACTACTGTCAATTTGTCGTATGCGAAAAATTGGTGCAACTGTCAATTTGTCGTATGCGACAAATTGGTACTACTGTCAATTTGTCGTTTGCGACAAATTGGTACTACTGTCAATTTGTCGTATGCGACAAATTGGTACTACTGTCAATTTGTCGTATGCGACAAATTGGTACTACTGTCAATTTGTCGTATGCGACAAATTGGTACTACTGTCAATTTGTCGTATGCGACAAATTGGCAATTGAACCAATTTCTCGCATACGACAAATTGACAGTAGTACCGATTTGTTCTTAATTGACAGTAGTATCAATTTGTCGTATGCGACAAATTGGATCAGCTGTCAATTTGTCGTATACGACAAATTGGTTCAACTGTCAATTTGTCGTATGCGTCAAATTGATTCAACTGTAAATTTGTCGTATGCGACAAATTGGTTCAACTGTCAATTTGTCGTATGCAACAAATCGGTACTACTGTCAATTTGTCGTATGCGAGAAATTGGTTCAATTGTCAATTTGTCGTATGCGACAAATTGGTAGTACTGTCAATTTGTCGTTTGCGACAAGTTGGTACTACTGTCAATTTGTCGTATGCGACAAATTGGTGCAACTGTCAATTTGTCGTATGCGACAAATTGGTACTACTGTCAATTTGTCGTATGCGACAAATTGGTACTACTGTCAATTTGTCGTATGCGACAAATTGGTACTACTGTCAATTTGTCGTATGCGACGAATTGATTCAACTGTCAATTTGTCGTATGCGACAAATTGGTTCAACTGTCAATTTGTCGTATGCGACAAATTGGTACTACTGTCAATTTGTCGTATGCGACAAATTGGTACTACTGTCAATTTGTCGTATGCGACAAATTGGTAGTACTGTCAATTTGTCGTATGCGACGAATTGATTCAACTGTCAATTTGTCGTATGCGACAAATTGGTACTACTGTCAATTTGTCGTATGCGACAAATTGGTACTACAGTCAATTTGTCGTATGCGACAAATTGGTACTACTGTCAATTTGTCGTATGCGACAAATTGGCAATTGAACCAATTTCTCGCATACGACAAATTGACAGTAGTACCGATTTGTTCTTAATTGACAGTAGTATCAATTTGTCGTATGCGACAAATTGGATCAGCTGTCAATTTGTCGTATGCGACAAATTGGTTCAACTGTCAATTTGTCGTATGCGTCAAATTGATTCAACTGTAAATTTGTCGTATGCGACAAATTGGTTCAACTGTCAATTTGTCGTATGCAACAAATCGGTACTACTGTCAATTTGTCGTATGCGAGAAATTGGTTCAATTGTCAATTTGTCGTATGCGACAAATTGGTAGTACTGTCATTTTGTCGTTTGCGACAAGTTGGTACTACTGTCAATTTGTCGTATGCGACAAATTGGTGCAACTGTCAATTTGTCGTATGCGACAAATTGGTACTACTGTCAATTTGTCGTATGCGACAAATTGGTACTACTGTCAATTTGTCGTATATGACAAATTGGTAGTACTGTCAATTTGTCGTATGCGACGAATTGATTCAACTGTCAATTTAACGTATGCGACAAATTGGTTCAACTGTCAATTTGTCGTATGCGACAAATTGGTACTACTGTCAATTTGTCGTATGCGACAAATTGATTCAACTGTCAATTTGTCGAATGCGACAAATTGGTTAAACTGTCAATTTGTCGTATGCGACAAATTGGTACTACTGTCAATTTGTCGTATGCGACAAATTGGTTCAACTGTCAATTTGTCGTATGCGACAAATTGGTTCAACTGTCAATTTGTCGTATGCGACAAATTGGTGCTACTGTCAATTTGTCGTATGCGACAAATTGGTTCAACTGTCGATTTGTCGTATGCGACAAATTGGTACTACTGTCAATTTGTCGTATGCGACAAATTGGTTCAACTGTCAATTTGTCGTATGCGACAAATTGGTTCAACTGTCAATTTGTCGTAATTTGTCGTATGCGACAAATTGATTCAACTGCCAATTTGTCGTATGCGACAAATTGGTTTAACTGTCAATTTGCCGTATGCGACAAATTGATTCAACTGTCAATTTGTCGTATGCGACAAATTGGTGCTACTGTCAATTTGTCGTATGCGACAAATTGGTTCAAGTGTCAATTTGTCGTAAGCGACAAATTGGTTCAACTGTCAATTTGTCGTATGCGACAATTTTGTTCAACTCTCAATTTGTCGTATGCGACAAATTGGTACTACTGTCAATTTGTCGTATTCGACAAATTGGTTCAACTGTCAATTTGTTGTATGCGACAAATTGGTTCAACTGTCAATTTGTCGTATGCGACAAATTGGTAGTACTGTCAATTTGTCGTATGCGATAAATTGATTCAACTGTCAATTTGCCGTTTGCGACAAATTGGTACTACTGTCAATTTGTCGTATGCGACAAATTGGTTCAACTGTCAATTTGTCGTATGCGACAAATTGGTACTACTGTCAATTTGTCGTATGCGACAAATTGGTTCAACTGTCAATTTGTCGTATGCGACAAATTGGTTCAACTGTCAATTTGTCGTAATCGTATGCGACAAATTGATTCAACTGTCAATTTGCCGTTTGCGACAAATTGGTACTACTGTCAATTTGTCGTATGCGACAAATTGGTTCAACTAACAATTTGTCGTATGCGACAAATTGGTACTACTGTCAATTTGTCGTATGCGACAAATTGGTACTACTGTCAATTTGTCGTATGCGACAAATTGATTCGACTGTCAATTTGTCGTATGCGACAAATTGGTTCAACTGTCAATTTGTCGTATGCGACAAATTGGTTCAAGTGTCAATTTGTCGTAAGCGACAAATTGGTTCAACTGTCAATTTGTCGTATGCGACAATTTTGTTCAACTCTCAATTTGTCGTATGCGACAAATTGGTACTACTGTCAATTTGTCGTATTCGACAAATTGGTTCAACTGTCAATTTGTTGTATGCGACAAATTGGTTCAACTGTCAATTTGTCGTATGCGACAAATTGGTAGTACTGTCAATTTGTCGTATGCGATAAATTGATTCAACTGTCAATTTGCCGTTTGCGACAAATTGGTACTACTGTCAATTTGTCGTATGCGACAAATTGGTTCAACTGTCAATTTGTCGTATGCGACAAATTGGTACTACTGTCAATTTGTCGTATGCGACAAATTGGTTCAACTGTCAATTTGTCGTATGCGACAAATTGGTTCAACTGTCAATTTGTCGTAATCGTATGCGACAAATTGATTCAACTGTCAATTTGCCGTTTGCGACAAATTGGTACTACTGTCAATTTGTCGTATGCGACAAATTGGTTCAACTAACAATTTGTCGTATGCGACAAATTGGTACTACTGTCAATTTGTCGTATGCGACAAATTGGTACTACTGTCAATTTGTCGTATGCGACAAATTGATTCGACTGTCAATTTGTCGTATGCGACAAATTGGTTCAACTGTCAATTTGTCGTATGCGACAAATTGGTACTACTGTCAATTTGTCGTATGCGACAAATTGGTACTACTGTCAATTTGTCGTATGCGACAAATTGGTACTACTGTCAATTTGTCGTATGCGACAAATTGGTTCAACTGTCAATTTGTCGTATGCGACAAATTGGTACTACTGTAAATTTGTCGTATGCGACAAATTGGTACTACTGTCAATTTGTCGTATGCGACAAATTGGTACTACTGTCAATTTGTCGTATGCGAAAAATTGGTGCAACTGTCAATTTGTCGTATGCGACAAATTGGTTCAACTGTCAATTTGTCGTATGCGACAAATTGGTTCAACTGTCAATTTGTCGTAATTTGTCGTATGCGACAAATTGATTCAACTGCCAATTTGTCGTATGCGACAAATTGGTTTAACTGTCAATTTGCCGTATGCGACAAATTGATTCAACTGTCAATTTGTCGTAAGCGACAAATTGGTGCTACTGTCAATTTGTCGTATGCGACAAATTGGTTCAAGTGTCAATTTGTCGTAAGCGACAAATTGGTACTACTGTCAATTTGTCGTATGCGACAAATTGGTTCAACTGTCAATTTGTCGTATGCGACAAATTGGTTCAACTGTCAATTTGTCGTAATTTGTCGTATGCGACAAATTGATTCAACTGCCAATTTGTCGTATGCGACAAATTGGTTTAACTGTCAATTTGCCGTATGCGACAAATTGATTCAACTGTCAATTTGTCGTATGCGACAAATTGGTGCTACTGTCAATTTGTTGTATGCGACAAATTGGTTCAACTGTCAATTTGTCGTTTGCGACAAATTGGTACTACTGTCAATTTGTCGTATGCGACAAATTGGTTCAACTGTCAATTTGTCGTATGCGACAAATTGATTCAACTGTCAATTTGCCGTTTGCGACAAATTGGTACTACTGTCAATTTGTCGTATGCGACAAATTGGTACTACTGTCAATTTGTCGTATGCGACAAATTGGTACTACTGTCAATTTGTCGTATGCGACAAATTGGTTCAACTGTCAATTTGTCGTATGCGACAAATTGATACTACTGTCAATTTGTCGTATGCGACAAATTGGTTCAACTGTCAATTTGTCGTATGCGACAAATTGGTTCAACTGTCAATTTGTCGTAATTTGTCGTATGCGACAAATTGATTCAACTGCCAATTTGTCGTATGCGACAAATTGGTTTAACTGTCAATTTGCCGTATGCGACAAATTGATTCAACTGTCAATTTGTCGTATGCGACAAATTGGTGCTACTGTCAATTTGTCGTATGCGACAAATTGGTTCAACTGTCAATTTGCCGTTTGCGACAAATTGGTACTACTGTCAATTTGTCGTATGCGACAAATTGGTACTACTGTCAATTTGTCGTATGCGACAAATTGGTGCTACTGTCAATTTGTCGTATGCGACAAATTGGTTCAACTGTCAATTTGTCGTATGCGACAAATTGGTTCAACTGTCAATTTGTCGTAATTTGTCGTATGCGACAAATTGATTCAACTGCCAATTTGTCGTATGCGACAAATTGGTTTAACTGTCAATTTGCCGTATGCGACAAATTGATTCAACTGTCAATTTGTCGTATGCGACAAATTGGTGCTACTGTCAATTTGTCGTATGCGACAAATTGGTTCAAGTGTCAATTTGTCGTAAGCGACAAATTGGTTCAACTGTCAATTTGTCGTATGCGACAATTTTGTTCAACTCTCAATTTGTCGTATGCGACAAATTGGTACTACTGTCAATTTGTCGTATTCGACAAATTGGTTCAACTGTCAATTTGTTGTATGCGACAAATTGGTTCAACTGTCAATTTGTCGTTTGCGACAAATTGGTAGTACTGTCAATTTGTCGTATGCGATAAATTGATTCAACTGTCAATTTGCCGTTTGCGACAAATTGGTACTACTGTCAATTTGTCGTATGCGACAAATTGGTTCAACTGTCAATTTGTCGTATGCGACAAATTGGTACTACTGTCAATTTGTCGTATGCGACAAATTGGTTCAACTGTCAATTTGTCGTATGCGACAAATTGGTTCAACTGTCAATTTGTCGTAATCGTATGCGACAAATTGATTCAACTGTCAATTTGCCGTTTGCGACAAATTGGTACTACTGTCAATTTGTCGTATGCGACAAATTGGTTCAACTAACAATTTGTCGTATGCGACAAATTGGTACTACTGTCAATTTGTCGTATGCGACAAATTGGTACTACTGTCAATTTGTCGTATGCGACAAATTGGTACTACTGTCAATTTGTCGTATGCGACAAATTGGTACTACTGTCAATTTGTCGTATGCGACAAATTGGTTCAACTGTCAATTTGTCGTATGCGACAAATTGATACTACTGTCAATTTGTCGTATGCGACAAATTGGTTCAACTGTCAATTTGTCGTAATTTGTCGTATGCGACAAATTGATTCAACTGCCAATTTGTCGTATGCGACAAATTGGTTTAACTGTCAATTTGCCGTATGCGACAAATTGATTCAACTGTCAATTTGTCGTATGCGACAAATTGGTGCTACTGTCAATTTGTCGTATGCGACAAATTGGTTCAACTGTCAATTTGCCGTTTGCGACAAATTGGTACTACTGTCAATTTGTCGTATGCGACAAATTGGTACTACTGTCAATTTGTCGTATGCGACAAATTGGTGCTACTGTCAATTTGTCGTATGCGACAAATTGGTTCAACTGTCAATTTGTCGTATGCGACAAATTGGTTCAACTGTCAATTTGTCGTAATTTGTCGTATGCGACAAATTGATTCAACTGCCAATTTGTCGTATGCGACAAATTGGTTTAACTGTCAATTTGCCGTATGCGACAAATTGATTCAACTGTCAATTTGTCGTATGCGACAAATTGGTGCTACTGTCAATTTGTCGTATGCGACAAATTGGTTCAAGTGTCAATTTGTCGTAAGCGACAAATTGGTTCAACTGTCAATTTGTCGTATGCGACAATTTTGTTCAACTCTCAATTTGTCGTATGCGACAAATTGGTACTACTGTCAATTTGTCGTATTCGACAAATTGGTTCAACTGTCAATTTGTTGTATGCGACAAATTGGTTCAACTGTCAATTTGTCGTTTGCGACAAATTGGTAGTACTGTCAATTTGTCGTATGCGATAAATTGATTCAACTGTCAATTTGCCGTTTGCGACAAATTGGTACTACTGTCAATTTGTCGTATGCGACAAATTGGTTCAACTGTCAATTTGTCGTATGCGACAAATTGGTACTACTGTCAATTTGTCGTATGCGACAAATTGGTTCAACTGTCAATTTGTCGTATGCGACAAATTGGTTCAACTGTCAATTTGTCGTAATCGTATGCGACAAATTGATTCAACTGTCAATTTGCCGTTTGCGACAAATTGGTACTACTGTCAATTTGTCGTATGCGACAAATTGGTTCAACTAACAATTTGTCGTATGCGACAAATTGGTACTACTGTCAATTTGTCGTATGCGACAAATTGGTACTACTGTCAATTTGTCGTATGCGACAAATTGATTCGACTGTCAATTTGTCGTATGCGACAAATTGGTTCAACTGTCAATTTGTCGTATGCGACAAATTGGTACTACTGTCAATTTGTCGTATGCGACAAATTGGTACTACTGTCAATTTGTCGTATGCGACAAATTGGTACTACTGTCAATTTGTCGTATGCGACAAATTGGTTCAACTGTCAATTTGTCGTATGCGACAAATTGGTACTACTGTAAATTTGTCGTATGCGACAAATTGGTACTACTGTCAATTTGTCGTATGCGACAAATTGGTACTACTGTCAATTTGTCGTATGCGAAAAATTGGTGCAACTGTCAATTTGTCGTATGCGACAAATTGGTTCAACTGTCAATTTGTCGTATGCGACAAATTGGTTCAACTGTCAATTTGTCGTAATTTGTCGTATGCGACAAATTGATTCAACTGCCAATTTGTCGTATGCGACAAATTGGTTTAACTGTCAATTTGCCGTATGCGACAAATTGATTCAACTGTCAATTTGTCGTATGCGACAAATTGGTGCTACTGTCAATTTGTCGTATGCGACAAATTGGTTCAAGTGTCAATTTGTCGTAAGCGACAAATTGGTACTACTGTCAATTTGTCGTATGCGACAAATTGGTTCAACTGTCAATTTGTCGTATGCGACAAATTGGTTCAACTGTCAATTTGTCGTATGCGACAAATTGGTTCAACTGTCAATTTGTCGTAATTTGTCGTATGCGACAAATTGATTCAACTGCCAATTTGTCGTATGCGACAAATTGGTTTAACTGTCAATTTGCCGTATGCGACAAATTGATTCAACTGTCAATTTGTCGTATGCGACAAATTGGTGCTACTGTCAATTTGTCGTATGCGACAAATTGGTTCAACTGTCAATTTGTCGTTTGCGACAAATTGGTACTACTGTCAATTTGTCGTATGCGACAAATTGGTTCAACTGTCAATTTGTCGTATGCGACAAATTGATTCAACTGTCAATTTGCCGTTTGCGACAAATTGGTACTACTGTCAATTTGTCGTATGCGACAAATTGGTACTACTGTCAATTTGTCGTATGCGACAAATTGGTACTACTGTCAATTTGTCGTATGCGACAAATTGGTTCAACTGTCAATTTGTCGTATGCGACAAATTGATACTACTGTCAATTTGTCGTATGCGACAAATTGGTTCAACTGTCAATTTGTCGTATGCGACAAATTGGTTCAACTGTCAATTTGTCGTAATTTGTCGTATGCGACAAATTGATTCAACTGCCAATTTGTCGTATGCGACAAATTGGTTTAACTGTCAATTTGCCGTATGCGACAAATTGATTCAACTGTCAATTTGTCGTATGCGACAAATTGGTGCTACTGTCAATTTGTCGTATGCGACAAATTGGTTCAACTGTCAATTTGCCGTTTGCGACAAATTGGTACTACTGTCAATTTGTCGTATGCGACAAATTGGTACTACTGTCAATTTGTCGTATGCGACAAATTGGTGCTACTGTCAATTTGTCGTATGCGACAAATTGGTTCAACTGTCAATTTGTCGTATGCGACAAATTGGTACTACTGTCAATTTGTCGTATGCGACAAATTGGTTCAACTGTCAATTTGTCGTATGCGACAAATTGGTTCAACTGTCAATTTGTCGTAATTTGTCGTATGCGACAAATTGATGCAACTGCCAATTTGTCGTATGCGACAAATTGGTTTAACTGTCAATTTGTCGTATGCGACAAATTGGTTCAACTGTCAATTTGTCGTAATTTGTCGTATGCGACAAATTGATTCAACTGCCAATTTGTCGTATGCGACAAATTGGTTTAACTGTCAATTTGCCGTATGCGACAAATTGATTCAACTGTCAATTTGTCGTATGCGACAAATTGGTGCTACTGTCAATTTGTCGTATGCGACAAATTGGTTCAACTGTCAATTTGCCGTTTGCGACAAATTGGTACTACTGTCAATTTGTCGTATGCGACAAATTGGTACTACTGTCAATTTGTCGTATGCGACAAATTGGTGCTACTGTCAATTTGTCGTATGCGACAAATTGGTTCAACTGTCAATTTGTCGTATGCGACAAATTGGTACTACTGTCAATTTGTCGTATGCGACAAATTGGTTCAACTGTCAATTTGTCGTATGCGACAAATTGGTTCAACTGTCAATTTGTCGTAATTTGTCGTATGCGACAAATTGATGCAACTGCCAATTTGTCGTATGCGACAAATTGGTTTAACTGTCAATTTGCCGTATGCGACAAATTGATTCAACTGTCAATTTGTCGTATGCGACAAATTGGTGCTACTGTCAATTTGTCGTATGCGACAAATTGGTTCAAGTGTCAATTTGTCGTAAGCGACAAATTGGTTCAACTGTCAATTTGTCGTATGCGACAATTTTGTTCAACTCTCAATTTGTCGTATGCGACAAATTGGTACTACTGTCAATTTGTCGTATGCGACAAATTGGTTCAACTGTCAATTTGTCGTATGCGACAAATTGGTTCAACTGTCAATTTGTCGTATGCGACAAATTGGTAGTACTGTCAATTTGTCGTATGCGATAAATTGATTCAACTGTCAATTTGCCGTTTGCGACAAATTGGTACTACTGTCAATTTGTCGTATGCGACAAATTGGTTCAACTGTCAATTTGTCGTATGCGACAAATTGGTACTACTGTCAATTTGTCGTATGCGACAAATTGGTTCAACTGTCAATTTGTCGTATGCGACAAATTGGTTCAACTGTCAATTTGTCGTAATCGTATGCGACAAATTGATTCAACTGTCAATTTGCCGTTTGCGACAAATTGGTACTACTGTCAATTTGTCGTATGCGACAAATTGGTTCAACTAACAATTTGTCGTATGCGACAAATTGGTACTACTGTCAATTTGTCGTATGCGACAAATTGGTACTACTGTCAATTTGTCGTAGGCGACAAATTGATTCGACTGTCAATTTGTCGTATGCGACAAATTGGTTCAACTGTCAATTTGTCGTATGCGACAAATTGGTACTACTGTCAATTTGTCGTATGCGACAAATTGGTACTACTGTCAATTTGTCGTATGCGACAAATTGGTACTACTGTCAATTTGTCGTATGCGACAAATTGGTTCAACTGTCAATTTGTCGTATGCGACAAATTGGTACTACTGTAAATTTGTCGTATGCGACAAATTGGTACTACTGTCAATTTGTCGTATGCGACAAATTGGTACTACTGTCAATTTGTCGTATGCGATAAATTGATTCAACTGTCAATTTGCCGTTTGCGACAAATTGGTACTACTGTCAATTTGTCGTATGCGACAAATTGGTTCAACTGTCAATTTGTCGTATGCGACAAATTGGTACTACTGTCAATTTGTCGTATGCGACAAATTGGTTCAACTGTCAATTTGTCGTATGCGACAAATTGGTTCAACTGTCAATTTGTCGTAATCGTATGCGACAAATTGATTCAACTGTCAATTTGCCGTTTGCGACAAATTGGTACTACTGTCAATTTGTCGTATGCGACAAATTGGTTCAACTAACAATTTGTCGTATGCGACAAATTGGTACTACTGTCAATTTGTCGTATGCGACAAATTGGTACTACTGTCAATTTGTCGTAGGCGACAAATTGATTCGACTGTCAATTTGTCGTATGCGACAAATTGGTTCAACTGTCAATTTGTCGTATGCGACAAATTGGTACTACTGTCAATTTGTCGTATGCGACAAATTGGTACTACTGTCAATTTGTCGTATGCGACAAATTGGTACTACTGTCAATTTGTCGTATGCGAAAAATTGGTGCAACTGTCAATTTGTCGTATGCGACAAATTGGTACTACTGTCAATTTGTCGTATGCGACAAATTGGTACTACTGTCAATTTGTCGTATGCGACAAATTGGTACTACTGTCAATTTGTCGTATGCGACAAATTGGCAATTGAACCAATTTCTCGCATACGACAAATTGACAGTAGTACCGATTTGTTCTTAATTGACAGTAGTATCAATTTGTCGTATGCGACAATTTGGATCAGCTGTCAATTTGTCGTATGCGACAAATTGGTTCAACTGTCAATTTGTCGTATGCGTCAAATTGATTCAACTGTAAATTTGTCGTATGCGACAAATTGGTTCAACTGTCAATTTGTCGTATGCAACAAATCGGTACTACTGTCAATTTGTCGTATGCGAGAAATTTGTTCAATTGTCAAATTGTCGTATGCGACAAATTGGTAGTACTGTCAATTTTTTCGTTTGCGACAAGTTGGTACTACTGTCAATTTGTCGTATGCGACAAATTGGTGCAACTGTCAATTTGTCGTATGCGACAAATTGGTACTACTGTCAATTTGTCGTATGCGACAATTTGGTACTACTGTCAATTTGTCGTATGCGACAAATTGGTAGTACTGTCAATTTGTCGTATGCGACGAATTGATTCAACTGTCAATTTGTCGTATGCGACAAATTGGTTCAACTGTCAATTTGTCGTATGCGACAAATTGGTACTACTGTCAATTTGTCGTATGCGACAAATTGGTTCAACTGTCAATTTGTCGTATGCGACAAATTGGTTCAACTGTCAATTTGTCGTATGCGACAAATTGGTGCTACTGTCAAATTGTCGTATGCGACAAATTGGTTCAACTGTCAATTTGTCGTATGCGACAAATTGGTACTACTGTCAATTTGTCGTATGCGACAAATTGGTTCAACTGTCAATTTGTCGTAATTTGTCGTATGCGACAAATTGATTCAACTGCCAATTTGTCGTATGCGACAAATTGGTGCTACTGTCAATTTGTCGTATGCGACAAATTGGTTCAAGTGTCAATTTGTCGTATGCGACAAATTGGTTCAACTGTCAATTTGTCGTATGCGACAATTTTGTTCATCTCTCAATTTGTCGTATGCGACAAATTGGTACTACTGTCAATTTGTCGTATGCGACAAATTGGTAGTACTGTCAATTTGTCGTATGCGATAAATTGATTCAACTGTCAATTTGCCGTTTGCGACAAATTGGTACTACTGTCAATTTGTCGTATGCGACAAATTGGTTCAACTGTCAATTTGTCGTATGCGACAAATTGGTACTACTGTCAATTTGTCGTATGCGACAAATTGGTTCAACTGTCAATTTGTCGTATGCGACAAATTGGTACTACTGTCAATTTGTCGTATGCGACAAATTGGTTCAACTGTCAATTTGTCGTATGCGACAAATTGGTTCAACTGTCAATTTGTCGTAATCGTATGCGACAAATTGATTCAACTGTCAATTTGCCGTTTGCGACAAATTGGTACTACTGTCAATTTGTCGTATGCGACAAATTGGTTCAACTGTCAATTTGTCGTATGCGACAAATTGGTACTACTGTCAATTTGTCGTATGCGACAAATTGGTTCAACTGTCAATTTGTCGTATGCGACAAATTGATTCAACTGTCAATTTGCCGTTTGCGACAAATTGGTACTACTGTCAATTTGTCGTATGCGACAAATTGGTACTACTGTCAATTTGTCGTATGCGACAAATTGGTTCAACTGTCAATTTGTCGTATGCGACAAATTGGTACTACTGTCAATTTGTCGTATGCGACAAATTGGTACTACTGTCAATTTGTCGTATGCGAAAAATTGGTTCAAGTGTCAATTTGTCGTATGCGACAAATTGGTTCAACTGTCAATTTGTCGTATGCGACAATTTTGTTCAACTCTCAATTTGTCGTATGCGACAAATTGGTACTACTGTCAATTTGTCGTATGCGACAAATTGGTTCAACTGTCAATTTGTCGTTTGCGACAAATTGGTTCAACTGTCAATTTGTCGTAATCGTATGCGACAAATTGATTCAACTGTCAATTTGCCGTTTGCGACAAATTGGTACTACTGTCAATTTGTCGTATGCGACAAATTGGTTCAACTGTTAATTTGTCGTATGCGACAAATTGGTACTACTGTCAATTTGTCGTATGCGACAAATTGGTACTACTGTCAATTTGTCGTATGCGACAAATTGGTACTACTGTCAATTTGTCGTATGCGAAAAATTGGTGCAACTGTCAATTTGTCGTATGCGACAAATTGGTACTACTGTCAATTTGTCGTATGCGACAAATTGGTACTACTGTCAATTTGTCGTATGCGACAAATTGGTACTACTGTCAATTTGTCGTATGCGACAAATTGGCAATTGAACCAATTTCTCGCATACGACAAATTGACAGTAGTACCGATTTGTTCTTAATTGACAGTAGTATCAATTTGTCGTATGCGACAAATTGGTTCAACTGTAAATTTGTCGTATGCGACAAATTGGTTCAACTGTCAATTTGTCGTATGCAACAAATCGGTACTACTGTCAATTTGTCGTATGCGAGAAATTGGTTCAATTGTCAATTTGTCGTATGCGACAAATTGGTAGTACTGTCAATTTGTCGTTTGCGACAAGTTGGTACTACTGTCAATTTGTCGTATGCGACAAATTGGTGCAACTGTCAATTTGTCGTATGCGACAAATTGGTTCAACTGTCAATTTGTCGTATGCGACAAATTGGTACTACTGTCAATTTGTCGTATGCGACAAATTGGTTCAACTGTCAATTTGTCGTATGCGACAAATTGGTTCAACTGTCAATTTGTCGTAATCGTATGCGACAAATTGATTCAACTGTCAATTTGCCGTTTGCGACAAATTGGCAGTTGAACCAATTTCTCGCATACGACAAATTGACAGTAGTACCGATTTGTTCTTAATTGACAGTAGTATCAATTTGTCGTATGCGACAAATTGGATCAGCTGTCAATTTGTCGTATGCGACAAATTGGTTCAACTGTCAATTTGTCGTATGCGTCAAATTGATTCAACTGTAAATTTGTCGTATGCGACAAATTGGTTCAACTGTCAATTTGTCGTATGCAACAAATCGGTACTACTGTCAATTTGTCGTATGCGAGAAATTGGTTCAATTGTCAATTTGTCGTATGCGACAAATTGGTAGTACTGTCAATTTGTCGTTTGCGACAAGTTGGTACTACTGTCAATTTGTCGTATGCGACAAATTGGTGCAACTGTCAATTTGTCGTAAGCGACAAATTGGTACTACTGTCAATTTGTCGTATGCGACAAATTGGTACTACTGTCAATTTGTCGTATGCGACAAATTGGTAGTACTGTCAATTTGTCGTATGCGACGAATTGATTCAACTGTCAATTTGTCGTATGCGACAAATTGGTTCAACTGTCAATTTGTCGTATGCGACAAATTGGTACTACTGTCAATTTGTCGTATGCGACAAATTGATTCAACTGTCAATTTGTCGAATGCGACAAATTGGTTCAACTGTCAATTTGTCGTATGCGACAAATTGGTACTACTGTCAATTTGTCGTATGCGACAAATTGGTTCAACTGTCAATTTGTCGTATGCGACAAATTGGTTTAACTGTCAATTTGTCGTATGCGACAAATTGGTGCTACTGTCAAATTGTCGTATGCGACAAATTGGTTCAACTGTCAATTTGTCGTATGCGACAAATTGGTACTACTGTCAATTTGTCGTATGCGACAAATTGGTTCAACTGTCAATTTGTCGTAGGCGACAAATTGGTTCAACTGTCAATTTGTCGTAATTTGTCGTATGCGACAAATTGATTCAACTGCCAATTTGTCGTATGCGACAAATTGGTTTAACTGTCAAGTTGCCGTATGCGACAAATTAATTCAACTGTCAATTTGTCGTATGCGACAAATTGGTGCTACTGTCAATTTGTCGTATGCGACAAATTGGTTCAAGTGTCAATTTGTCGTATGCGACAAATTGGTTTAACTGTCAATTTGTCGTATGCGACAAATTGGTGCTACTGTCAATTTGTCGTATGCGACAAATTGGTGCAACTGTCAATTTGTCGTATGCGACAAATTGGTTCAACTGTCAATTTGTCGTATGCGACAAATTGGTTCAACTGTCAATTTGTCGTATGCGACAAATTGGTACTACTGTCAATTTGTCGTATGCGACAAATTGGTTCAACTGTCAATTTGTCGTATGCGACAAATTGGTTCAACTGTCAATTTGTCGTAATCGTATGCGACAAATTGATTCAACTGTCAATTTGCCGTTTGCGACAAATTGGCAGTTGAACCAATTTCTCGCATACGACAAATTGACAGTAGTACCGATTTGTTCTTAATTGGCAGTAGTATCAATTTGTCGTATGCGACAAATTGGATCAGCTGTCAATTTGTCGTATGCGACAAATTGGTTCAACTGTCAATTTGTCGTATGCGTCAAATTGATTCAACTGTAAATTTGTCGTATGCGACAAATTGGTTCAACTGTCAATTTGTCGTATGCAACAAATCGGTACTACTGTCAATTTGTCGTATGCGAGAAATTGGTTCAATTGTCAATTTGTCGTATGCGACAAATTGGTAGTACTGTCAATTTGTCGTTTGCGACAAGTTGGTACTACTGTCAATTTGTCGTATGCGACAAATTGGTGCAACTGTCAATTTGTCGTAAGCGACAAATTGGTACTACTGTCAATTTGTCGTATGCGACAAATTGGTACTACTGTCAATTTGTCGTATGCGACAAATTGGTAGTACTGTCAATTTGTCGTATGCGACGAATTGATTCAACTGTCAATTTGTCGTATGCGACAAATTGGTTCAACTGTCAATTTGTCGTATGCGACAAATTGGTACTACTGTCAATTTGTCGTATGCGACAAATTGATTCAACTGTCAATTTGTCGAATGCGACAAATTGGTTCAACTGTCAATTTGTCGTATGCGACAAATTGGTACTACTGTCAATTTGTCGTATGCGACAAATTGGTGCTACTGTCAAATTGTCGTATGCGACAAATTGGTTCAACTGTCAATTTGTCGTATGCGACAAATTGGTACTACTGTCAATTTGTCGTATGCGACAAATTGGTTCAACTGTCAATTTGTCGTAATTTGTCGTATGCGACAAATTGATTCAACTGCCAATTTGTCGTATGCGACAAATTGGTTTAACTGTCAAGTTGCCGTATGCGACAAATTAATTCAACTGTCAATTTGTCGTATGCGACAAATTGGTGCTACTGTCAATTTGTCGTATGCGACAAATTGGTTCAAGTGTCAATTTGTCGTATGCGACAAATTGGTTTAACTGTCAATTTGTCGTATGCGACAAATTGGTGCTACTGTCAAATTGTCGTATGCGACAAATTGGTTCAACTGTCAATTTGTCGTATGCGACAAATTGGTACTACTGTCAATTTGTCGTATGCGACAAATTGGTTCAACTGTCAATTTGTCGTAGGCGACAAATTGGTTCAACTGTCAATTTGTCGTAATTTGTCGTATGCGACAAATTGGTTCAACTGTCAATTTGTCGTAGGCGACAAATTGGTTCAACTGTCAATTTGTCGTAATTTGTCGTATGCGACAAATTGATTCAACTGCCAATTTGTCGTATGCGACAAATTGGTTTAACTGTCAATTTGCCGTATGCGACAAATTGGTTCAATTGTCAATTTGTCGTATGCGACAAATTGGTAGTACTGTCAATTTGTCGTTTGCGACAAGTTGGTACTACTGTCAATTTGTCGTATGCGACAAATTGGTGCAACTGTCAATTTGTCGTAAGCGACAAATTGGTACTACTGTCAATTTGTCGTATGCGACAAATTGGTACTACTGTCAATTTGTCGTATGCGACAAATTGGTAGTACTGTCAATTTGTCGTATGCGACGAATTGATTCAACTGTCAATTTGTCGTATGCGACAAATTGGTTCAACTGTCAATTTGTCGTATGCGACAAATTGGTACTACTGTCAATTTGTCGTATGCGACAAATTGATTCAACTGTCAATTTGTCGAATGCGACAAATTGGTTCAACTGTCAATTTGTCGTATGCGACAAATTGGTACTACTGTCAATTTGTCGTATGCGACAAATTGGTTCAACTGTCAATTTGTCGTATGCGACAAATTGGTTTAACTGTCAATTTGTCGTATGCGACAAATTGGTGCTACTGTCAAATTGTCGTATGCGACAAATTGGTTCAACTGTCAATTTGTCGTATGCGACAAATTGGTACTACTGTCAATTTGTCGTATGCGACAAATTGGTTCAACTGTCAATTTGTCGTAGGCGACAAATTGGTTCAACTGTCAATTTGTCGTAATTTGTCGTATGCGACAAATTGATTCAACTGCCAATTTGTCGTATGCGACAAATTGGTTTAACTGTCAAGTTGCCGTATGCGACAAATTAATTCAACTGTCAATTTGTCGTATGCGACAAATTGGTGCTACTGTCATATGTCGTATGCGACAAATTGGTTCAAGTGTCAATTTGTCGTATGCGACAAATTGGTTTAACTGTCAATTTGTCGTATGCGACAAATTGGTGCTACTGTCAAATTGTCGTATGCGACAAATTGGTTCAACTGTCAATTTGTCGTATGCGACAAATTGGTACTACTGTCAATTTGTCGTATGCGACAAATTGGTTCAACTGTCAATTTGTCGTAGGCGACAAATTGGTTCAACTGTCAATTTGTCGTAATTTGTCGTATGCGACAAATTTGTTCAACTGTCAATTTGTCGTAGGCGACAAATTGGTTCAACTGTCAATTTGTCGTAATTTGTCGTATGCGACAAATTGATTCAACTGCCAATTTGTCGTATGCGACAAATTGGTTTAACTGTCAATTTGCCGTATGCGACAAATTGGTTCAATTGTCAATTTGTCGTATGCGACAAATTGGTAGTACTGTCAATTTGTCGTTTGCGACAAGTTGGTACTACTGTCAATTTGTCGTATGCGACAAATTGGTGCAACTGTCAATTTGTCGTAAGCGACAAATTGGTACTACTGTCAATTTGTCGTATGCGACAAATTGGTACTACTGTCAATTTGTCGTATGCGACAAATTGGTAGTACTGTCAATTTGTCGTATGCGACGAATTGATTCAACTGTCAATTTGTCGTATGCGACAAATTGGTTCAACTGTCAATTTGTCGTATGCGACAAATTGGTACTACTGTCAATTTGTCGTATGCGACAAATTGATTCAACTGTCAATTTGTCGAATGCGACAAATTGGTTCAACTGTCAATTTGTCGTATGCGACAAATTGGTACTACTGTCAATTTGTCGTATGCGACAAATTGGTTCAACTGTCAATTTGTCGTATGCGACAAATTGGTTTAACTGTCAATTTGTCGTATGCGACAAATTGGTGCTACTGTCAAATTGTCGTATGCGACAAATTGGTTCAACTGTCAATTTGTCGTATGCGACAAATTGGTACTACTGTCAATTTGTCGTATGCGACAAATTGGTTCAACTGTCAATTTGTCGTAGGCGACAAATTGGTTCAACTGTCAATTTGTCGTAATTTGTCGTATGCGACAAATTGATTCAACTGCCAATTTGTCGTATGCGACAAATTGGTTTAACTGTCAAGTTGCCGTATGCGACAAATTAATTCAACTGTCAATTTGTCGTATGCGACAAATTGGTGCTACTGTCATATGTCGTATGCGACAAATTGGTTCAAGTGTCAATTTGTCGTATGCGACAAATTGGTTTAACTGTCAATTTGTCGTATGCGACAAATTGGTGCTACTGTCAAATTGTCGTATGCGACAAATTGGTTCAACTGTCAATTTGTCGTATGCGACAAATTGGTACTACTGTCAATTTGTCGTATGCGACAAATTGGTTCAACTGTCAATTTGTCGTAGGCGACAAATTGGTTCAACTGTCAATTTGTCGTAATTTGTCGTATGCGACAAATTGGTTCAACTGTCAATTTGTCGTAGGCAACAAATTGGTTCAACTGTCAATTTGTCGTAATTTGTCGTATGCGACAAATTGATTCAACTGCCAATTTGTCGTATGCGACAAATTGGTTTAACTGTCAATTTGCCGTATGCGACAAATTGATTCAACTGTCAATTTGTCGTATGCGACAAATTGGTGCTACTGTCAATTTGTCGTATGCGACAAATTGGTTCAAGTGTCAATTTGTCGTATGCGACAAATTGGTTTAACTGTCAATTTGTCGTATGCGACAAATTGGTGCTACTGTCAAATTGTCGTATGCGACAAATTGGTTCAACTGTCAATTTGTCGTATGCGACAAATTGGTACTACTGTCAATTTGTCGTATGCGACAAATTGGTTCAACTGTTAATTTGTCGTATGCGACAAATTGGTACTACTGTCAATTTGTCGTATGCGACAAATTGGTACTACTGTCAATTTGTCGTATGCGACAAATTGGTACTACTGTCAATTTGTCGTATGCGAAAAATTGGTGCAACTGTCAATTTGTCGTATGCGACAAATTGGTACTACTGTCAATTTGTCGTATGCGACAAATTGGTACTACTGTCAATTTGTCGTATGCGACAAATTGGTACTACTGTCAATTTGTCGTATGCGACAAATTGGCAATTGAACCAATTTCTCGCATACGACAAATTGACAGTAGTACCGATTTGTTCTTAATTGACAGTAGTATCAATTTGTCGTATGCGACAAATTGGATCAGCTGTCAATTTGTCGTATGCGACAAATTGGTTCAACTGTCAATTTGTCGTATGCGTCAAATTGATTTAACTGTAAATTTGTCGTATGCGACAAATTGGTTCAACTGTCAATTTGTCGTATGCAACAAATCGGTACTACTGTCAATTTGTCGTATGCGAGAAATTGGTTCAATTGTCAATTTGTCGTATGCGACAAATTGGTAGTACTGTCAATTTGTCGTTTGCGACAAGTTGGTACTACTGTCAATTTGTCGTATGCGACAAATTGGTGCAACTGTCAATTTGTCGTATGCGACAAATTGGTACTACTGTCAATTTGTCGTATGCGACAAATTGGTACTACTGTCAATTTGTCGTATGCGACAAATTGGTAGTACTGTCAATTTGTCGTATGCGACGAATTGGTACTACTGTCAATTTGTCGTATGCGACAAATTGGTTCAACTGTCAATTTGTCGTATGCGACAAATTGGTACTACTGTCAATTTGTCGTATGCGACAAATTGGTTCAACTGTCAATATGTCGTATGCGACAAATTGATTCAACTGCCAATTTGTCGTATGCGACAAATTGGTGCTACTGTCAATTTGTCGTATGCGACAAATTGGTGCTACTGTCAATTTGTCGTATGCGACAAATTGGTTCAAGTGTCAATTTGTCGTATGCGACAAATTGGTTTAACTGTCAAGTTGCCGTATGCGACAAATTAATTCAACTGTCAATTTGTCGTATGCGACAAATTGGTGCTACTGTCAATTTGTCGTATGCGACAAATTGGTTCAAGTGTCAATTTGTCGTATGCGACAAATTGGTTTAACTGTCAATTTGTCGTATGCGACAAATTGGTGCTACTGTCAAATTGTCGTATGCGACAAATTGGTTCAACTGTCAATTTGTCGTATGCGACAAATTGGTACTACTGTCAATTTGTCGTATGCGACAAATTGGTTCAACTGTCAATTTGTCGTAGGCGACAAATTGGTTCAACTGTCAATTTGTCGTAATTTGTCGTATGCGACAAATTGGTTCAACTGTCAATTTGTCGTAGGCGACAAATTGGTTCAACTGTCAATTTGTCGTAATTTGTCGTATGCGACAAATTGATTCAACTGCCAATTTGTCGTATGCGACAAATTGGTTTAACTGTCAATTTGCCGTATGCGACAAATTGGTTCAATTGTCAATTTGTCGTATGCGACAAATTGGTAGTACTGTCAATTTGTCGTTTGCGACAAGTTGGTACTACTGTCAATTTGTCGTATGCGACAAATTGGTGCAACTGTCAATTTGTCGTAAGCGACAAATTGGTACTACTGCCAATTTGTCGTATGCGACAAATTGGTTTAACTGTCAATTTGCCGTATGCGACAAATTGGTTCAATTGTCAATTTGTCGTATGCGACAAATTGGTAGTACTGTCAATTTGTCGTTTGCGACAAGTTGGTACTACTGTCAATTTGTCGTATGCGACAAATTGGTGCAACTGTCAATTTGTCGTAATTTGTCGTATGCGACAAATTGGTTCAACTGTCAATTTGTCGTAGGCGACAAATTGGTTCAACTGTCAATTTGTCGTAATTTGTCGTATGCGACAAATTGATTCAACTGCCAATTTGTCGTATGCGACAAATTGGTTTAACTGTCAATTTGCCGTATGCGACAAATTGGTTCAATTGTCAATTTGTCGTATGCGACAAATTGGTAGTACTGTCAATTTTTCGTTTGCGACAAGTTGGTACTACTGTCAATTTGTCGTATGCGACAAATTGGTGCAACTGTCAATTTGTCGTAAGCGACAAATTGGTACTACTGCCAATTTGTCGTATGCGACAAATTGGTTTAACTGTCAATTTGCCGTATGCGACAAATTGGTTCAATTGTCAATTTGTCGTATGCGACAAATTGGTAGTACTGTCAATTTGTCGTTTGCGACAAGTTGGTACTACTGTCAATTTGTCGTATGCGACAAATTGGTGCAACTGTCAATTTGTCGTAAGCGACAAATTGGTACTACTGTCAATTTGTCGTATGCGACAAATTGGTACTACTGTCAATTTGTCGTATGCGACAAATTGGTAGTACTGTCAATTTGTCGTATGCGACGAATTGATTCAACTGTCAATTTGTCGTATGCGACAAATTGGTTCAACTGTCAATTTGTCGTATGCGACAAATTGGTACTACTGTCAATTTGTCGTATGCGACAAATTGATTCAACTGTCAATTTGTCGAATGCGACAAATTGGTTCAACTGTCAATTTGTCGTATGCGACAAATTGGTACTACTGTCAATTTGTCGTATGCGACAAATTGGTTCAACTGTCAATTTGTCGTATGCGACAAATTGGTTTGACTGTCAATTTGTCGTATGCGACAAATTGGTGCTACTGTCAAATTGTCGTATGCGACAAATTGGTTCAACTGTCAATTTGTCGTATGCGACAAATTGGTACTACTGTCAATTTGTCGTATGCGACAAATTGGTTCAACTGTCAATTTGTCGTAGGCGACAAATTGGTTCAACTGTCAATTTGTCGTAATTTGTCGTATGCGACAAATTGATTCAACTGCCAATTTGTCGTATGCGACAAATTGGTTTAACTGTCAAGTTGCCGTATGCGACAAATTAATTCAACTGTCAATTTGTCGTATGCGACAAATTGGTGCTACTGTCATATGTCGTATGCGACAAATTGGTTCAAGTGTCAATTTGTCGTATGCGACAAGTTGGTTTAACTGTCAATTTGTCGTATGCGACAAATTGGTGCTACTGTCAAATTGTCGTATGCGACAAATTGGTTCAACTGTCAATTTGTCGTATGCGACAAATTGGTACTACTGTCAATTTGTCGTATGCGACAAATTGGTTCAACTGTCAATTTGTCGTAGGCGACAAATTGGTTCAACTGTCAATTTGTCGTAATTTGTCGTATGCGACAAATTGGTTCAACTGTCAATTTGTCGTAGGCAACAAATTGGTTCAACTGTCAATTTGTCGTAATTTGTCGTATGCGACAAATTGATTCAACTGCCAATTTGTCGTATGCGACAAATTGGTTTAACTGTCAATTTGCCGTATGCGACAAATTGATTCAACTGTCAATTTGTCGTATGCGACAAATTGGTGCTACTGTCAAATTGTCGTATGCGACAAATTGGTTCAACTGTCAATTTGTCGTATGCGACAAATTGGTACTACTGTCAATTTGTCGTATGCGACAAATTGGTTCAACTGTTAATTTGTCGTATGCGACAAATTGGTACTACTGTCAATTTGTCGTATGCGACAAATTGGTACTACTGTCAATTTGTCGTATGCGACAAATTGGTACTACTGTCAATTTGTCGTATGCGAAAAATTGGTGCAACTGTCAATTTGTCGTATGCGACAAATTGGTACTACTGTCAATTTGTCGTATGCGACAAATTGGTACTACTGTCAATTTGTCGTATGCGACAAATTGGTACTACTGTCAATTTGTCGTATGCGACAAATTGGCAATTGAACCAATTTCTCGCATACGACAAATTGACAGTAGTACCGATTTGTTCTTAATTGACAGTAGTATCAATTTGTCGTATGCGACAAATTGGATCAGCTGTCAATTTGTCGTATGCGACAAATTGGTTCAACTGTCAATTTGTCGTATGCGTCAAATTGATTTAACTGTAAATTTGTCGTATGCGACAAATTGGTTCAACTGTCAATTTGTCGTATGCAACAAATCGGTACTACTGTCAATTTGTCGTATGCGAGAAATTGGTTCAATTGTCAATTTGTCGTATGCGACAAATTGGTAGTACTGTCAATTTGTCGTTTGCGACAAGTTGGTACTACTGTCAATTTGTCGTATGCGACAAATTGGTGCAACTGTCAATTTGTCGTATGCGACAAATTGGTACTACTGTCAATTTGTCGTATGCGACAAATTGGTACTACTGTCAATTTGTCGTATGCGACAAATTGGTAGTACTGTCAATTTGTCGTATGCGACGAATTGGTACTACTGTCAATTTGTCGTATGCGACAAATTGGTTCAACTGTCAATTTGTCGTATGCGACAAATTGGTACTACTGTCAATTTGTCGTATGCGACAAATTGGTTCAACTGTCAATATGTCGTATGCGACAAATTGATTCAACTGCCAATTTGTCGTATGCGACAAATTGGTGCTACTGTCAATTTGTCGTATGCGACAAATTGGTTCAAGTGTCAAATTGTCGTATGCGACAAATTGGTTCAAGTGTCAATTTGTCGTATGCGACAAATTGGTTTAACTGTCAATTTGTCGTATGCGACAAATTGGTGCTACTGTCAAATTGTCGTATGCGACAAATTGGTTCAACTGTCAATTTGTCGTATGCGACAAATTGGTACTACTGTCAATTTGTCGTATGCGACAAATTGGTTCAACTGTCAATTTGTCGTAGGCGACAAATTGGTTCAACTGTCAATTTGTCGTAATTTGTCGTATGCGACAAATTGGTTCAACTGTCAATTTGTCGTAGGCAACAAATTGGTTCAACTGTCAATTTGTCGTAATTTGTCGTATGCGACAAATTGATTCAACTGCCAATTTGTCGTATGCGACAAATTGGTTTAACTGTCAATTTGCCGTATGCGACAAATTGATTCAACTGTCAATTTGTCGTATGCGACAAATTGGTGCTACTGTCAATTTGTCGTATGCGACAAATTGGTTCAAGTGTCAATTTGTCGTATGCGACAAATTGGTTTAACTGTCAATTTGTCGTATGCGACAAATTGGTGCTACTGTCAAATTGTCGTATGCGACAAATTGGTTCAACTGTCAATTTGTCGTATGCGACAAATTGGTACTACTGTCAATTTGTCGTATGCGACAAATTGGTTCAACTGTTAATTTGTCGTATGCGACAAATTGGTACTACTGTCAATTTGTCGTATGCGACAAATTGGTACTACTGTCAATTTGTCGTATGCGACAAATTGGTACTACTGTCAATTTGTCGTATGCGAAAAATTGGTGCAACTGTCAATTTGTCGTATGCGACAAATTGGTACTACTGTCAATTTGTCGTATGCGACAAATTGGTACTACTGTCAATTTGTCGTATGCGACAAATTGGTACTACTGTCAATTTGTCGTATGCGACAAATTGGCAATTGAACCAATTTCTCGCATACGACAAATTGACAGTAGTACCGATTTGTTCTTAATTGACAGTAGTATCAATTTGTCGTATGCGACAAATTGGATCAGCTGTCAATTTGTCGTATGCGACAAATTGGTTCAACTGTCAATTTGTCGTATGCGTCAAATTGATTTAACTGTAAATTTGTCGTATGCGACAAATTGGTTCAACTGTCAATTTGTCGTATGCAACAAATCGGTACTACTGTCAATTTGTCGTATGCGAGAAATTGGTTCAATTGTCAATTTGTCGTATGCGACAAATTGGTAGTACTGTCAATTTGTCGTTTGCGACAAGTTGGTACTACTGTCAATTTGTCGTATGCGACAAATTGGTGCAACTGTCAATTTGTCGTATGCGACAAATTGGTACTACTGTCAATTTGTCGTATGCGACAAATTGGTACTACTGTCAATTTCTCGTATGCGACAAATTGGTAGTACTGTCAATTTGTCGTATGCGACGAATTGGTACTACTGTCAATTTGTCGTATGCGACAAATTGGTTCAATTGTCAATTTGTCGTATGCGACAAATTGGTAGTACTGTCAATTTGTCGTTTGCGACAAGTTGGTACTACTGTCAATTTGTCGCATACGACAAATTGGTGCTACTGTCAAATTGTCGTATGCGACAAATTGGTTCAACTGTCAATTTGTCGTATGCGACAAATTGGTACTACTGTCAATTTGTCGTATGCGACAAATTGGTTCAACTGTCAATTTGTCGTAGGCGACAAATTGGTTCAACTGTCAATTTGTCGTAATTTGTCGTATGCGACAAATTGGTTCAACTGTCAATTTGTCGTAGGCAACAAATTGGTTCAACTGTCAATTTGTCGTAATTTGTCGTATGCGACAAATTGATTCAACTGCCAATTTGTCGTATGCGACAAATTGGTTTAACTGTCAATTTGCCGTATGCGACAAATTGATTCAACTGTCAATTTGTCGTATGCGACAAATTGGTGCTACTGTCAATTTGTCGTATGCGACAAATTGGTTCAAGTGTCAATTTGTCGTATGCGACAAATTGGTTTAACTGTCAATTTGTCGTATGCGACAAATTGGTGCTACTGTCAAATTGTCGTATGCGACAAATTGGTTCAACTGTCAATTTGTCGTATGCGACAAATTGGTACTACTGTCAATTTGTCGTATGCGACAAATTGGTTCAACTGTTAATTTGTCGTATGCGACAAATTGGTACTACTGTCAATTTGTCGTATGCGACAAATTGGTACTACTGTCAATTTGTCGTATGCGACAAATTGGTACTACTGTCAATTTGTCGTATGCGAAAAATTGGTGCAACTGTCAATTTGTCGTATGCGACAAATTGGTACTACTGTCAATTTGTCGTATGCGACAAATTGGTACTACTGTCAATTTGTCGTATGCGACAAATTGGTACTACTGTCAATTTGTCGTATGCGACAAATTGGCAATTGAACCAATTTCTCGCATACGACAAATTGACAGTAGTACCGATTTGTTCTTAATTGACAGTAGTATCAATTTGTCGTATGCGACAAATTGGATCAGCTGTCAATTTGTCGTATGCGACAAATTGGTTCAACTGTCAATTTGTCGTATGCGTCAAATTGATTTAACTGTAAATTTGTCGTATGCGACAAATTGGTTCAACTGTCAATTTGTCGTATGCAACAAATCGGTACTACTGTCAATTTGTCGTATGCGAGAAATTGGTTCAATTGTCAATTTGTCGTATGCGACAAATTGGTAGTACTGTCAATTTGTCGTTTGCGACAAGTTGGTACTACTGTCAATTTGTCGTATGCGACAAATTGGTGCAACTGTCAATTTGTCGTATGCGACAAATTGGTACTACTGTCAATTTGTCGTATGCGACAAATTGGTACTACTGTCAATTTGTCGTATGCGACAAATTGGTAGTACTGTCAATTTGTCGTATGCGACGAATTGGTACTACTGTCAATTTGTCGTATGCGACAAATTGGTTCAACTGTCAATTTGTCGTATGCGACAAATTGGTACTACTGTCAATTTGTCGTATGCGACAAATTGGTTCAACTGTCAATATGTCGTATGCGACAAATTGATTCAACTGCCAATTTGTCGTATGCGACAAATTGGTGCTACTGTCAATTTGTCGTATGCGACAAATTGGTTCAAGTGTCAAATTGTCGTATGCGACAAATTGGTTCAACTGTCAATTTGTCGTATGCGACAATTTTGTTCAACTCTCAATTTGTCGTATGCGACAAATTGGTACTACTGTCAATTTGTCGTATGCGACAAATTGGTTCAACTGTCAATTTGTCGTATGCGACAAATTGGTTCAAGTGTCAATTTGTCGTATGCGACAAATTGGTAGTACTGTCAATTTGTCGTATGCGATAAATTGATTCAACTGTCAGTTTGCCGTTTGCGACAAATTGGTTCAACTGTCAATTTGTCGTATGCGACAAATTGGTACTACTGTCAATTTGTCGTATGCGACAAATTGGTACTACTGTCAATTTGTCGTATGCGACAAATTGGTGCTACTGTCAATTTGTCGTATGCGACAAATTGGTTCAACTGTCAATTTGTCGTATGCGACAAATTGGTACTACTGTCAATTTGTCGTATGCGACAAATTGGTTCAACTGTCAATTTGTCGTATGCGACAAATTGGTTCAACTGTCAATTTGTCGTAATTTGTCGTATGCGACAAATTGATTCAACTGCCAATTTGTCGTATGCGACAAATTGGTACTACTGTCAATTTGTCGTATGCGATAAATTGATTCAACTGTCAATTTGTCGTATGCGACAAATTGGTTCAACTGTCAATTTGTCGTATGCGACAAATTGGTACTACTGTCAATTTGTCGTATGCGACAAATTGGTACTACTGTCAATTTGTCGTATGCGACAAATTGGTGCTACTGTCAATTTGTCGTATGCGACAAATTGGTTCAACTGTCAATTTGTCGTATGCGACAAATTGGTACTACTGTCAATTTGTCGTATGCGACAAATTGGTTCAACTGTCAATTTGTCGTATGCGACAAATTGGTTCAACTGTCAATTTGTCGTAATTTGTCGTATGCGACAAATTGATTCAACTGCCAATTTGTCGTATGCGACAAATTGGTTTAACTGTCAATTTGCCGTATGCGACAAATTGATTCAACTGCCAATTTGTCGTATGCGACAAATTGGTTTAACTGTCAATTTGCCGTATGCGACAAATTGATTCAACTGTCAATTTGTCGTAAGCGACAAATTGGTGCTACTGTCAATTTGTCGTATGCGACAAATTGGTTCAAGTGTCAATTTGTCGTATGCGACAAATTGGTTCAACTGTCAATTTGTCGTATGCGACAAATTGGTACTACTGTCAATTTGTCGTTTGCGACAAATTGGTACTACTGTCAATTTGTCGTATGCGACAAATTGATTCAACTGTCAATTTGCCGTTTGCGACAAATTGGTACTACTGTCAATTTGTCGTATGCGACAAATTGGTTCAACTGTCAATTTGTCGTATGCGACAAATTGGTACTACTGTCAATTTGTCGTATGCGACAAATTGGTTCAACTGTCAATTTGTCGTATGCGACAAATTGATTCAACTGTCAATTTGCCGTTTGCGACAAATTGGTACTACTGTCAATTTGTCGTATGCGACAAATTGGTACTACTGTCAATTTGTCGTATGCGACAAATTGGTACTACTGTCAATTTGTCGTATGCGACAAATTGGTTCAACTGTCAATTTGTCGTATGCGACAAATTGATACTACTGTCAATTTGTCGTATGCGACAAATTGGTTCAACTGTCAATTTGTCGTATGCGACAAATTGGTACTACTGTCAATTTGTCGTATGCGACAAATTGGTTCAACTGTCAATTTGTCGTATGCGACAAATTGATTCAACTGTCAATTTGCCGTTTGCGACAAATTGGTACTACTGTCAATTTGTCGTATGCGACAAATTGGTACTACTGTCAATTTGTCGTATGCGACAAATTGGTACTACTGTCAATTTGTCGTATGCGACAAATTGGTTCAACTGTCAATTTGTCGTATGCGACAAATTGATACTACTGTCAATTTGTCGTATGCGACAAATTGGTTCAACTGTCAATTTGTCGTATGCGACAAATTGGTTCAACTGTCAATTTGTCGTATGCGACAAATTGGTACTACTGTCAATTTGTCGTATGCGACAAATTGGTGCTACTGTCAATTTGTCGTATGCGACAAATTGGTTCAACTGTCAATTTGTCGTATGCGACAAATTGGTACTACTGTCAATTTGTCGAAATTTGTCGTATGCGACAAATTGATTCAACTGCCAATTTGTCGTATGCGACAAATTGGTTTAACTGTCAATTTGCCGTATGCGACAAATTGATTCAACTGTCAATTTGTCGTATGCGACAAATTGGTGCTACTGTCAATTTGTCGTATGCGACAAATTGGTTCAACTGTCAATTTGTCGTATGCGACAAATTGGTAGTACTGTCAATTTGTCGTATGCGACGAATTGGTACTACTGTCAATTTGTCGTATGCGACAAATTGGTTCAACTGTCAATTTGTCGTATGCGACAAATTGGTACTACTGTCAATTTGTCGTATGCGACAAATTGGTTCAACTGTCAATTTGTCGTATGCGACAAATTGATTCAACTGCCAATTTGTCGTATGCGACAAATTGGTGCTACTGTCAATTTGTCGTATGCGACAAATTGGTTCAAGTGTCAAATTGTCGTATGCGACAAATTGGTTCAACTGTCAATTTGTCGTATGCGACAATTTTGTTCAACTGTCAATTTGTCGTATGCGACAAATTGGTTCAACTGTCAATTTGTCGTATGCGACAAATTGGTTCAACTGTCAATTTGTCGTATGCGACAAATTGGTTCAACTGTCAATTTGTCGTATGCGACAAATTGGTAGTACTGTCAATTTGTCGTATGCGATAAATTGATTCAACTGTCAGTTTGCCGTTTGCGACAAATTGGTTCAACTGTCAATTTGTCGTATGCGACAAATTGGTACTACTGTCAATTTGTCGTATGCGACAAATTGGTACTACTGTCAATTTGTCGTATGCGACAAATTGGTGCTACTGTCAATTTGTCGTATGCGACAAATTGGTTCAACTGTCAATTTGTCGTATGCGACAAATTGGTACTACTGTCAATTTGTCGTATGCGACAAATTGGTTCAACTGTCAATTTGTCGTATGCGACAAATTGGTTCAACTGTCAATTTGTCGTAATTTGTCGTATGCGACAAATTGATTCAACTGCCAATTTGTCGTATGCGACAAATTGGTACTACTGTCAATTTGTCGTATGCGATAAATTGATTCAACTGCCAATTTGTCGTATGCGACAAATTGGTACTACTGTCAATTTGTCGTATGCGACAAATTGGTTCAACTGTCAATTTGTCGTATGCGACAAATTGGTACTACTGTCAATTTGTCGTATGCGACAAATTGGTTCAACTGTCAATTTGTCGTATGCGACAAATTGATTCAACTGTCAATTTGCCGTTTGCGACAAATTGGTACTACTGTCAATTTGTCGTATGCGACAAATTGGTACTACTGTCAATTTGTCGTATGCGACAAATTGGTACTACTGTCAATTTGTCGTATGCGACAAATTGGTTCAACTGTCAATTTGTCGTATGCGACAAATTGATACTACTGTCAATTTGTCGTATGCGACAAATTGGTTCAACTGTCAATTTGTCGTATGCGACAAATTGGTTCAACTGTCAATTTGTCGTATGCGACAAATTGGTACTACTGTCAATTTGTCGTATGCGACAAATTGGTGCTACTGTCAATTTGTCGTATGCGACAAATTGGTTCAACTGTCAATTTGTCGTATGCGACAAATTGGTACTACTGTCAATTTGTCGAAATTTGTCGTATGCGACAAATTGATTCAACTGCCAATTTGTCGTATGCGACAAATTGGTTTAACTGTCAATTTGCCGTATGCGACAAATTGATTCAACTGTCAATTTGTCGTATGCGACAAATTGGTGCTACTGTCAATTTGTCGTATGCGACAAATTGGTTCAACTGTCAATTTGTCGTATGCGACAAATTGGTAGTACTGTCAATTTGTCGTATGCGACGAATTGGTACTACTGTCAATTTGTCGTATGCGACAAATTGGTTCAACTGTCAATTTGTCGTATGCGACAAATTGGTACTACTGTCAATTTGTCGTATGCGACAAATTGGTTCAACTGTCAATTTGTCGTATGCGACAAATTGATTCAACTGCCAATTTGTCGTATGCGACAAATTGGTGCTACTGTCAATTTGTCGTATGCGACAAATTGGTTCAAGTGTCAAATTGTCGTATGCGACAAATTGGTTCAACTGTCAATTTGTCGTATGCGACAATTTTGTTCAACTGTCAATTTGTCGTATGCGACAAATTGGTTCAACTGTCAATTTGTCGTATGCGACAAATTGGTTCAACTGTCAATTTGTCGTATGCGACAAATTGGTTCAACTGTCAATTTGTCGTATGCGACAAATTGGTAGTACTGTCAATTTGTCGTATGCGATAAATTGATTCAACTGTCAGTTTGCCGTTTGCGACAAATTGGTTCAACTGTCAATTTGTCGTATGCGACAAATTGGTACTACTGTCAATTTGTCGTATGCGACAAATTGGTACTACTGTCAATTTGTCGTATGCGACAAATTGGTGCTACTGTCAATTTGTCGTATGCGACAAATTGGTTCAACTGTCAATTTGTCGTATGCGACAAATTGGTACTACTGTCAATTTGTCGTATGCGACAAATTGGTTCAACTGTCAATTTGTCGTATGCGACAAATTGGTTCAACTGTCAATTTGTCGTAATTTGTCGTATGCGACAAATTGATTCAACTGCCAATTTGTCGTATGCGACAAATTGGTACTACTGTCAATTTGTCGTATGCGATAAATTGATTCAACTGCCAATTTGTCGTATGCGACAAATTGGTACTACTGTCAATTTGTCGTATGCGATAAATTGATTCAACTGTCAATTTGTCGTATGCGACAAATTGGTTCAACTGTCAATTTGTCGTATGCGACAAATTGGTACTACTGTCAATTTGTCGTATGCGACAAATTGGTACTACTGTCAATTTGTCGTATGCGACAAATTGGTGCTACTGTCAATTTGTCGTATGCGACAAATTGGTTCAACTGTCAATTTGTCGTATGCGACAAATTGGTACTACTGTCAATTTGTCGTATGCGACAAATTGGTTCAACTGTCAATTTGTCGTATGCGACAAATTGGTTCAACTGTCAATTTGTCGTAATTTGTCGTATGCGACAAATTGATTCAACTGCCAATTTGTCGTATGCGACAAATTGGTTTAACTGTCAATTTGCCGTATGCGACAAATTGATTCAACTGTCAATTTGTCGTATGCGACAAATTGGTGCTACTGTCAATTTGTCGTATGCGACAAATTGGTTCAAGTGTCAATTTGTCGTAAGCGACAAATTGGTACTACTGTCAATTTGTCGTATGCGACAAATTGGTTCAACTGTCAATTTGTCGTATGCGACAAATTGGTTCAACTGTCAATTTGTCGTATGCGACAAATTGGTACTACTGTCAATTTGTCGTATGCGACAAATTGGTTCAACTGTCAATTTGTCGTATGCGACAAATTGATTCAACTGTCAATTTGCCGTTTGCGACAAATTGGTACTACTGTCAATTTGTCGTATGCGACAAATTGGTTCAACTGTCAATTTGTCGTATGCGACAAATTGGTACTACTGTCAATTTGTCGTATGCGACAAATTGGTTCAACTGTCAATTTGTCGTATGCGACAAATTGATTCAACTGTCAATTTGCCGTTTGCGACAAATTGGTACTACTGTCAATTTGTCGTATGCGACAAATTGGTACTACTGTCAATTTGTCGTATGCGACAAATTGGTACTACTGTCAATTTGTCGTATGCGACAAATTGGTTCAACTGTCAATTTGTCGTATGCGACAAATTGATACTACTGTCAATTTGTCGTATGCGACAAATTGGTTCAACTGTCAATTTGTCGTATGCGACAAATTGGTACTACTGTCAATTTGTCGTATGCGACAAATTGGTTCAACTGTCAATTTGTCGTATGCGACAAATTGATTCAACTGTCAATTTGCCGTTTGCGACAAATTGATTCAACTGTCAATTTGCCGTTTGCGACAAATTGGTACTACTGTCAATTTGTCGTATGCGACAAATTGGTACTACTGTCAATTTGTCGTATGCGACAAATTGGTACTACTGTCAATTTGTCGTAAGCGACAAATTGGTTCAACTGTCAATTTGTCGTATGCGACAAATTGATACTACTGTCAATTTGTCGTATGCGACAAATTGGTTCAACTGTCAATTTGTCGTATGCGACAAATTGGTACTACTGTCAATTTGTCGTATGCGACAAATTGGTTCAACTGTCAATTTGTCGTATGCGACAAATTGATTCAACTGTCAATTTGCCGTTTGCGACAAATTGGTACTACTGTCAATTTGTCGTATGCGACAAATTGGTACTACTGTCAATTTGTCGTATGCGACAAATTGGTACTACTGTCAATTTGTCGTATGCGACAAATTGGTTCAACTGTCAATTTGTCGTATGCGACAAATTGATACTACTGTCAATTTGTCGTATGCGACAAATTGGTTCAACTGTCAATTTGTCGTATGCGACAAATTGGTTCAACTGTCAATTTGTCGTATGCGACAAATTGGTACTACTGTCAATTTGTCGTATGCGACAAATTGGTGCTACTGTCAATTTGTCGTATGCGACAAATTGGTTCAACTGTCAATTTGTCGTATGCGACAAATTGGTACTACTGTCAATTTGTCGTAATTTGTCGTATGCGACAAATTGATTCAACTGCCAATTTGTCGTATGCGACAAATTGGTTTAACTGTCAATTTGCCGTATGCGACAAATTGATTCAACTGTCAATTTGTCGTATGCGACAAATTGGTGCTACTGTCAATTTGTCGTATGCGACAAATTGGTTCAACTGTCAATTTGCCGTTTGCGACAAATTGGTACTACTGTCAATTTGTCGTATGCGACAAATTGGTACTACTGTCAATTTGTCGTATGCGACAAATTGGTGCTACTGTCAATTTGTCGTATGCGACAAATTGGTTCAACTGTCAATTTGTCGTATGCGACAAATTGGTACTACTGTCAATTTGTCGTATGCGACAAATTGGTTCAACTGTTAATTTGTCGTATGCGACAAATTGGTTCAACTGTCAATTTGTCGTAATTTGTCGTATGCGACAAATTGATTCAACTGCCAATTTGTCGTATGCGACTAATTGGTTTAACTGTCAATTTGCCGTATGCGACAAATTGATTCAACTGTCAATTTGTCGTAAGCGACAAATTGGTTCAACTGTCAATTTGTCGTATGCGACAATTTTGTTCAACTCTCAATTTGTCGTATGCGACAAATTGGTACTACTGTCAATTTGTCGTATGCGACAAATTGGTTCAACTGTCAATTTGTCGTATGCGACAAATTGGTTCAACTGTCAATTTGTCGTATGCGACAAATTGGTAGTACTGTCAATTTGTCGTATGCGATAAATTGATTCAATTGTCAATTTGCCGTTTGCGACAAATTGGTACTACTGTCAATTTGTCGTATGCGACAAATTGGCTCAACTGTCAGTTTGTCGTATGCGACAAATTGGTACTACTGTCAATTTGTCGTATGCGACAAATTGGTTCAACTGTCAATTTGTCGTATGCGACAAATTGGTTCAACTGTCAATTTGCCGTTTGCGACAAATTGGTACTACTGTCAATTTGTCGTATGCGACAAATTGGTTCAACTGTCAATTTGCCGTTTGCGACAAATTGGTACTACTGTCAATTTGTCGTATGCGACAAATTGGTTCAACTAACAATTTGTCGTATGCGACAAATTGGTACTACTGTCAATTTGTCGTATGCGACAAATTGGTACTACTGTCAATTTGTCGTAGGCGACAAATTGATTCGACTGTCAATTTGTCGTATGCGACAAATTGGTTCAACTGTCAATTTGTCGTATGCGACAAATTGGTACTACTGTCAATTTGTCGTATGCGACAAATTGGTTCAACTGTCAATTTGTCGTAATCGTATGCGACAAATTGATTCAACTGTCAATTTGCCGTTTGCGACAAATTGGTACTACTGTCAATTTGTCGTATGCGACAAATTGGTTCAACTGTCAATTTGTCGTATGCGACAAATTGGTACTACTGTAAATTTGTCGTATGCGACAAATTGGTACTACTGTCAATTTGTCGTATGCGACAAATTGGTACTACTGTCAATTTGTCGTATGCGAAAAATTGGTGCAACTGTCAATTTGTCGTATGCGACAAATTGGTACTACTGTCAATTTGTCGTATGCGACAAATTGGTACTACTGTCAATTTGTCGTATGCGACAATTTGGTACTACTGTCAATTTGTCGTATGCGACAAATTGGCAATTGAACCAATTTCTCGCATACGACAAATTGACAGTAGTACCGATTTGTTCTTAATTGACAGTAGTATCAATTTGTCGTATGCGACAATTTGGATCAGCTGTCAATTTGTCGTATGCAACAAATCGGTACTACTGTCAATTTGTCGTATGCGAGAAATTTGTTCAATTGTCAATTTGTCGTATGCGACAAATTGGTAGTACTGTCAATTTTTTCGTTTGCGACAAGTTGGTACTACTGTCAATTTGTCGTATGCGACAAATTGGTGCAACTGTCAATTTGTCGTATGCGACAAATTGGTACTACTGTCAATTTGTCGTATGCGACAAATTGGTACTACTGTCAATTTGTCGTATGCGACAAATTGGTAGTACTGTCAATTTGTCGTATGCGACGAATTGATTCAACTGTCAATTTCTCGTATGCGACAAATTGGTTCAACTGTCAATTTGTCGTATGCGACAAATTGGTACTACTGTCAATTTGTCGTATGCGACAAATTGGTTCAACTGTCAATTTGTCGTATGCGACAAATTGGTTCAACTGTCAATTTGTCGTATGCGACAAATTGGTGCTACTGTCAAATTGTCGTATGCGACAAATTGGTTCAACTGTCAATTTGTCGTATGCGACAAATTGGTACTACTGTCAATTTGTCGTATGCGACAAATTGGTTCAACTGTCAATTTGTCGTATGCGACAAATTGGTTCAACTGTCAATTTGTCGTAATTTGTCGTATGCGACAAATTGATTCAACTGCCAATTTGTCGTATGCGACAAATTGGTGCTACTGTCAATTTGTCGTATGCGACAAATTGGTTCAAGTGTCAATTTGTCGTATGCGACAAATTGGTTCAACTGTCAATTTGTCGTATGCGACAATTTTGTTCAACTCTCAATTTGTCGTATGCGACAAATTGGTACTACTGTCAATTTGTCGTATGCGACAAATTGGTTCAACTGTCAATTTGTCGTATGCGACAAATTGGTAGTACTGTCAATTTGTCGTATGCGATAAATTGATTCAACTGTCAATTTGCCGTTTGCGACAAATTGGTACTACTGTCAATTTGTCGTATGCGACAAATTGGTTCAACTGTCAATTTGTCGTATGCGACAAATTGGTACTACTGTCAATTTGTCGTATGCGACAAATTGGTTCAACTGTCAATTTGTCGTATGCGACAAATTGGTTCAACTGTCAATTTGTCGTAATCGTATGCGACAAATTGATTCAACTGTCAATTTGCCGTTTGCGACAAATTGGTACTAATGTCAATTTGTCGTATGCGACAAATTGGTTCAACTGTCAATTTGTCGTATGCGACAAATTGGTACTACTGTCAATTTGTCGTATGCGACAAATTGGTTCAACTGTCAATTTGTCGTATGCGACAAATTGATTCAACTGTCAATTTGCCGTTTGCGACAAATTGGTACTACTGTCAATTTGTCGTATGCGACAAATTGGTACTACTGTCAATTTGTCGTATGCGACAAATTGGTACTACTGTCAATTTGTCGTATGCGACAAATTGGTACTACTGTCAATTTGTCGTATGCGACAAATTGGTTCAACTGTCAATTTGTCGTATGCGACAAATTGGTACTACTGTCAATTTGTCGTATGCGACAAATTGGTACTACTGTCAATTTGTCGTATGCGAAAAATTGGTTCAAGTGTCAATTTGTCGTATGCGACAAATTGGTTCAACTGTCAATTTGTCGTATGCGACAATTTTGTTCAACTCTCAATTTGTCGTATGCGACAAATTGGTACTACTGTCAATTTGTCGTATGCGACAAATTGGTTCAACTGTCAATTTGTCGTATGCGACAAATTGGTTCAACAGTCAATTTGTCGTTATCGTATGCGACAAATTGATTCAACTGTCAATTTGCCGTTTGCGACAAATTGGTACTACTGTGAATTTGTCGTATGCGACAAATTGGTTCAACTGTTAATTTGTCGTATGCGACAAATTGGTACTACTGTCAATTTGTCGTATGCGACAAATTGGTACTACTGTCAATTTGTTGTATGCGACAAATTGGTACTACTGTCAATTTGTCGTATGCGAAAAATTGGTGCAACTGTCAATTTGTCGTATGCGACAAATTGGTACTACTGTCAATTTGTCGTATGCGACAAATTGGTACTACTGTCAATTTGTCGTATGCGACAAATTGGTACTACTGTCAATTTGTCGTATGCGACAAATTGGCAATTGAACTAATTTCTCGCATACGACAAATTGACAGTAGTACCGATTTGTTCTTAATTGACAGTAGTATCAATTTGTCGTATGCGACAAATTGGTTCAACTGTAAATTTGTCGTATGCGACAAATTGGTTCAACTGTCAATTTGTCGTATGCAACAAATCGGTACTACTGTCAATTTGTCGTATGCGAGAAATTGGTTCAATTGTCAATTTGTCGTATGCGACAAATTGGTAGTACTGTAAATTTGTCGTTTGCGACAAGTTGGTACTACTGTCAATTTGTCGTATGCGACAAATTGGTGCAACTGTCAATTTGTCGTATGCGACAAATTGGTTCAACTGTCAATTTGTCGTATGCGACAAATTGGTACTACTGTCAATTTGTCGTATGCGACAATTTGGTTCAACTGTCAATTTGTCGTATGCGACAAATTGGTTCAACTGTCAATTTGTCGTAATCGTATGCGACAAATTGATTCAACTGTCAATTTGCCGTTTGCGACAAATTGGCAATTGAACCAATTTCTCGCATACGACAAATTGACAGTAGTACCGATTTGTTCTTAATTGACAGTAGTATCAATTTGTCGTATGCGACAAATTGGATCAGCTGTCAATTTGTCGTATGCGGCAAATTGGTTCAACTGTCAATTTGTCGTATGCGTCAAATTGATTCAACTGTAAATTTGTCGTATGCGACAAATTGGTTCAACTTTCAATTTGTCGTATGCAACAAATCGGTACTACTGTCAATTTGTCGTATGCGAGAAATTGGTTCAATTGTCAATTTGTCGTATGCGACAAATTGGTAGTACTGTCAATTTGTCGTTTGCGACAAGTTGGTACTACTGTCAATTTGTCGTATGCGACAAATTGGTGCAACTGTCAATTTGTCGTAAGCGACAAATTGGTACTACTGTCAATTTGTCGTATGCGACAAATTGGTACTACTGTCAATTTGTCGTATGCGACAAATTGACAGTAGTACTGTCAATTTGTCGTATGCGACGAATTGATTCAACTGTCAATTTGTCGTATGCGACAAATTGGTTCAACTGTCAATTTGTCGTATGCGACAAATTGGTACTACTGTCAATTTGTCGTATGCGACAAATTGATTCAACTGTCAATTTGTCGAATGCGACAAATTGGTTCAACTGTCAATTTGTCGTATGCGACAAATTGGTACTACTGTCAATTTGTCGTATGCGACAAATTGGTTTAACTGTCAATTTGTCGTATGCGACAAATTGGTGCTACTGTCAAATTGTCGTATGCGACAAATTGGTTCAACTGTCAATTTGTCGTATGCGACAAATTGGTACTACTGTCAATTTGTCGTATGCGACAAATTGGTTCAACTGTCAATTTGTCGTAGGCGACAAATTGGTTCAACTGTCAATTTGTCGTAATTTGTCGTATGCGACAAATTGATTCAACTGCCAATTTGTCGTATGCGACAAATTGGTTTAACTGTCAAGTTGCCGTATGCGACAAATTAATTCAACTGTCAATTTGTCGTATGCGACAAATTGGTGCTACTGTCAATTTGTCGTATGCGACAAATTGGTTCAAGTGTCAATTTGTCGTATGCGACAAATTGGTTTAACTGTCAATTTGTCGTATGCGACAAATTGGTGCTACTGTCAAATTGTCGTATGCGACAAATTGGTTCAACTGTCAATTTGTCGTATGCGACAAATTGGTACTACTGTCAATTTGTCGTATGCGACAAATTGGTTCAACTGTCAATTTGTCGTAGGCGACAAATTGGTTCAACTGTCAATTTATCGTAATTTGTCGTATGCGACAAATTGGTTCAACTGTCAATTTGTCGTAGGCGACAAATTGGTTCAACTGTCAATTTGTCGTAATTTGTCGTATGCGACAAATTGATTCAACTGCCAATTTGTCGTATGCGACAAATTGGTTTAACTGTCAATTTGCCGTATGCGACAAATTGATTCAACTGTCAATTTGTCGTATGCGACAAATTGGTGCTACTGTCAATTTGTCGTATGCGACAAATTGGTTCAAGTGTCAATTTGTCGTATGCGACAAATTGGTTTAACTGTCAATTTGTCGTATGCGACAAATTGGTGCTACTGTCAAAATGTCGTATGCGACAAATTGGTTCAACTGTCAATTTGTCGTATGCGACAAATTGGTACTACTGTCAATTTGTCGTATGCGACAAATTGGTTCAACTGTTAATTTGTCGTATGCGACAAATTGGTACTACTGTCAATTTGTCGTATGCGACAAATTAGTACTACTGTCAATTTGTCGTATGCGACAAATTGGTACTACTGTCAATTTGTCGTATGCGAAAAATTGGTGCAACTGTCAATTTGTCGTATGCGACAAATTGGTACTACTGTCAATTTGTCGTATGCGACAAATTGGTACTACTGTCAATTTGTCGTATGCGACAAATTGGTACTACTGTCAATTTGTCGTATGCGACAAATTGGCAATTGAACCAATTTCTCGCATACGACAAATTGACAGTAGTACCGATTTGTTCTTAATTGACAGTAGTATCAATTTGTCGTATGCGACAAATTGGATCAGCTGTCAATTTGTCGTATGCGACAAATTGGTACTACTGTCAATTTGTCGTATGCGACAAATTGGTTCAACTGTCAATTTGTCGTAGGCGACAAATTGGTTCAACTGTCAATTTATCGTAATTTGTCGTATGCGACAAATTGGTTCAACTGTCAATTTGTCGTAGGCGACAAATTGGTTCAACTGTCAATTTGTCGTAATTTGTCGTATGCGACAAATTGATTCAACTGCCAATTTGTCGTATGCGACAAATTGGTTTAACTGTCAATTTGCCGTATGCGACAAATTGATTCAACTGTCAATTTGTCGTATGCGACAAATTGGTGCTACTGTCAATTTGTCGTATGCGACAAATTGGTTCAAGTGTCAATTTGTCGTATGCGACAAATTGGTTTAACTGTCAATTTGTCGTATGCGACAAATTGGTGCTACTGTCAAAATGTCGTATGCGACAAATTGGTTCAACTGTCAATTTGTCGTATGCGACAAATTGGTACTACTGTCAATTTGTCGTATGCGACAAATTGGTTCAACTGTTAATTTGTCGTATGCGACAAATTGGTACTACTGTCAATTTGTCGTATGCGACAAATTAGTACTACTGTCAATTTGTCGTATGCGACAAATTGGTACTACTGTCAATTTGTCGTATGCGAAAAATTGGTGCAACTGTCAATTTGTCGTATGCGACAAATTGGTACTACTGTCAATTTGTCGTATGCGACAAATTGGTACTACTGTCAATTTGTCGTATGCGACAAATTGGTACTACTGTCAATTTGTCGTATGCGACAAATTGGCAATTGAACCAATTTCTCGCATACGACAAATTGACAGTAGTACCGATTTGTTCTTAATTGACAGTAGTATCAATTTGTCGTATGCGACAAATTGGATCAGCTGTCAATTTGTCGTATGCGACAAATTGGTTCAACTGTCAATTTGTCGTACGCGTCAAATTGATTCAACTGTAAATTTGTCGTATGCGACAAATTGGTTCAACTGTCAATTTGTCGTATGCAACAAATCGGTACTACTGTCAATTTGTCGTATGCGAGAAATTGGTTCAATTGTCAATTTGTCGTATGCGACAAATTGGTAGTACTGTCAATTTGTCGTTTGCGACAAGTTGGTACTACTGTCAATTTGTCGTAAGCGACAAATTGGTGCAACTGTCAATTTGTCGTATGCGACAAATTGGTACTACTGTCAAATTGTCGTATGCGACAAATTGGTACTACTGTCAATTTGTCGTATGCGACAAATTGGTAGTACTGTCAATTTGTCGTATGCGACGAATTGGTACTACTGTCAATTTGTCGTATGCGACAAATTGGTTCAACTGTCAATTTGTCGTATGCGACAAATTGGTACTACTGTCAATTTGTCGTATGCGACAAATTGGTTCAACTGTCAATTTGTCGTATGCGACAAATTGGTTCAACTGTCAATTTGTCGTAATTTGTCGTATGCGACAAATTGATTCAACTGCCAATTTGTCGTATGCGACAAATTGGTGCTACTGTCAATTTGTCGTATGCGACAAATTGGTTCAAGTGTCAATTTGTCGTATGCGACAAATTGGTTCAACTGTCAATTTGTCGTATGCGACAATTTTGTTCAACTCTCAATTTGTCGTATGCGACAAATTGGTACTACTGTCAATTTGTCGTATGCGACAAATTGGTTCAACTGTCAATTTGTCGTATGCGACAAATTGGTTCAACTGTCAATTTGTCGTATGCGACAAATTGGTAGTACTGTCAATTTGTCGTATGCGATAAATTGATTCAACTGTCAATTTGCCGTTTGCGACAAATTGGTACTACTGTCAATTTGTCGTATGCGACAAATTGGTTCAACTGTAAATTTGTCGTATGCGTCAAATTGATTCAACTGTAAATTTGTCGTATGCGACAAATTGGTTCAACTGTCAATTTGTCGTATGCAACAAATCGGTACTACTGTCAATTTGTCGTATGCGAGAAATTGGTTCAATTGTCAATTTGTCGTATGCGACAAATTGGTAGTACTGTCAATTTGTCGTTTGCGACAAGTTGGTACTACTGTCAATTTGTCGTATGCGACAAATTGGTGCAACTGTCAATTTGTCGTATGCGACAAATTGGTACTACTGTCAATTTGTCGTATGCGACAAATTGGTAGTACTGTCAATTTGTCGTATGCGACGAATTGGTACTACTGTCAATTTGTCGTATGCGACAAATTGGTTCAACTATCAATTTGTCGTATGCGACAAATTGGTACTACTGTCAATTTGTCGTATGCGACAAATTGGTTCAACTGTCAATTTGTCGTATGCGACAAATTGGTTCAACTGTCAATTTGTCGTAATTTGTCGTATGCGACAAATTGATTCAACTGCCAATTTGTCGTATGCGACAAATTGGTGCTACTGTCAATTTGTCGTATGCGACAAATTGGTTCAAGTGTCAATTTGTCGTATGCGACAAATTGGTTCAACTGTCAATTTGTCGTATGCGACAATTTTGTTCAACTCTCAATTTGTCGTATGCGACAAATTGGTACTACTGTCAATTTGTCGTATGCGACAAATTGGTTCAACTGTCAATTTGTCGTATGCGACAAATTGGTTCAACTGTCAATTTGTCGTATGCGACAAATTGGTAGTACTGTCAATTTGTCGTATGCGATAAATTGATTCAACTGTCAATTTGCCGTTTGCGACAAATTGGTACTACTGTCAATTTGTCGTATGCGACAAATTGGTTCAACTGTCAATTTGTCGTATGCGACAAATTGGTACTACTGTCAATTTGTCGTATGCGACAAATTGGTTCAACTGTCAATTTGTCGTATGCGACAAATTGGTTCAACTGTCAATTTGTCGTAATCGTATGCGACAAATTGATTCAACTGTCAATTTGCCGTTTGCGACAAATTGGTACTACTGTCAATTTGTCGTATGCGACAAATTGGTTCAACTGTCAATTTGTCGTATGCGACAAATTGGTACTACTGTCAATTTGTCGTATGCGACAAATTGGTTCAACTGTCAATTTGTCGTATGCGACAAATTGATTCAACTGTCAATTTGCCGTTTGCGACAAATTGGTACTACTGTCAATTTGTCGTATGCGACAAATTGGTACTACTGTCAATTTGTCGTATGCGACAAATTGGTACTACTGTCAATTTGTCGTATGCGACAAATTGGTTCAACTGTCAATTTGTCGTATGCGACAAATTGGTACTACTGTCAATTTGTCGTATGCGACAAATTGGTACTACTGTCAATTTGTCGTATGCGAAAAATTGGTTCAAGTGTCAATTTGTCGTATGCGACAAATTGGTTCAACTGTCAATTTGTCGTATGCGACAATTTTGTTCAACTCTCAATTTGTCGTATGCGACAAATTGATTCAACTGCCAATTTGTCGTATGCGACAAATTGGTGCTACTGTCAATTTGTCGTATGCGACAAATTGGTTCAAGTGTCAATTTGTCGTATGCGACAAATTGGTTCAACTGTCAATTTGTCGTATGCGACAATTTTGTTCAACTCTCAATTTGTCGTATGCGACAAATTGGTACTACTGTCAATTTGTCGTATGCGACAAATTGGTTCAACTGTCAATTTGTCGTATGCGACAAATTGGTTCAACTGTCAATTTGTCGTATGCGACAAATTGGTAGTACTGTCAATTTGTCGTATGCGATAAATTGATTCAACTGTCAATTTGCCGTTTGCGACAAATTGGTACTACTGTCAATTTGTCGTATGCGACAAATTGGTTCAACTGTCAATTTGTCGTATGCGACAAATTGGTACTACTGTCAATTTGTCGTATGCGACAAATTGGTTCAACTGTCAATTTGTCGTATGCGACAAATTGGTTCAACTGTCAATTTGTCGTAATCGTATGCGACAAATTGATTCAACTGTCAATTTGCCGTTTGCGACAAATTGGTACTACTGTCAATTTGTCGTATGCGACAAATTGGTTCAACTGTCAATTTGTCGTATGCGACAAATTGGTACTACTGTCAATTTGTCGTATGCGACAAATTGGTTCAACTGTCAATTTGTCGTATGCGACAAATTGATTCAACTGTCAATTTGCCGTTTGCGACAAATTGGTACTACTGTCAATTTGTCGTATGCGACAAATTGGTACTACTGTCAATTTGTCGTATGCGACAAATTGGTACTACTGTCAATTTGTCGTATGCGACAAATTGGTTCAACTGTCAATTTGTCGTATGCGACAAATTGGTACTACTGTCAATTTGTCGTATGCGACAAATTGGTACTACTGTCAATTTGTCGTATGCGAAAAATTGGTTCAAGTGTCAATTTGTCGTATGCGACAAATTGGTTCAACTGTCAATTTGTCGTATGCGACAATTTTGTTCAACTCTCAATTTGTCGTATGCGACAAATTGGTACTACTGTCAATTTGTCGTATGCGACAAATTAGTTCAACTGTCAATTTGTCGTATGCGACAAATTGGTTCAACTGTCAATTTGTCGTAATCGTATGCGACAAATTGATTCAACTGTCAATTTGCCGTTTGCGACAAATTGGTACTACTGTCAATTTGTCGTATGCGACAAATTGGTTCAACTGTTAATTTGTCGTATGCGACAAATTGGTACTACTGTCAATTTGTCGTATGCGACAAATTGGTACTACTGTCAATTTGTCGTATGCGACAAATTGGTACTACTGTCAATTTGTCGTATGCGAAAAATTGGTGCAACTGTCAATTTGTCGTATGCGACAAATTGGTACTACTGTCAATTTGTCGTATGCGACAAATTGGTACTACTGTCAATTTGTCGTATGCGACAAATTGGTACTACTGTCAATTTGTCGTATGCGACAAATTGGCAATTGAACCAATTTCTCGCATACGACAAAGTGACAGTAGTACCGATTTGTTCTTAATTGACAGTAGTATCAATTTGTCGTATGCGACAAATTGGTTCAACTGTCAATTTGTCGTATGCAACAAATCGGTACTACTGTCAATTTTTCGTATGCGAGAAATTGGTTCAATTGTCAATTTGTCGTATGCGACAAATTGGTAGTACTGTCAATTTGTCGTTTGCGACAAGTTGGTACTACTGTCAATTTGTCGTATGCGACAAATTAGTGCAACTGTCAATTTGTCGTATGCGACAAATTGGTTCAACTGTCAATTTGTCGTATGCGACAAATTGGTACTACTGTCAATTTGTCGTATGCGACAAATTGGTTCAACTGTCAATTTGTCGTATGCGACAAATTGGTTCAACTGTCAATTTGTCGTAATCGTATGCGACAAATTGATTCAACTGTCAATTTGCCGTTTGCGACAAATTGGCAATTGAACCAATTTCTCGCATACGACAAATTGACAGTAGTACCGATTTGTTCTTAATTGACAGTAGTATCAATTTGTCGTATGCGACAAATTGGATCAGCTGTCAATTTGTCGTATGCGACAAATTGGTTCAACTGTCAATTTGTCGTATGCGACAAATTGGTTCAACTGTAAATTTGTCGTATGCGACAAATTGGTTCAACTGTCAATTTGTCGTATGCAACAAATCGGTACTACTGTCAATTTGTCGTATGCGAGAAATTGGTTCAATTGTCAATTTGTCGTATGCGACAAATTGGTAGTACTGTCAATTTGTCGTTTGCGACAAGTTGGTACTACTGTCAATTTGTCGTATGCGACAAATTGGTGCAACTGTCAATTTGTCGTATGCGACAAATTGGTTCAACTGTCAATTTGTCGTATGCGACAAATTGGTACTACTGTCAATTTGTCGCATGCGACAAATTGGTTCAACTGTCAATTTGTCGTATGCGACAAATTGGTTCAACTGTCAATTTGTCGTAATCGTATGCGACAAATTGATTCAACTGTCAATTTGCCGTTTGCGACAAATTGGCAATTGAACCAATTTCTCGCATACGACAAATTGACAGTAGTACCGATATGTTCTTAATTGACAGTAGTATCAATTTGTCGTATGCGACAAATTGGATCAGCTGTCAATTTGTCGTATGCGACAAATTGGTTCAACTGTCAATTTGTCGTATGCGTCAAATTGATTCAACTGTAAATTTGTCGTATGCGACAAATTGGTTCAACTGTCAATTTGTCGTATGCAACAAATCGGTACTACTGTCAATTTGTCGTATGCGAGAAATTGGTTCAATTGTCAATTTGTCGTATGCGACAAATTGGTAGTACTGTCAATTTGTCGTTTGCGACAAGTTGGTACTACTGTCAATTTGTCGTATGCGACAAATTGGTGCAACTGTCAATTTGTCGTATGCGACAAATTGGTACTACTGTCAATTTGTCGTATGCGACAAATTGGTACTACTGTCAATTTGTCGTATGCGACAAATTGGTAGTACTGTCAATTTGTCGTATGCGACGAATTGATTCAACTGTCAATTTGTCGTATGCGACAAATTGGTTCAACTGTCAATTTGTCGTATGCGACAAATTGGTACTACTGTCAATTTGTCGTATGCGACAAATTGATTCAACTGTCAATTTGTCGAATGCGACAAATTGGTTCAACTGTCAATTTGTCGTATGCGACAAATTGGTACTACTGTCAATTTGTCGTATGCGACAAATTGGTTCAACTGTCAATTTGTCGTATGCGACAAATTGGTTTAACTGTCAATTTGTCGTATGCGACAAATTGGTGCTACTGTCAAATTGTCGTATGCGACAAATTGGTTCAACTGTCAATTTGTCGTATGCGACAAATTGGTACTACTGTCAATTTGTCGTATGCGACAAATTGGTTCAACTGTCAATTTGTCGTAGGCGACAAATTGGTTCAACTGTCAATTTGTCGTAATTTGTCGTATGCGACAAATTGATTCAACTGCCAATTTGTCGTATGCGACAAATTGGTTTAACTGTCAAGTTGCCGTATGCGACAAATTAATTCAACTGTCAATTTGTCGTATGCGACAAATTGGTGCTACTGTCAATTTGTCGTATGCGACAAATTGGTTCAAGTGTCAATTTGTCGTATGCGACAAATTGGTTTAACTGTCAATTTGTCGTATGCGACAAATTGGTGCTACTGTCAAATTGACGTATGCGACAAATTGGTTCAACTGTCAATTTGTCGTATGCGACAAATTGGTACTACTGTCAATTTGTCGTAGGCGACAAATTGGTTCAACTGTCAATTTGTCGTAATTTGTCGTATGCGACAAATTGGTTCAACTGTCAATTTGTCGTAGGCGACAAATTGGTTCAACTGTCAATTTGTCGTAATTTGTCGTATGCGACAAATTGATTCAACTGCCAATTTGTCGTATGCGACAAATTGGTTTAACTGTCAATTTGCCGTATGCGACAAATTGATTCAACTGTCAATTTGTCGTATGCGACAAATTGGTGCTACTGTCAATTTGTCGTATGCGACAAATTGGTTCAAGTGTCAATTTGTCGTATGCGACAAATTGGTTTAACTGTCAATTTGTCGTATGCGACAAATTGGTGCTACTGTCAAATTGTCGTACGCGACAAAATGGTTCAACTGTCAATTTGTCGTATGCGACAAATTGGTTCAACTGTCAATTTGTCGTATGCAACAAATCGGTACTACTGTCAATTTGTCGTATGCGAGAAATTGGTTCAATTGTCAATTTGTCGTATGCGACAAATTGGTAGTACTGTCAATTTGTCGTTTGCGACAAGTTGGTACTACTGTCAATTTGTCGTATGCGACAAATTGGTGCAACTGTCAATTTGTCGTATGCGACAAATTGGTTCAACTGTCAATTTGTCGTATGCGACAAATTGGTACTACTGTCAATTTGTCGTATGCGACAAATTGGTTCAACTGTCAATTTGTCGTATGCGACAAATTGGTTCAACTGTCAATTTGTCGTAATCGTATGCGACAAATTGATTCAACTGTCAATTTGCCGTTTGCGACAAATTGGCAATTGAACCAATTTCTCGCATACGACAAATTGACAGTAGTACCGATTTGTTCTTAATTGACAGTAGTATCAATTTGTCGTATGCGACAAATTGGATCAGCTGTCAATTTGTCGTATGCGACAAATTGGTTCAACTGTCAATTTGTCGTATGCGTCAAATTGATTCAACTGTAAATTTGTCGTATGCGACAAATTGGTTCAACTGTCAATTTGTCGTATGCAACAAATCGGTACTACTGTCAATTTGTCGTATGCGAGAAATTGGTTCAATTGTCAATTTGTCGTATGCGACAAATTGGTAGTACTGTCAATTTGTCGTTTGCGACAAGTTGGTACTACTGTCAATTTGTCGTATGCGACAAATTGGTGCAACTGTCAATTTGTCGTATGCGACAAATTGGTACTACTGTCAATTTGTCGTATGCGACAAATTGGTACTACTGTCAATTTGTCGTATGCGACAAATTGGTAGTACTGTCAATTTGTCGTATGCGACGAATTGATTCAACTGTCAATTTGTCGTATGCGACAAATTGGTTCAACTGTCAATTTGTCGTATGCGACAAATTGGTACTACTGTCAATTTGTCGTATGCGACAAATTGATTCAACTGTCAATTTGTCGAATGCGACAAATTGGTTCAACTGTCAATTTGTCGTATGCGACAAATTGGTACTACTGTCAATTTGTCGTATGCGACAAATTGGTTCAACTGTCAATTTGTCGTATGCGACAAATTGGTTTAACTGTCAATTTGTCGTATGCGACAAATTGGTGCTACTGTCAAATTGTCGTATGCGACAAATTGGTTCAACTGTCAATTTGTCGTATGCGACAAATTGGTACTACTGTCAATTTGTCGTATGCGACAAATTGGTTCAACTGTCAATTTGTCGTAGGCGACAAATTGGTTCAACTGTCAATTTGTCGTAATTTGTCGTATGCGACAAATTGATTCAACTGCCAATTTGTCGTATGCGACAAATTGGTTTAACTGTCAAGTTGCCGTATGCGACAAATTAATTCAACTGTCAATTTGTCGTATGCGACAAATTGGTGCTACTGTCAATTTGTCGTATGCGACAAATTGGTTCAAGTGTCAATTTGTCGTATGCGACAAATTGGTTTAACTGTCAATTTGTCGTATGCGACAAATTGGTGCTACTGTCAAATTGTCGTATGCGACAAATTGGTTCAACTGTCAATTTGTCGTATGCGACAAATTGGTACTACTGTCAATTTGTCGTATGCGACAAATTGGTTCAACTGTCAATTTGTCGTAGGCGACAAATTGGTTCAACTGTCAATTTGTCGTAATTTGTCGTATGCGACAAATTGGTTCAACTGTCAATTTGTCGTGGGCGACAAATTGGTTCAACTGTCAATTTGTCGTAATTTGTCGTATGCGACAAATTGATTCAACTGCCAATTTGTCGTATGCGACAAATTGGTTTAACTGTCAATTTGCCGTATGCGACAAATTGATTCAACTGTCAATTTGTCGTATGCGACAAATTGGTGCTACTGTCAATTTGTCGTATGCGACAAATTGGTTCAAGTGTCAATTTGTCGTATGCGACAAATTGGTTTAACTGTCAATTTGTTGTATGCGACAAATTGGTGCTACTGTCAAATTGTCGTATGCGACAAATTGGTTCAACTGTCAATTTGTCGTATGCGACAAATTGGTACTACTGTCAATTTGTCGTATGCGACAAATTGGTTCAACTGTTAATTTGTCGTATGCGACAAATTGGTACTACTGTCAATTTGTCGTATGCGACAAATTGGTACTACTGTCAATTTGTCGTATGCGACAAATTGGTTCTACTGTCAATTTGTCGTATGCGAAAAATTGGTGCAACTGTCAATTTGTCGTATGCGACAAATTGGTACTACTGTCAATTTGTCGTATGCGACAAATTGGTACTACTGTCAATTTGTCGTATGCGACAAATTGGTACTACTGTCAATTTGTCGTATGCGACAAATTGGCAATTGAACCAATTTCTCGCATACGACAAATTGACAGTAGTACCGATTTGTTCTTAATTGACAGTAGTATCAATTTGTCGTATGCGACAAATTGGATCAGCTGTCAATTTGTCGTATGCGACAAATTGGTTCAACTGTCAATTTGTCGTATGCGTCAAATTGATTCAACTGTAAATTTGTCGTATGCGACAAATTGGTTCAACTGTCAATTTGTCGTATGCAACAAATCGGTACTACTGTCAATTTGTCGTATGCGAGAAATTGGTTCAATTGTCAATTTGTCGTATGCGACAAATTGGTAGTACTGTCAATTTGTCGTTTGCGACAAGTTGGTACTACTGTCAATTTGTCGTATGCGACAAATTGGTGCAACTGTCAATTTGCCGTATGCGACAAATTGGTACTACTGTCAATTTGTCGTATGCGACAAATTGGTACTACTGTCAATTTGTCGTATGCGACAAATTGGTAGTACTGTCAATTTGTCGTATGCGACGAATTGATTCAACTGTCAATTTGTCGTATGCGACAAATTGGTTCAACTGTCAATTTGTCGTATGCGACAAATTGGTACTACTGTCAATTTGTCGTATGCGACAAATTGATTCAACTGTCAATTTGTCGAATGCGACAAATTGGTTCAACTGTCAATTTGTCGTATGCGACAAATTGGTACTACTGTCAATTTGTCGTATGCGACAAATTGGTTCAACTGTCAATTTGTCGTATGCGACAAATTGGTTTAACTGTCAATTTGTCGTATGCGACAAATTGGTGCTACTGTCAAATTGTCGTATGCGACAAATTGGTTCAACTGTCAATTTGTCGTATGCGACAAATTGGTACTACTGTCAATTTGTCGTATGCGACAAATTGGTTCAACTGTCAATTTGTCGTAGGCGACAAATTGGTTCAACTGTCAATTTGTCGTAATTTGTCGTATGCGACAAATTGATTCAACTGCCAATTTGTCGTATGCGACAAATTGGTTTAACTGTCAATTTACCGTATGCGACAAATTGATTCAACTGTCAATTTGTCGTATGCGACAAATTGGTGCTACTGTCAATTTGTCGTATGCGACAAATTGGTTCAAGTGTCAATTTGTCGTATGCGACAAATTGGTTCAACTGTCAATTTGTCGTATGCGACAATTTTGTTCAACTCTCAATTTGTCGTATGCGACAAATTGGTACTACTGTCAATTTGTCGTATGCGACAAATTGGTTCAACTGTCAATTTGTCGTATGCGACAAATTGGTTTAACTGTCAATTTGTCGTATGCGACAAATTGGTAGTACTGTCAATTTGTCGTATGCGATAAATTGATTCAACTGTCAATTTGCCGTTTGCGACAAATTGGTACTACTGTCAATTTGTCGTATGCGACAAATTGGTTCAACTGTCAATTTGTCGTATGCGACAAATTGGTACTACTGTCAATTTGTCGTATGCGACAAATTGGTTCAACTCCCAATTTGTCGTATGCGACAAATTGGTACTACTGTCAATTTGTCGTATGCGACAAATTGGTTCAACTGTCAATTTGTCGTATGCGACAAATTGGTTTAACTGTCAATTTGTCGTATGCGACAAATTGGTAGTACTGTCAATTTGTCGTATGCGACAAATTGGTTCAACTGTCAATTTGTCGTATGCGACAAATTGGTTCAACTGTCAATTTGTCGTATTCGTATGCGACAAATTGATTCAACTGTCAATTTGCCGTTTGCGACAAATTGGTACTACTGTCAATTTGTCGTATGCGACAAATTGGTTCAACTGTCAATTTGTCGTATGCGACAAATTGGTACTACTGTCAATTTGTCGTATGCGACAAATTGGTTCAACTGTCAATTTGTCGTATGCGACAAATTGGTACTACTGTCAATTTGTCGTATGCGACAAATTGGTTCAACTGTCAATTTGTCGTATGCGACAAATTGGTACTACTGTCAATTTGTCGTATGCGACAAATTGGTACTACTGTCAATTTGTCGTATGCGAAAAATTGGTTCAAGTGTCAATTTGTCGTATGCGACAAATTGGTTCAACTGTCAATTTGTCGTATGCGACAATTTTGTTCAACTCTCAATTTGTCGTATGCGACAAATTGGTACTACTGTCAATTTGTCCTATGCGACAAATTAGTTCAACTGTCAATTTGTCGTATGCGACAAATTGGTTCAACTGTCAATTTGTCGTAATCGTATGCGACAAATTGATTCAACTGTCAATTTGCCGTTTGCGACAAATTGGTACTACTGTCAATTTGTCGTATGCGACAAATTGGTTCAACTGTTAATTTGTCGTATGCGACAAATTGGTACTACTGTCAATTTGTCGTATGCGACAAATTGGTACTACTGTCAATTTGTCGTATGCGAAAAATTGGTGCAACTGTCAATTTGTCGTATGCGACAAATTGGTACTACTGTCAATTTGTCGTATGCGACAAATTGGTACTACTGTCAATTTGTCGTATGCGACAAATTGGTACTACTGTCAATTTGTCGTATGCGACAAATTGGCAATTGAACCAATTTCTCGCATACGACAAAGTGACAGTAGTACCGATTTGTTCTTAATTGACAGTAGTATCAATTTGTCGTATGCGACAAATTGGTTCAACTGTAAATTTGTCGTATGCGACAAATTGGTTCAACTGTCAATTTGTCGTATGCAACAAATCGGTACTACTGTCAATTTGTCGTATGCGAGAAATTGGTTCAATTGTCAATTTGTCGTATGCGACAAATTGGTAGTACTGTCAATTTGTCGTTTGCGACAAGTTGGTACTACTGTCAATTTGTCGTATGCGACAAATTGGTAGTACTGTCAATTTGTCGTTTGCGACAAGTTGGTACTACTGTCAATTTGTCGTATGCGACAAATTGGTGCAACTGTCAATTTGTCGTATGCGACAAATTGGTTCAACTGTCAATTTGTCGTATGCGACAAATTGGTACTACTGTCAATTTGTCGTATGCGACAAATTGGTTCAACTGTCAATTTGTCGTATGCGACAAATTGGTTCAACTGTCAATTTGTCGTAATCGTATGCGACAAATTGATTCAACTGTCAATTTGCCGTTTGCGACAAATTGGCAATTGAACCAATTTCTCGCATACGACAAATTGACAGTAGTACCGATTTGTTCTTAATTGACAGTAGTATCAATTTGTCGTATGCGACAAATTGGATCAGCTGTCAATTTGTCGTATGCGACAAATTGGTTCAACTGTCAATTTGTCGTATGCGTCAAATTAATTCAACTGTAAATTTGTCGTATGCGACAAATTGGTTCAACTGTCAATTTGTCGTATGCAACAAATCGGTACTACTGTCAATTTGTCGTATGCGAGAAATTGGTTCAATTGTCAATTTGTCGTATGCGACAAATTGGTAGTACTGTCAATTTGTCGTTTGCGACAAGTTGGTACTACTGTCAATTTGTCGTATGCGACAAATTGGTGCAACTGTCAATTTGTCGTATGCGACAAATTGGTACTACTGTCAATTTGTCGTATGCGACAAATTGGTACTACTGTCAATTTGTCGTATGCGACAAATTGGTAGTACTGTCAATTTGTCGTATGCGACGAATTGATTCAACTGTCAATTTGTCGTATGCGACAAATTGGTTCAACTGTCAATTTGTCGTATGCGACAAATTGGTACTACTGTCAATTTGTCGTATGCGACAAATTGATTCAACTGTCAATTTGTCGAATGCGACAAATTGGTTCAACTGTCAATTTGTCGTATGCGACAAATTGGTACTACTGTCAATTTGTCGTATGCGACAAATTGGTTCAACTGTCAATTTGTCGTATGCGACAAATTGGTTTAACTGTCAATTTGTCGTATGCGACAAATTGGTGCTACTGTCAAATTGTCGTATGCGACAAATTGGTTCAACTGTCAATTTGTCGTATGCGACAAATTGGTACTACTGTCAATTTGTCGTATGCGACAAATTGGTTCAACTGTCAATTTGTCGTAGGCGACAAATTGGTTCAACTGTCAATTTGTCGTAATTTGTCGTATGCGACAAATTGATTCAACTGCCAATTTGTCGTATGCGACAAATTGGTTTAACTGTCAAGTTGCCGTATGCGACAAATTAATTCAACTGTCAATTTGTCGTATGCGACAAATTGGTGCTACTGTCAATTTGTCGTATGCGACAAATTGGTTCAAGTGTCAATTTGTCGTATGCGACAAATTGGTTTAACTGTCAATTTGTCGTATGCGACAAATTGGTGCTACTGTCAAATTGACGTATGCGACAAATTGGTTCAACTGTCAATTTGTCGTATGCGACAAATTGGTACTACTGTCAATTTGTCGTAGGCGACAAATTGGTTCAACTGTCAATTTGTCGTAATTTGTCGTATGCGACAAATTGGTTCAACTGTCAATTTGTCGTAGGCGACAAATTGGTTCAACTGTCAATTTGTCGTAATTTGTCGTATGCGACAAATTGATTCAACTGCCAATTTGTCGTATGCGACAAATTGGTTTAACTGTCAATTTGCCGTATGCGACAAATTGATTCAACTGTCAATTTGTCGTATGCGACAAATTGGTGCTACTGTCAATTTGTCGTATGCGACAAATTGGTTCAAGTGTCAATTTGTCGTATGCGACAAATTGGTTTAACTGTCAATTTGTCGTATGCGACAAATTGGTGCTACTGTCAAATTGTCGTATGCGACAAAATGGTTCAACTGTCAATTTGTCGTATGCGACAAATTGGTACTACTGTCAATTTGTCGTATGCGACAAATTGGTTCAACTGTTAATTTGTCGTATGCGACAAATTGGTACTACTGTCAATTTGTCGTATGCGACAAATTGGTACTACTGTCAATTTGTCGTATGCGACAAATTGGTACTACTGTCAATTTGTCGTATGCGAAAAATTGGTGCAACTGTCAATTTGTCGTATGCGACAAATTGGTACTACTGTCAATTTGTCGTATGCGACAAATTGGTACTACTGTCAATTTGTCGTATGCGACAAATTGGTACTACTGTCAATTTGTCGTATGCGACAAATTGGTACTACTGTCAATTTGTCGTATGCGACAAATTGGCAATTTAACCAATTTCTCGCATACGACAAATTGACAGTAGTACCGATTTGTTCTTAATTGACAGTAGTATCAATTTGTCGTATGCGACAAATTGGTTCAACTGTAAATTTGTCGTATGCGACAAATTGGTTCAACTGTCAATTTGTCGTATGCAACAAATCGGTACTACTGTCAATTTGTCGTATGCGAGAAATTGGTTCAATTGTCAATTTGTCGTATGCGACAAATTGGTAGTACTGTCAATTTGTCGTTTGCGACAAGTTGGTACTACTGTCAATTTGTCGTATGCGACAAATTGGTGCAACTGTCAATTTGTCGTATGCGACAAATTGGTTCAACTGTCAATTTGTCGTATGCGACAAATTGGTACTACTGTCAATTTGTCGTATGCGACAAATTGGTTCAACTGTCAATTTGTCGTATGCGACAAATTGGTTCAACTGTCAATTTGTCGTAATCGTATGCGACAAATTGATTCAACTGTCAATTTGCCGTTTGCGACAAATTGGCAATTGAACCAATTTCTCGCATACGACAAATTGACAGTAGTACCGATTTGTTCTTAATTGACAGTAGTATCAATTTGTCGTATGCGACAAATTGGATCAGCTGTCAATTTGTCGTATGCGACAAATTGGTTCAACTGTCAATTTGTCGTATGCGTCAAATTGATTCAACTGTAAATTTGTCGTATGCGACAAATTGGTTCAACTGTCAATTTGTCGTATGCAACAAATCGGTACTACTGTCAATTTGTCGTATGCGAGAAATTGGTTCAATTGTCAATTTGTCGTATGCGACAAATTGGTAGTACTGTCAATTTGTCGTTTGCGACAAGTTGGTACTACTGTCAATTTGTCGTATGCGACAAATTGGTGCAACTGTCAATTTGTCGTATGCGACAAATTGGTACTACTGTCAATTTGTCGTATGCGACAAATTGGTACTACTGTCAATTTGTCGTATGCGACAAATTGGTAGTACTGTCAATTTGTCGTATGCGACAAATTGGTACTACTGTCAATTTGTCGTATGCGACAAATTGATTCAACTGTCAATTTGTCGAATGCGACAAATTGGTTCAACTGTCAATTTGTCGTATGCGACAAATTGGTACTACTGTCAATTTGTCGTATGCGACAAATTGGTTCAACTGTCAATTTGTCGTATGCGACAAATTGGTTTAACTGTCAATTTGTCGTATGCGACAAATTGGTGCTACTGTCAAATTGTCGTATGCGACAAATTGGTTCAACTGTCAATTTGTCGTATGCGACAAATTGGTACTACTGTCAATTTGTCGTATGCGACAAATTGGTTCAACTGTCAATTTGTCGTAGGCGACAAATTGGTTCAACTGTCAATTTGTCGTAATTTGTCGTATGCGACAAATTGATTCAACTGCCAATTTGTCGTATGCGACAAATTGGTTTAACTGTCAAGTTGCCGTATGCGACAAATTAATTCAACTGTCAATTTGTCGTATGCGACAAATTGGTGCTACTGTCAATTTGTCGTATGCGACAAATTGGTTCAAGTGTCAATTTGTCGTATGCGACAAATTGGTTTAACTGTCAATTTGTCGTATGCGACAAATTGGTGCTACTGTCAAATTGTCGTATGCGACAAAATGGTTCAACTGTCAATTTGTCGTATGCGACAAATTGGTACTACTGTCAATTTGTCGTATGCGACAAATTGGTTCAACTGTTAATTTGTCGTATGCGACAAATTGGTACTACTGTCAATTTGTCGTATGCGACAAATTGGTACTACTGTCAATTTGTCGTATGCGACAAATTGGTACTACTGTCAATTTGTCGTATGCGAAAAATTGGTGCAACTGTCAATTTGTCGTATGCGACAAATTGGTACTACTGTCAATTTGTCGTATGCGACAAATTGGTACTACTGTCAATTTGTCGTATGCGACAAATTGGTACTACTGTCAATTTGTCGTATGCGACAAATTGGTACTACTGTCAATTTGTCGTATGCGACAAATTGGCAATTTAACCAATTTCTCGCATACGACAAATTGACAGTAGTACCGATTTGTTCTTAATTGACAGTAGTATCAATTTGTCGTATGCGACAAATTGGTTCAACTGTAAATTTGTCGTATGCGACAAATTGGTTCAACTGTCAATTTGTCGTATGCAACAAATCGGTACTACTGTCAATTTGTCGTATGCGAGAAATTGGTTCAATTGTCAATTTGTCGTATGCGACAAATTGGTAGTACTGTCAATTTGTCGTTTGCGACAAGTTGGTACTACTGTCAATTTGTCGTATGCGACAAATTGGTGCAACTGTCAATTTGTCGTATGCGACAAATTGGTTCAACTGTCAATTTGTCGTATGCGACAAATTGGTACTACTGTCAATTTGTAGTATGCGACAAATTGGTTCAACTGTCAATTTGTCGTATGCGACAAATTGGTTCAACTGTCAATTTGTCGTAATCGTATGCGACAAATTGATTCAACTGTCAATTTGCCGTTTGCGACAAATTGGCAATTGAACCAATTTCTCGCATACGACAAATTGACAGTAGTACCGATTTGTTCTTAATTGACAGTAGTATCAATTTGTCGTATGCGACAAATTGGATCAGCTGTCAATTTGTCGTATGCGACAAATTGGTTCAACTGTCAATTTGTCGTATGCGTCAAATTGATTCAACTGTAAATTTGTCGTATGCGACAAATTGGTTCAACTGTCAATTTGTCGTATGCAACAAATCGGTACTACTGTCAATTTGTCGTATGCGAGAAATTGGTTCAATTGTCAATTTGTCGTATGCGACAAATTGGTAGTACTGTCAATTTGTCGTTTGCGACAAGTTGGTACTACTGTCAATTTGTCGTATGCGACAAATTGGTGCAACTGTCAATTTGTCGTATGCGACAAATTGGTACTACTGTCAATTTGTCGTATGCGACAAATTGGTACTACTGTCAATTTGTCGTATGCGACAAATTGGTAGTACTGTCAATTTGTCGTATGCGACGAATTGATTCAACTGTCAATTTGTCGTATGCGACAAATTGGTTCAACTGTCAATTTGTCGTATGCGACAAATTGGTTCAACTGTAAATTTGTCGTATGCGACAAATTGGTTCAACTGTCAATTTGTCGTATGCAACAAATCGGTACTACTGTCAATTTGTCGTATGCGAGAAATTGGTTCAATTGTCAATTTGTCGTATGCGACAAATTGGTAGTACTGTCAATTTGTCGTTTGCGACAAGTTGGTACTACTGTCAATTTGTCGTATGCGACAAATTGGTGCAACTGTCAATTTGTCGTATGCGACAAATTGGTTCAACTGTCAATTTGTCGTATGCGACAAATTGGTACTACTGTCAATTTGTAGTATGCGACAAATTGGTTCAACTGTCAATTTGTCGTATGCGACAAATTGGTTCAACTGTCAATTTGTCGTAATCGTATGCGACAAATTGATTCAACTGTCAATTTGCCGTTTGCGACAAATTGGCAATTGAACCAATTTCTCGCATACGACAAATTGACAGTAGTACCGATTTGTTCTTAATTGACAGTAGTATCAATTTGTCGTATGCGACAAATTGGATCAGCTGTCAATTTGTCGTATGCGACAAATTGGTTCAACTGTCAATTTGTCGTATGCGTCAAATTGATTCAACTGTAAATTTGTCGTATGCGACAAATTGGTTCAACTGTCAATTTGTCGTATGCAACAAATCGGTACTACTGTCAATTTGTCGTATGCGAGAAATTGGTTCAATTGTCAATTTGTCGTATGCGACAAATTGGTAGTACTGTCAATTTGTCGTTTGCGACAAGTTGGTACTACTGTCAATTTGTCGTATGCGACAAATTGGTGCAACTGTCAATTTGTCGTATGCGACAAATTGGTACTACTGTCAATTTGTCGTATGCGACAAATTGGTACTACTGTCAATTTGTCGTATGCGACAAATTGGTAGTACTGTCAATTTGTCGTATGCGACGAATTGATTCAACTGTCAATTTGTCGTATGCGACAAATTGATTCAACTGTCAATTTGTCGAATGCGACAAATTGGTTCAACTGTCAATTTGTCGTATGCGACAAATTGGTACTACTGTCAATTTGTCGTATGCGACAAATTGGTTCAACTGTCAATTTGTCGTATGCGACAAATTGGTTTAACTGTCAATTTGTCGTATGCGACAAATTGGTGCTACTGTCAAATTGTCGTATGCGACAAATTGGTTCAACTGTCAATTTGTCGTATGCGACAAATTGGTTCAACTGTCAATTTGTCGTAGGCGACAAATTGGTTCAACTGTCAATTTGTCGTAATTTGTCGTATGCGACAAATTGATTCAACTGCCAATTTGTCGTATGCGACAAATTGGTTTAACTGTCAAGTTGCCGTATGCGACAAATTAATTCAACTGTCAATTTGTCGTATGCGACAAATTGGTGCTACTGTCAATTTGTCGTATGCGACAAATTGGTTCAAGTGTCAATTTGTCGTATGCGACAAATTGGTTTAACTGTCAATTTGTCGTATGCGACAAATTGGTGCTACTGTCAAATTGTCGTATGCGACAAATTGGTTCAACTGTCAATTTGTCGTATGCGACAAATTGGTACTACTGTCAATTTGTCGTATGCGACAAATTGGTTCAACTGTCAATTTGTCGTAGGCGACAAATTGGTTCAACTGTCAATTTGTCGTAATTTGTCGTATGCGACAAATTGGTTCAACTGTCAATTTGTCGTGGGCGACAAATTGGTTCAACTGTCAATTTGTCGTAATTTGTCGTATGCGACAAATTGATTCAACTGCCAATTTGTCGTATGCGACAAATTGGTTTAACTGTCAATTTGCCGTATGCGACAAATTGATTCAACTGTCAATTTGTCGTATGCGACAAATTGGTGCTACTGTCAATTTGTCGTATGCGACAAATTGGTTCAAGTGTCAATTTGTCGTATGCGACAAATTGGTTTAACTGTCAATTTGTCGTATGCGACAAATTGGTGCTACTGTCAAATTGTCGTATGCGACAAATTGGTTCAACTGTCAATTTGTCGTATGCGACAAATTGGTACTACTGTCAATTTGTCGTATGCGACAAATTGGTTCAACTGTTAATTTGTCGTATGCGACAAATTGGTACTACTGTCAATTTGTCGTATGCGACAAATTGGTACTACTGTCAATTTGTCGTATGCGACAAATTGGTTCTACTGTCAATTTGTCGTATGCGAAAAATTGGTTTTTGTTTTTTTTTTTTTTTGTTTAACGCTTTATTCAACAGTTATATATGGCCGTGCAGCGCCATGACATCAAACCACGTCTTTTTGTCGGATGCCTGTCTGAGGAATGTCGGGCCGATCTTCTGCTGGAACTCGTCTCTCCATCTTGCACTTGGTTTTCCTCTTCCTCTGTTCGGTCCTCTCGGGTGCCACTCCGTCACCGCTCTTGCCCATCTCCAGTCCGCCATATTCGCGATACGTTCACACCAGTTGTACTTCCTCTTAGTACACTCCGCCACAACGTCCTTTACTCCGGTTTTCCGTCGCACCCATTCATTCTGCCTTCGATCTAGTAAAGTCACCCCTACCATGAACCTTTCCATCCGCATTTGGGCTACCCGTACGGTATTAAGAGTAGCCTTAGTCACAGCCCAAGTTTCACTAGCATAGGTAAAAGCAGGAAGGACACAACCGTTAAACAATTTTCGCCTGATCTTCATAGGAATTGACTTATTAGTGAGAAATGTGTGATATTTGTGAAATGCTCCTTTGGCCGCCCGAATGCGCCGCCGGATTTCGCCGTCTTGTTTGCCATTTAGGGAAATTTCCGAACCAAGATACACAACCTTGTCGACTTGCTTAACTATTGAACCCCCAACTTTGACTGTTCTAGACTTCGTAGTTGCCATTGCAGTAGTTTTGTCCCCGTTTAATTTGAGCCCCACTTTTGCAAGACCCTTTTCTAACTCTGTCACCATTGACTGAATTTGCCGTGCGTCATGGGAAATTAGCACAGCGTCATCAGCGAAAAGAAGATGGCTAAGGAACCTTCCGTTTATGTTAATTCCCTTTTTGTCCCAGCGCATTTCTCGGAAAACTTCCCCAAGAACGGCTGTGAACAATCTAGGCGACAGACAGTCCCCTTGACGCACCCCTTTTCCAACCTGAATCGGCACCCGCTTACGATTAACCACTACTTCAGATTTGCTTTCCAACCCTAGGTTTTTGACAAAATTTATGACCTGTGAATGTATTCCTTGGCTCTCCATAGCCGACAAAATGGAACTGGTTTCAACGCTGTCAAATGCTTTTGAAATGTCCAAAAATAGCAAATAGACAGGTAGGTGAAATTCGCGGCAGTTGGAGAGGAGAAGATTAAGAGTATGGATGCAGTCAACAGTAGAGTAACCTTTTCGAAACCCAGATTGCTCAGGGCCTAGATTTTCCTCGAACGTCTTCTGACATCGTTTGTTTAAAATGCTGGTCAAAACTTTTTGGAGGATTGGAAGCAAACTGATTGGTCGATAGTTTTTAAGCAAAAGCAGGTCTCCGGTTTTAGGCAGCAGTTTAGTGACAGAGTCTCCGAATTTGTTAGGAATAAAACCTTGCAGTATTTCGTTGAATATTTTAGCCAGAATTGGTGATATCAAATCTGCAGATGTTTTAAGCGCTTCCGGTGTGATACCATCTCCGCCAGGTGCACGATTTAATTTCAATTGTAGCAGTTCCCTTTTCACTTCCTCAGGTGTTATAGGAGGAAAGTCGTGGTCACTACGGATCGGCTTGAAATTTACACCTAAGTCCCCCCGGTAAAGATTGTTATAATAGTTGGCAACTGCTTCTGCTATTTCTGTGTGTGTTGTCGCAAACTGTCCATTACCAGTTTCTAGTTTAGTAATAAGTCGTTCCCCTTTAGAATAATGATGATTTACTGCCCTTAGGGACTTCCCATCCCGGATGGCAGCCTCTACCTCTTGATTATACCGTCTGATACGGTCGGATTTCCAGCTGGCTCGGAGTTGTTTGTTAACGGTAACCCACTGAAGATGAGGAATACCAGCAGATCTCATTTTGAGAGTTTTGCGGGTATCAAGCAGAGCTTGGGTTTGAGGTGAGATCCGCGAAATTTTAGGCTTAGGCAACGTTGCAATAACAGTAGCCGTTTGTATGGCTGTGGAAACTGTTTTGTAGTCTGCATTGTTACCGTATGGTTGGAGTTCTTGTTCCAGTGCGTAACGAAACAGCCCTCTATCAAGTACCCCCTTAGATGTTATTTTAGTAGCTGACATTGGGCGTCCACTTAACCGAATACGCACTCGAACTAGACGGTGATCGGAGACAAAGTCAAACCGATTAACCACACCTACGTCTATCACCTCTATCCCTCTGTTGTAAAGAATATAATCTAACTCCCCCGATGTCACTCCATTTGGTCCAACCCAAGTGAACCGCCTGCTCTCCTTCTTCTTAAAGAAGGAGTTTCCAATCAAGAGGTTGTGAGACTCGGCGAAACGTACCAGCATTTCCCCTCTAACGTTCCTACTCCCTAGACAAAAATGTCCCACGGACTGTTCCCATCCCTCTTTTTGCCCTACTCTACAGTTGAAATCTCCGAGTATAACTTTGACCACTCTCCTGAACAACCGCCTGTCCGGGACAGGGGAAACCACAGCGCTGTCTAGGTCCTGGAAGAATTCCTCATACTCAATCTCAGGGCGTGAACTAGGAGGCGCGTATGTTTGGATTAACCGGAGCAAGTAGTTGTGGTTGAAAGCGATGTCGAGAACGCACACCCTGGCACTCACGCTCTCGAACTGACGTACCTTCGATAAGTGTTGATTGGCAACGTAGAAACCCACATTAGCTTGTCTGTTTTGTAGCCTCTTGCTGTAGAACACGTGTCCTTTGTTGGTTTTGTGATTCCCTTCATCTTTCCTCTTGACTTCGCTCAGACCAAGCACGTCTACTTTCACTTTCTCCAAGGCTTCTTCCAATTCGTCGATTCTGTGATCTCCTAGCAGACTTCTGACATTCAACGTTCCGATGTTGATGATCATGGACGGAGCATACGGCTTCACGGGGCTCCAGTCCGGATTGAAGTCGGAATCTTCCTCAGCCGCTGTTGAAAGAGGGGGAAAGAGTGAGGTGTGGAAGCACGACCGCACACGCCCCGGCAAAAGGAGAGAATCCCAAGAGTCAAGAAAAATTGGTGCAACTGTCAATTTGTCGTATGCGACAAATTGGTACTACTGTCAATTTGTCGTATGCGACAAATTGGTACTACTGTCAATTTGTCGTATGCGACAAATTGGTACTACTGTCAATTTGTCGTATGCGACAAATTGGCAATTGAACCAATTTCTCGCATACGACAAATTGACAGTAGTACCGATTTGTTCTTAATTGACAGTAGTATCAATTTGTCGTATGCGACAAATTGGATCAGCTGTCAATTTGTCGTATGCGACAAATTGGTTCAACTGTCAATTTGTCGTATGCGTCAAATTGATTCAACTGTAAATTTGTCGTATGCGACAAATTGGTTCAACTGTCAATTTGTCGTATGCAACAAATCGGTACTACTGTCAATTTGTCGTATGCGAGAAATTGGTTCAATTGTCAATTTGTCGTATGCGACAAATTGGTAGTACTGTCAATTTGTCGTTTGCGACAAGTTGGTACTACTGTCAATTTGTCGTATGCGACAAATTGGTGCAACTGTCAATTTGTCGTATGCGACAAATTGGTACTACTGTCAATTTGTCGTATGCGACAAATTGGTACTACTGTCAATTTGTCGTATGCGACAAATTGGCAATTGAACCAATTTCTCGCATACGACAAATTGACAGTAGTACCGATTTGTTCTTAATTGACAGTAGTATCAATTTGTCGTATGCGACAAATTGGATCAGCTGTCAATTTGTCGTATGCGACAAATTGGTTCAACTGTCAATTTGTCGTATGCGTCAAATTGATTCAACTGTAAATTTGTCGTATGCGACAAATTGGTTCAACTGTCAATTTGTCGTATGCAACAAATCGGTACTACTGTCAATTTGTCGTATGCGAGAAATTGGTTCAATTGTCAATTTGTCGTATGCGACAAATTGGTAGTACTGTCAATTTGTCGTTTGCGACAAGTTGGTACTACTGTCAATTTGTCGTATGCGACAAATTGGTGCAACTGTCAATTTGTCGTATGCGACAAATTGGTACTACTGTCAATTTGTCGTATGCGACAAATTGGTACTACTGTCAATTTGTCGTATGCGACAAATTGGTAGTACTGTCAATTTGTCGTATGCGACAAATTGGTTCAACTGTCAATTTGTCGTATGCGACAAATTGGTACTACTGTCAATTTGTCGTATGCGACAAATTGATTCAACTGTCAATTTGTCGAATGCGACAAATTGGTTCAACTGTCAATTTGTCGTATGCGACAAATTGGTACTACTGTCAATTTGTCGTATGCGACAAATTGGTTCAACTGTCAATTTGTCGTATGCGACAAATTGGTTTAACTGTCAATTTGTCGTATGCGACAAATTGGTGCTACTGTCAAATTGTCGTATGCGACAAATTGGTTCAACTGTCAATTTGTCGTATGCGACAAATTGGTACTACTGTCAATTTGTCGTATGCGACAAATTGGTTCAACTGTCAATTTGTCGTAGGCGACAAATTGGTTCAACTGTCAATTTGTCGTAATTTGTCGTATGCGACAAATTGATTCAACTGCCAATTTGTCGTATGCGACAAATTGGTTTAACTGTCAATTTACCGTATGCGACAAATTGATTCAACTGTCAATTTGTCGTATGCGACAAATTGGTGCTACTGTCAATTTGTCGTATGCGACAAATTGGTTCAAGTGTCAATTTGTCGTATGCGACAAATTGGTTCAACTGTCAATTTGTCGTATGCGACAATTTTGTTCAACTCTCAATTTGTCGTATGCGACAAATTGGTACTACTGTCAATTTGTCGTATGCGACAAATTGGTTCAACTGTCAATTTGTCGTATGCGACAAATTGGTTTAACTGTCAATTTGTCGTATGCGACAATTTGGTAGTACTGTCAATTTGTCGTATGCGATAAATTGATTCAACTGTCAATTTGCCGTTTGCGACAAATTGGTACTACTGTCAATTTGTCGTATGCGACAAATTGGTTCAACTGTCAATTTGTCGTATGCGACAAATTGGTACTACTGTCAATTTGTCGTATGCGACAAATTGGTTCAACTGTCAATTTGTCGTATGCGACAAATTGGTTCAACTGTCAATTTGTCGTATTCGTATGCGACAAATTGATTCAACTGTCAAATTGCCGTTTGCGACAAATTGGTACTACTGTCAATTTGTCGTATGCGACAAATTGGTACTACTGTCAATTTGTCGTATGCGACAAATTGGTGCAACTGTCAATTTGTCGTATGCGACAAATTGGTACTACTGTCAATTTGTCGTATGCGACAAATTGGTACTACTGTCAATTTGTCGTATGCGACAAATTGGTAGTACTGTCAATTTGTCGTATGCGACAAATTGGTTCAACTGTCAATTTGTCGTATGCGACAAATTGGTACTACTGTCAATTTGTCGTATGCGACAAATTGATTCAACTGTCAATTTGTCGAATGCGACAAATTGGTTCAACTGTCAATTTGTCGTATGCGACAAATTGGTACTACTGTCAATTTGTCGTATGCGACAAATTGGTTCAACTGTCAATTTGTCGTATGCGACAAATTGGTTTAACTGTCAATTTGTCGTATGCGACAAATTGGTGCTACTGTCAAATTGTCGTATGCGACAAATTGGTTCAACTGTCAATTTGTCGTATGCGACAAATTGGTACTACTGTCAATTTGTCGTATGCGACAAATTGGTTCAACTGTCAATTTGTCGTAGGCGACAAATTGGTTCAACTGTCAATTTGTCGTAATTTGTCGTATGCGACAAATTGATTCAACTGCCAATTTGTCGTATGCGACAAATTGGTTTAACTGTCAATTTACCGTATGCGACAAATTGATTCAACTGTCAATTTGTCGTATGCGACAAATTGGTGCTACTGTCAATTTGTCGTATGCGACAAATTGGTTCAAGTGTCAATTTGTCGTATGCGACAAATTGGTTCAACTGTCAATTTGTCGTATGCGACAATTTTGTTCAACTCTCAATTTGTCGTATGCGACAAATTGGTACTACTGTCAATTTGTCGTATGCGACAAATTGGTTCAACTGTCAATTTGTCGTATGCGACAAATTGGTTTAACTGTCAATTTGTCGTATGCGACAAATTGGTAGTACTGTCAATTTGTCGTATGCGATAAATTGATTCAACTGTCAATTTGCCGTTTGCGACAAATTGGTACTACTGTCAATTTGTCGTATGCGACAAATTGGTTCAACTGTCAATTTGTCGTATGCGACAAATTGGTACTACTGTCAATTTGTCGTATGCGACAAATTGGTTCAACTGTCAATTTGTCGTATGCGACAAATTGGTTCAACTGTCAATTTGTCGTATTCGTATGCGACAAACTGATTCAACTGTCAAATTGCCGTTTGCGACAAATTGGTACTACTGTCAATTTGTCGTATGCGACAAATTGGTACTACTGTCAATTTGTCGTATGCGACAAATTGGTTCAACTGTCAATTTGTCGTATGCGACAAATTGATTCAACTGTCAATTTGCCGTTTGCGACAAATTGGTACTACTGTCAATTTGTCGTATGCGACAAATTGGTACTACTGTCAATTTGTCGTATGCGACAAATTGGTACTACTGTCAATTTGTCGTATGCGACAAATTGGTTCAACTGTCAATTTGTCGTATGCGACAAATTGGTTCAACTGTCAATTTGTCGTATGCGACAAATTGGTTCAACTGTCAATTTGTCGTATGCGACAAATTGGTACTACTGTCAATTTGTCGTATGCGACAAATTGGTTCAACTGTCAATTTGTCGTATGCGACAAATTGATTCAACTGTCAATTTGCCGTTTGCGACAAATTGGTACTACTGTCAATTTGTCGTATGCGACAAATTGGTACTACTGTCAATTTGTCGTATGCGACAAATTGGTACTACTGTCAATTTGTCGTATGCGACAAATTGGTTCAACTGTCAATTTGTCGTATGCGACAAATTGGCACTACTGTAAATTTGTCGTTTGCGACAAATTGGTACTACTGTCAATTTGTCGTATGCGACAAATTGGTACTACTGTCAATTTGTCGTATGCGAAAAATTGGTTCAAGTGTCAATTTGTCGTATGCGACAAATTGGTGCAACTGTCAATTTGTCGTATGCGACAAATTGGTACTACTGTCAATTTGTCGTATGCGACAAATTGGTACTACTGTCAATTTGTCGTATGCGACAAATTGGTAGTACTGTCAATTTGTCGTATGCGACGAATTGATTCAACTGTCAATTTGTCGTATGCGACAAATTGGTTCAACTGTCAATTTGTCGTATGCGACAAATTGGTACTACTGTCAATTTGTCGTATGCGACAAATTGATTCAACTGTCAATTTGTCGAATGCGACAAATTGGTTCAACTGTCAATTTGTCGTATGCGACAAATTGGTACTACTGTCAATTTGTCGTATGCGACAAATTGGTTCAACTGTCAATTTGTCGTATGCGACAAATTGGTTTAACTGTCAATTTGTCGTATGCGACAAATTGGTGCTACTGTCAAATTGTCGTATGCGACAAATTGGTTCAACTGTCAATTTGTCGTATGCGACAAATTGGTACTACTGTCAATTTGTCGTATGCGACAAATTGGTTCAACTGTCAATTTGTCGTAGGCGACAAATTGGTTCAACTGTCAATTTGTCGTAATTTGTCGTATGCGACAAATTGATTCAACTGCCAATTTGTCGTATGCGACAAATTGGTTTAACTGTCAATTTACCGTATGCGACAAATTGATTCAACTGTCAATTTGTCGTATGCGACAAATTGGTGCTACTGTCAATTTGTCGTATGCGACAAATTGGTTCAAGTGTCAATTTGTCGTATGCGACAAATTGGTTCAACTGTCAATTTGTCGTATGCGACAATTTTGTTCAACTCTCAATTTGTCGTATGCGACAAATTGGTACTACTGTCAATTTGTCGTATGCGACAAATTGGTTCAACTGTCAATTTGTCGTATGCGACAAATTGGTTTAACTGTCAATTTGTCGTATGCGACAAATTGGTAGTACTGTCAATTTGTCGTATGCGATAAATTGATTCAACTGTCAATTTGCCGTTTGCGACAAATTGGTACTACTGTCAATTTGTCGTATGCGACAAATTGGTTCAACTGTCAATTTGTCGTATGCGACAAATTGGTACTACTGTCAATTTGTCGTATGCGACAAATTGGTTCAACTGTCAATTTGTCGTATGCGACAAATTGGTTCAACTGTCAATTTGTCGTATTCGTATGCGACAAATTGATTCAACTGTCAAATTGCCGTTTGCGACAAATTGGTACTACTGTCAATTTGTCGTATGCGACAAATTGGTTCAACTGTCAATTTGTCGTATGCGACAAATTGGTACTACTGTCAATTTGTCGTATGCGACAAATTGGTTCAACTGTCAATTTGTCGTATGCGACAAATTGATTCAACTGTCAATTTGCCGTTTGCGACAAATTGGTACTACTGTCAATTTGTCGTATGCGACAAATTGGTACTACTGTCAATTTGTCGTATGCGACAAATTGGTACTACTGTCAATTTGTCGTATGCGACAAATTGGTTCAACTGTCAATTTGTCGTATGCGACAAATTGGCACTACTGTAAATTTGTCGTTTGCGACAAATTGGTACTACTGTCAATTTGTCGTATGCGACAAATTGGTACTACTGTCAATTTGTCGTATGCGAAAAATTGGTTCAAGTGTCAATTTGTCGTATGCGACAAATTGGTTCAACTGTCAATTTGTCGTATGCGACAATTTTGTTCAACTCTCAATTTGTCGTATGCGACAAATTGGTACTACTGTCAATTTGTCGTATGCGACAAATTGGTTCAAGTGTCAATTTGTCGTATGCGACAAATTGGTTCAACTGTCAATTTGTCGTATGCGACAATTTTGTTCAACTCTCAATTTGTCGTATGCGACAAATTGGTACTACTGTCAATTTGTCGTATGCGACAAATTGGTTCAACTGTCAATTTGTCGTATGCGACAAATTGGTTCAACTGTCAATTTGTCGTATGCGACAAATTGGTAGTACTGTCAATTTGTCGTATGCGATAAATTGATTCAACTGTCAATTTGCCGTTTGCGACAAATTGGTACTACTGTCAATTTGTCGTATGCGACAAATTGGTTCAACTGTCAATTTGTCGTATGCGACAAATTGGTACTACTGTCAATTTGTCGTATGCGACAAATTGGTTCAACTGTCAATTTGTCGTATGCGACAAATTGGTTCAACTGTCAATTTGTCGTAATCGTATGCGACAAATTGATTCAACTGTCAATTTGCCGTTTGCGACAAATTGGTACTACTGTCAATTTGTCGTATGCGACAAATTGGTTCAACTGTCAATTTGTCGTATGCGACAAATTGGTACTACTGTCAATTTGTCGTATGCGACAAATTGGTTCAACTGTCAATTTGTCGTAATCGTATGCGACAAATTGATTCAACTGTCAATTTGCCGTTTGCGACAAATTGGTACTACTGTCAATTTGTCGTATGCGACAAATTGGTTCAACTGTCAATTTGTCGTATGCGACAAATTGGTACTACTGTCAATTTGTCGTATGCGACAAATTGGTACTACTGTCAATTTGTCGTATGCGACAAATTGGTTCAACTGTCAATTTGTCGTATGCGACAAATTGGTTCAACTGTCAATTTGTCGTAATCGTATGCGACAAATTGATTCAACTGTCAATTTGTCGTTTGCGACAAATTGGTACTACTGTCAATTTGTCGTATGCGACAAATTGGTTCAACTGTTAATTTGTCGTATGCGACAAATTGGTACTACTGTCAATTTGTCGTATGCGACAAATTGGTACTACTGTCAATTTGTCGTATGCGACAAATTGGTTCAACTGTCAATTTGTCGTATGCGACAAATTGGTTCAACTGTCAATTTGTCGTATGCGACAAATTGGTTCAACTGTCAATTTGTCGTATTCGTATGCGACAAATTGATTCAACTGTCAATTTGCCGTTTGCGACAAATTGGTACTACTGTCAATTTGTCGTATGCGACAAATTGGTTCAACTGTCAATTTGTCGTATGCGACAAATTGGTACTACTGTCAATTTGTCGTATGCGACAAATTGGTTCAACTGTCAATTTGTCGTATGCGACAAATTGATTCAACTGTCAATTTGCCGTTTGCGACAAATTGGTACTACTGTCAATTTGTCGTATGCGACAAATTGGTACTACTGTCAATTTGTCGTATGCGACAAATTGGTACTACTGTCAATTTGTCGTATGCGACAAATTGGTTCAACTGTCAATTTGTCGTATGCGACAAATTGGCACTACTGTAAATTTGTCGTTTGCGACAAATTGGTACTACTGTCAATTTGTCGTATGCGACAAATTGGTACTACTGTCAATTTGTCGTATGCGAAAAATTGGTTCAAGTGTCAATTTGTCGTATGCGACAAATTGGTTCAACTGTCAATTTGTCGTATGCGACAATTTTGTTCAACTCTCAATTTGTCGTATGCGACAAATTGGTACTACTGTCAATTTGTCGTATGCGACAAATTGGTTCAAGTGTCAATTTGTCGTATTCGACAAATTGGTTCAACTGTCAATTTGTCGTATGCGACAATTTTGTTCAACTCTCAATTTGTCGTATGCGACAAATTGGTACTACTGTCAATTTGTCGTATGCGACAAATTGGTTCAACTGTCAATTTGTCGTATGCGACAAATTGGTTCAACTGTCAATTTGTCGTATGCGACAAATTGGTAGTACTGTCAATTTGTCGTATGCGATAAATTGATTCAACTGTCAATTTGCCGTTTGCGACAAATTGGTACTACTGTCAATTTGTCGTATGCGACAAATTGGTTCAACTGTCAATTTGTCGTATGCGACAAATTGGTACTACTGTCAATTTGTCGTATGCGACAAATTGGTTCAACTGTCAATTTGTCGTATGCGACAAATTGGTTCAACTGTCAATTTGTCGTAATCGTATGCGACAAATTGATTCAACTGTCAATTTGCCGTTTGCGACAAATTGGTACTACTGTCAATTTGTCGTATGCGACAAATTGGTTCAACTGTCAATTTGTCGTATGCGACAAATTGGTACTACTGTCAATTTGTCGTATGCGACAAATTGGTTCAACTGTCAATTTGTCGTATGCGACAAATTGATTCAACTGTCAATTTGCCGTTTGCGACAAATTGGTACTACTGTCAATTTGTCGTATGCGACAAATTGGTACTACTGTCAATTTGTCGTATGCGACAAATTGGTACTACTGTCAATTTGTCGTATGCGACAAATTGGTTCAACTGTCAATTTGTCGTATGCGACAAATTGGTACTACTGTCAATTTGTCGTATGCGACAAATTGGTACTACTGTCAATTTGTCGTATGCGAAAAATTGGTTCAAGTGTCAATTTGTCGTATGCGACAAATTGGTTCAACTGTCAATTTGTCGTATGCGACAATTTTGTTCAACTCTCAATTTGTCGTATGCGACAAATTGGTACTACTGTCAATTTGTCGTATGCGACAAATTGGTTCAACTGTCAATTTGTCGTATGCGACAAATTGGTTCAACTGTCAATTTGTCGTAATCGTATGCGACAAATTGATTCAACTGTCAATTTGTCGTTTGCGACAAATTGGTACTACTGTCAATTTGTCGTATGCGACAAATTGGTTCAACTGTTAATTTGTCGTATGCGACAAATTGGTACTACTGTCAATTTGTCGTATGCGACAAATTGGTACTACTGTCAATTTGTCGTATGCGACAAATTGGTACTACTGTCAATTTGTCGTATGCGAAAAATTGGTGCAACTGTCAATTTGTCGTATGCGACAAATTGGTACTACTGTCAATTTGTCGTATGCGACAAATTGGTACTACTGTCAATTTGTCGTATGCGACAAATTGGTACTACTGTCAATTTGTCGTATGCGACAAATTGGCAATTGAACCAATTTCTCGCATACGACAAATTGACAGTAGTACCGATTTGTTCTTAATTGACAGTAGTATCAATTTGTCGTATGCGACAAATTGGTTCAACTGTAAATTTGTCGTATGCGACAAATTGGTTCAACTGTCAATTTGTCGTATGCAACAAATCGGTACTACTGTCAATTTGTCGTATGCGACAAATTGGTGCAACTGTCAATTTGTCGTATGCGACAAATTGGTTCAACTGTCAATTTGTCGTATGCGACAAATTGGTACTACTGTCAATTTGTCGTATGCGACAAATTGGTTCAACTGTCAATTTGTCGTATGCGACAAATTGGTTCAACTGTCAATTTGTCGTAATCGTATGCGACAAATTGATTCAACTGTCAATTTGCCGTTTGCGACAAATTGGCAATTGAACCAATTTCTCGCATACGACAAATTGACAGTAGTACCGATTTGTTCTTAATTGACAGTAGTATCAATTTGTCGTATGCGTCAAATTGGATCAGCTGTCAATTTGTCGTATGCGACAAATTGGTTCAACTGTCAATTTGTCGTATGCGTCAAATTGATTCAACTGTAAATTTGTCGTATGCGACAAATTGGTTCAACTGTCAATTTGTCGTATGCAACAAATCGGTACTACTGTCAATTTGTCGTATGCGAGAAATTGGTTCAAATGTCAATTTGTCGTATGCGACAAATTGGTAGTACTGTCAATTTGTCGTTTGCGACAAGTTGGTACTACTGTCAATTTGTCGTATGCGACAAATTGGTGCAACTGTCAATTTGTCGTATGCGACAAATTGGTACTACTGTCAATTTGTCGTATGCGACAAATTGGTACTACTGTCAATTTGTCGTATGCGACAAAATGGTAGTACTGTCAATTTGTCGTATGCGACGAATTGATTCAACTGTCAATTTGTCGTATGCGACAAATTGGTTCAACTGTCAATTTGTCGTATGCGACAAATTGGTACTACTGTCAATTTGTCGTATGCGACAATTTGATTCAACTGTCAATTTGTCGAATGCGACAAATTGGTTCAACTGTCAATTTGTCGTATGCGACAAATTGGTACTACTGTCAATTTGTCGTATGCGACAAATTGGTACTACTGTCAATTTGTCGTATGCGACAAATTGGTACTACTGTCAATTTGTCGTATGCGAAAAATTGGTTCAAGTGTCAATTTGTCGTATGCGACAAATTGGTACTACTGTCAATTTGTCGTATGCGACAAATTGGTACTACTGTCAATTTGTCGTATGCGACAAATTGGTTCAACTGTCAATTTGTCGTATGCGACAAATTGGTACTACTGTCAATTTGTCGTATGCGACAAATTGGTACTACTGTCAATTTGTCGTATGCGACAATTTGATTCAACTGTCAATTTGTCGAATGCGACAAATTGGTTCAACTGTCAATTTGTCGTATGCGACAAATTGGTACTACTGTCAATTTGTCGTATGCGACAAATTGGTTCAACTGTCAATTTGTCGTATGCGACAAATTGGTTCAACTGTCAATTTGTCGTAATCGTATGCGACAAATTGATTCAACTGTCAATTTGCCGTTTGCGACAAATTGGTACTACTGTCAATTTGTCGTATGCGACAAATTGGTTCAACTGTCAATTTGTCGTACGCGACAAACTGGTACTACTGTCAATTTGTCGTATGCGACAAATTGGTTCAACTGTCAATTTGTCGTATGCGACAAATTGATTCAACTGTCAATTTGCCGTTTGCGACAAATTGGTACTACTGTCAATTTGTCGTATGCGACAAATTGGTACTACTGTCAATTTGTCGTATGCGACAAATTGGTACTACTGTCAATTTGTCGTATGCGACAAATTGGTTCAACTGTCAATTTGTCGTATGCGACAAATTGGTACTACTGTCAATTTGTCGTATGCGACAAATTGGTACTACTGTCAATTTGTCGTATGCGAAAAATTGGTTCAAGTGTCAATTTGTCGTATGCGACAAATTGGTTCAACTGTCAATTTGTCGTATGCGACAATTTTGTTCAACTCTCAATTTGTCGTATGCGACAAATTGGTACTACTGTCAATTTGTCGTATGCGACAAATTGGTTCAACTGTCAATTTGTCGTATGCGACAAATTGGTTCAACTGTCAATTTGTCGTAATCGTATGCGACAAATTGATTCAACTGTCAATTTGTCGTTTGCGACAAATTGGTACTACTGTCAATTTGTCGTATGCGACAAATTGGTTCAACTGTTAATTTGTCGTATGCGACAAATTGGTACTACTGTCAATTTGTCGTATGCGACAAATTGGTACTACTGTCAATTTGTCGTATGCGACAAATTGGTTCAACTGTCAATTTGTCGTATGCGACAAATTGGTTCAACTGTCAATTTGTCGTAATCGTATGCGACAAATTGATTCAACTGTCAATTTGCCGTTTGCGACAAATTGGTACTACTGTCAATTTGTCGTATGCGACAAATTGCTTCAACTGTCAATTTGTCGTATGCGACAAACTGGTACTACTGTCAATTTGTCGTATGCGACAAATTGGTTCAACTGTCAATTTGTCGTATGCGACAAATTGATTCAACTGTCAATTTGCCGTTTGCGACAAATTGGTACTACTGTCAATTTGTCGTATGCGACAAATTGGTACTACTGTCAATTTGTCGTATGCGACAAATTGGTACTACTGTCAATTTGTCGTATGCGACAAATTGGTTCAACTGTCAATTTGTCGTATGCGACAATTTTGTTCAACTCTCAATTTGTCGTATGCGACAAATTGGTACTACTGTCAATTTGTCGTATGCGACAAATTGGTTCAACTGTCAATTTGTCGTATGCGACAAATTGGTTCAACTGTCAATTTGTCGTAATCGTATGCGACAAATTGATTCAACTGTCAATTTGTCGTTTGCGACAAATTGGTACTACTGTCAATTTGTCGTATGCGACAAATTGGTTCAACTGTTAATTTGTCGTATGCGACAAATTGGTACTACTGTCAATTTGTCGTATGCGACAAATTGGTACTACTGTCAATTTGTCGTATGCGACAAATTGGTTCAACTGTCAATTTGTCGTATGCGACAAATTGGTTCAACTGTCAATTTGTCGTAATCGTATGCGACAAATTGATTCAACTGTCAATTTGCCGTTTGCGACAAATTGGTACTACTGTCAATTTGTCGTATGCGACAAATTGGTTCAACTGTCAATTTGTCGTATGCGACAAACTGGTACTACTGTCAATTTGTCGTATGCGACAAATTGGTTCAACTGTCAATTTGTCGTATGCGACAAATTGATTCAACTGTCAATTTGCCGTTTGCGACAAATTGGTACTACTGTCAATTTGTCGTATGCGACAAATTGGTACTACTGTCAATTTGTCGTATGCGACAAATTGGTACTACTGTCAATTTGTCGTATGCGACAAATTGGTTCAACTGTCAATTTGTCGTATGCGACAAATTGGTACTACTGTCAATTTGTCGTATGCGACAAATTGGTACTACTGTCAATTTGTCGTATGCGAAAAATTGGTTCAAGTGTCAATTTGTCGTATGCGACAAATTGGTTCAACTGTCAATTTGTCGTATGCGACAATTTTGTTCAACTCTCAATTTGTCGTATGCGACAAATTGGTACTACTGTCAATTTGTCGTATGCGACAAATTGGTTCAACTGTCAATTTGTCGTATGCGACAAATTGGTTCAACTGTCAATTTGTCGTAATCGTATGCGACAAATTGATTCAACTGTCAATTTGTCGTTTGCGACAAATTGGTACTACTGTCAATTTGTCGTATGCGACAAATTGGTTCAACTGTTAATTTGTCGTATGCGACAAATTGGTACTACTGTCAATTTGTCGTATGCGACAAATTGGTACTACTGTCAATTTGTCGTATGCGACAAATTGGTACTACTGTCAATTTGTCGTATGCGAAAAATTGGTGCAACTGTCAATTTGTCGTATGCGACAAATTGGTACTACTGTCAATTTGTCGTATGCGACAAATTGGTACTACTGTCAATTTGTCGTATGCGACAAATTGGTACTACTGTCAATTTGTTCTTAATTGACAGTAGTATCAATTTGTCGTATGCGACAAATTGGTTCAACTGTAAATTTGTCGTATGCGACAAATTGGTTCAACTGTCAATTTGTCGTATGCAACAAATCGGTACTACTGTCAATTTGTCGTATGCGACAAATTGGTGCAACTGTCAATTTGTCGTATGCGACAAATTGGTTCAACTGTCAATTTGTCGTATGCGACAAATTGGTACTACTGTCAATTTGTCGTATGCGACAAATTGGTTCAACTGTCAATTTGTCGTATGCGACAAATTGGTTCAACTGTCAATTTGTCGTAATCGTATGCGACAAATTGATTCAACTGTCAATTTGCCGTTTGCGACAAATTGGCAATTGAACCAATTTCTCGCATACGACAAATTGACAGTAGTACCGATTTGTTCTTAATTGACAGTAGTATCAATTTGTCGTATGCGACAAATTGGATCAGCTGTCAATTTGTCGTATGCGACAAATTGGTTCAACTGTCAATTTGTCGTATGCGTCAAATTGATTCAACTGTAAATTTGTCGTATGCGACAAATTGGTTCAACTGTCAATTTGTCGTATGCAACAAATCGGTACTACTGTCAATTTGTCGTATGCGAGAAATTGGTTCAATTGTCAATTTGTCGTATGCGACAAATTGGTAGTACTGTCAATTTGTCGTTTGCGACAAGTTGGTACTACTGTCAATTTGTCGTATGCGACAAATTGGTGCAACTGTCAATTTGTCGTATGCGACAAATTGGTACTACTGTCAATTTGTCGTATGCGACAAATTGGTACTACTGTCAATTTGTCGTATGCGACAAATTGGTAGTACTGTCAATTTGTCGTATGCGACGAATTGATTCAACTGTCAATTTGTCGTATGCGACAAATTGGTTCAACTGTCAATTTGTCGTATGCGACAAATTGGTACTACTGTCAATTTGTCGTATGCGACAATTTGATTCAACTGTCAATTTGTCGAATGCGACAAATTGGTTCAACTGTCAATTTGTCGTATGCGACAAATTGATTCAACTGTCAATTTGCCGTTTGCGACAAATTGGTACTACTGTCAATTTGTCGTATGCGACAAATTGGTACTACTGTCAATTTGTCGTATGCGACAAATTGGTACTACTGTCAATTTGTCGTATGCGACAAATTGGTTCAACTGTCAATTTGTCGTATGCGACAAATTGGTTCAACTGTCAATTTGTCGTATGCGACAAATTGGTTCAACTGTCAATTTGTCGTAGGCGACAAATTGGTTCAACTGTCAATTTGTCGTAATTTGTCGTATGCGACAAATTGATTCAACTGCCAATTTGTCGTATGCGACAAATTGGTTTAACTGTCAAGTTGCCGTATGCGACAAATTAATTCAACTGTCAATTTGTCGTATGCGACAAATTGGTGCTACTGTCAATTTGTCGTATGCGACAAATTGGTTCAAGTGTCAATTTGTCGTATGCGACAAATTGGTTTAACTGTCAATTTGTCGTATGCGACAAATTGGTGCTACTGTCAAATTGTCGTATGCGACAAATTGGTTCAACTGTCAATTTGTCGTATGCGACAAATTGGTACTACTGTCAATTTGTCGTATGCGACAAATTGGTTCAACTGTCAATTTGTCGTAGGCGACAAATTGGTTTAACTGTCAATTTGTCGTATGCGACAAATTGGTGCTACTGTCAAATTGTCGTATGCGACAAATTGGTTCAACTGTCAATTTGTCGTATGCGACAAATTGGTACTACTGTCAATTTGTCGTATGCGACAAATTGGTTCAACTGTCAATTTGTCGTAGGCGACAAATTGGTTCAACTGTCAATTTGTCGTAATTTGTCGTATGCGACAAATTGATTCAACTGCCAATTTGTCGTATGCGACAAATTGGTTTAACTGTCAAGTTGCCGTATGCGACAAATTAATTCAACTGTCAATTTGTCGTATGCGACAAATTGGTGCTACTGTCAATTTGTCGTATGCGACAAATTGGTTCAAGTGTCAATTTGTCGTATGCGACAAATTGGTAGTACTGTCAATTTGTCGTTTGCGACAAGTTGGTACTACTGTCAATTTGTCGTATGCGACAAATTGGTGCAACTGTCAATTTGTCGTATGCGACAAATTGGTACTACTGTCAATTTGTCGTATGCGACAAATTGGTACTACTGTCAATTTGTCGTATGCGACAAATTGGTAGTACTGTCAATTTGTCGTATGCGACGAATTGATTCAACTGTCAATTTGTCGTATGCGACAAATTGGTTCAACTGTCAATTTGTCGTATGCGACAAATTGGTACTACTGTCAATTTGTCGTATGCGACAATTTGATTCAACTGTCAATTTGTCGAATGCGACAAATTGGTTCAACTGTCAATTTGTCGTATGCGACAAATTGATTCAACTGTCAATTTGCCGTTTGCGACAAATTGGTACTACTGTCAATTTGTCGTATGCGACAAATTGGTACTACTGTCAATTTGTCGTATGCGACAAATTGGTACTACTGTCAATTTGTCGTATGCGACAAATTGGTTCAACTTTCAATTTGTCGTATGCGACAAATTGGTTCAACTGTCAATTTGTCGTATGCGACAAATTGGTTCAACTGTCAATTTGTCGTAGGCGACAAATTGGTTCAACTGTCAATTTGTCGTAATTTGTCGTATGCGACAAATTGATTCAACTGCCAATTTGTCGTATGCGACAAATTGGTTTAACTGTCAAGTTGCCGTATGCGACAAATTAATTCAACTGTCAATTTGTCGTATGCGACAAATTGGTGCTACTGTCAATTTGTCGTATGCGACAAATTGGTTCAAGTGTCAATTTGTCGTATGCGACAAATTGGTAGTACTGTCAATTTGTCGTTTGCGACAAGTTGGTACTACTGTCAATTTGTCGTATGCGACAAATTGGTGCAACTGTCAATTTGTCGTATGCGACAAATTGGTACTACTGTCAATTTGTCGTATGCGACAAATTGGTACTACTGTCAATTTGTCGTATGCGACAAATTGGTAGTACTGTCAATTTGTCGTATGCGACGAATTGATTCAACTGTCAATTTGTCGTATGCGACAAATTGGTTCAACTGTCAATTTGTCGTATGCGACAAATTGGTACTACTGTCAATTTGTCGTATGCGACAATTTGATTCAACTGTCAATTTGTCGAATGCGACAAATTGGTTCAACTGTCAATTTGTCGTATGCGACAAATTGATTCAACTGTCAATTTGCCGTTTGCGACAAATTGGTACTACTGTCAATTTGTCGTATGCGACAAATTGGTACTAATGTCAATTTGTCGTATGCGACAAATTGGTACTACTGTCAATTTGTCGTATGCGACAAATTGGTTCAACTGTCAATTTGTCGTATGCGACAAATTGGTTCAACTGTCAATTTGTCGTATGCGACAAATTGGTTCAACTGTCAATTTGTCGTAGGCGACAAATTGGTTCAACTGTCAATTTGTCGTAATTTGTCGTATGCGACAAATTGATTCAACTGCCAATTTGTCGTATGCGACAAATTGGTTTAACTGTCAAGTTGCCGTATGCGACAAATTAATTCAACTGTCAATTTGTCGTATGCGACAAATTGGTGCTACTGTCAATTTGTCGTATGCGACAAATTGGTTCAAGTGTCAATTTGTCGTATGCGACAAATTGGTTTAACTGTCAATTTGTCGTATGCGACAAATTGGTGCTACTGTCAAATTGTCGTATGCGACAAATTGGTTCAACTGTCAATTTGTCGTATGCGACAAATTGGTTCAACTGTCAATTTGTCGTAGGCGACAAATTGGTTCAACTGTCAATTTGTCGTAATTTGTCGTATGCGACAAATTGATTCAACTGCCAATTTGTCGTATGCGACAAATTGGTTTAACTGTCAAGTTGCCGTATGCGACAAATTAATTCAACTGTCAATTTGTCGTATGCGACAAATTGGTGCTACTGTCAATTTGTCGTATGCGACAAATTGGTTCAAGTGTCAATTTGTCGTATGCGACAAATTGGTTTAACTGTCAATTTGTCGTATGCGACAAATTGGTGCTACTGTCAAATTGTCGTATGCGACAAATTGGTTCAAGTGTCAATTTGTCGTATGCGACAAATTGGTTTAACTGTCAATTTGTCGTATGCGACAAATTGGTGCTACTGTCAAATTGTCGTATGCGACAAATTGGTTCAACTGTCAATTTGTCGTAGGCGACAAATTGGTTCAACTGTCAATTTGTCGTAATTTGTCGTATGCGACAAATTGATTCAACTGCCAATTTGTCGTATGCGACAAATTGGTTTAACTGTCAATTTGCCGTATGCGACAAATTGATTCAACTGTCAATTTGTCGTATGCGACAAATTGGTGCTACTGTCAATTTGTCGTATGCGACAAATTGGTTCAAGTGTCAATTTGTCGTATGCGACAAATTGGTTTAACTGTCAATTTGTCGTATGCGACAAATTGGTGCTACTGTCAAATTGTCGTATGCGACAAATTGGTTCAACTGTCAATTTGTCGTATGCGACAAATTGGTACTACTGTCAATTTGTCGTATGCGACAAATTGGTTCAACTGTTAATTTGTCGTATGCGACAAATTGGTACTACTGTCAATTTGTCGTATGCGACAAATTGGTACTACTGTCAATTTGTCGTATGCGACAAATTGGTACTACTGTCAATTTGTCGTATGCGAAAAATTGGTGCAACTGTCAATTTGTCGTATGCGACAAATTGGTACTACTGTCAATTTGTCGTATGCGACAAATTGGTACTACTGTCAATTTGTCGTATGCGACAAATTGGTACTACTGTCAATTTGTCGTATGCGACAAATTGGCAATTGAACCAATTTCTCGCATACGACAAATTGACAGTAGTACCGATTTGTTCTTAATTGACAGTAGTATCAATTTGTCGTATGCGACAAATTGGATCAGCTGTCAATTTGTCGTATGCGACAAATTGGTTCAACTGTCAATTTGTCGTATGCGTCAAATTGATTCAACTGTAAATTTGTCGTATGCGACAAATTGGTTCAACTGTCAATTTGTCGTATGCAACAAATCGGTACTACTGTCAATTTGTCGTATGCGAGAAATTGGTTCAATTGTCAATTTGTCGTATGCGACAAATTGGTAGTACTGTCAATTTGTCGTTGGCGACAAGTTGGTACTACTGTCAATTTGTCGTATGCGACAAATTGGTGCAACTGTCAATTTGTCGTATGCGACAAATTGGTACTACTGTCAATTTGTCGTATGCGACAAATTGGTACTACTGTCAATTTGTCGTATGCGACAAATTGGTAGTACTGTCAATTTGTCGTATGCGACAAATTGGTAGTACTGTCAATTTGTCGTATGCGACAAATTGGTTCAACTGTCAATTTGTCGTAGGCGACAAATTGGTTCAACTGTCAATTTGTCGTAATTTGTCGTATGCGACAAATTGATTCAACTGCCAATTTGTCGTATGCGACAAATTGGTTTAACTGTCAATTTGCCGTATGCGACAAATTGATTCAACTGTCAATTTGTCGTATGCGACAAATTGGTGCTACTGTCAATTTGTCGTATGCGACAAATTGGTTCAAGTGTCAATTTGTCGTATGCGACAAATTGGTTTAACTGTCAATTTGTCGTATGCGACAAATTGGTGCTACTGTCAAATTGTCGTATGCGACAAATTGGTTCAACTGTCAATTTGTCGTATGCGACAAATTGGTACTACTGTCAATTTGTCGTATGCGACAAATTGGTTCAACTGTTAATTTGTCGTATGCGACAAATTGGTACTACTGTCAATTTGTCGTATGCGACAAATTGGTACTACTGTCAATTTGTCGTATGCGACAAATTGGTACTACTGTCAATTTGTCGTATGCGAAAAATTGGTGCAACTGTCAATTTGTCGTATGCGACAAATTGGTACTACTGTCAATTTGTCGTATGCGACAAATTGGTACTACTGTCAATTTGTCGTATGCGACAAATTGGTACTACTGTCAATTTGTCGTATGCGACAAATTGGCAATTGAACCAATTTCTCGCATACGACAAATTGACAGTAGTACCGATTTGTTCTTAATTGACAGTAGTATCAATTTGTCGTATGCGACAAATTGGATCAGCTGTCAATTTGTCGTATGCGACAAATTGGTTCAACTGTCAATTTGTCGTATGCGTCAAATTGATTCAACTGTAAATTTGTCGTATGCGACAAATTGGTTCAACTGTCAATTTGTCGTATGCAACAAATCGGTACTACTGTCAATTTGTCGTATGCGAGAAATTGGTTCAATTGTCAATTTGTCGTATGCGACAAATTGGTAGTACTGTCAATTTGTCGTTGGCGACAAGTTGGTACTACTGTCAATTTGTCGTATGCGACAAATTGGTGCAACTGTCAATTTGTCGTATGCGACAAATTGGTACTACTGTCAATTTGTCGTATGCGACAAATTGGTACTACTGTCAATTTGTCGTATGCGACAAATTGGTAGTACTGTCAATTTGTCGTATGCGACAAATTGGTAGTACTGTCAATTTGTCGTATGCGACGAATTGATTCAACTGTCAATTTGTCGTATGCGACAAATTGGTTCAACTGTCAATTTGTCGTATGCGACAAATTGGTACTACTGTCAATTTGTCGTATGCGACAAATTGGCAATTGAACCAATTTCTCGCATACGACAAATTGACAGTAGTACCGATTTGTTCTTAATTGACAGTAGTATCAATTTGTCGTATGCGACAAATTGGATCAGCTGTCAATTTGTCGTATGCGACAAATTGGTTCAACTGTCAATTTGTCGTATGCGTCAAATTGATTCAACTGTAAATTTGTCGTATGCGACAAATTGGTTCAACTGTCAATTTGTCGTATGCAACAAATCGGTACTACTGTCAATTTGTCGTATGCGAGAAATTGGTTCAATTGTCAATTTGTCGTATGCGACAAATTGGTAGTACTGTCAATTTGTCGTTGGCGACAAGTTGGTACTACTGTCAATTTGTCGTATGCGACAAATTGGTGCAACTGTCAATTTGTCGTATGCGACAAATTGGTACTACTGTCAATTTGTCGTATGCGACAAATTGGTACTACTGTCAATTTGTCGTATGCGACAAATTGGTAGTACTGTCAATTTGTCGTATGCGACAAATTGGTAGTACTGTCAATTTGTCGTATGCGACGAATTGATTCAACTGTCAATTTGTCGTATGCGACAAATTGGTTCAACTGTCAATTTGTCGTATGCGACAAATTGGTACTACTGTCAATTTGTCGTATGCGACAAATTGATTCAACTGTCAATTTGTCGAATGCGACAAATTGGTACTACTGTCAATTTGTCGTATGCGACAAATTGGTTCAACTGTCAATTTGTCGTAATTTGTCGTATGCGACAAATTGATTCAACTGCCAATTTGTCGTATGCGACAAATTGGTTTAACTGTCAATTTGCCGTATGCGACAAATTGATTCAACTGTCAATTTGTCGTATGCGACAAATTGCTGCTACTGTCAATTTGTCGTATGCGACAAATTGGTTCAAGTGTCAATTTGTCGTATGCGACAAATTGGTTCAACTGTCAATTTGTCGTATGCGACAATTTTGTTCAACTCTCAATTTGTCGTATGCGACAAATTGGTACTACTGTCAATTTGTCGTATGCGACAAATTGGTTCAACTGTCAATTTGTCGTATGCGACAAATTGGTTTAACTGTCAATTTGTCGTATGCGACAAATTGGTAGTACTGTCAATTTGTCGTATGCGATAAATTGATTCAACTGTCAATTTGCCGTTTGCGACAAATTGGTACTACTGTCAATTTGTCGTATGCGACAAATTGGTTCAACTGTCAATTTGCCGTTTGCGACAAATTGGTACTACTGTCAATTTGTCGTATGCGACAAATTGGTTCAACTGTCAATTTGTCGTATGCGACAAATTGGTACTACTGTCAATTTGTCGTATGCGACAAATTGGTTCAACTGTCAATTTGTCGTATGCGACAAATTGATTCAACTGTCAATTTGCCGTTTGCGACAAATTGGTACTACTGTCAATTTGTCGTATGCGACAAATTGGTACTACTGTCAATTTGTCGTATGCGACAAATTGGTACTACTGTCAATTTGTCGTATGCGACAAATTGGTTCAACTGTCAATTTGTCGTATGCGACAAATTGGCACTACTGTAATTTTGTCGTTTGCGACAAATTGGTACTACTGTCAATTTGTCGTATGCGACAAATTGGTACTACTGTCAATTTGTCGTATGCGACAAATTGGTAGTACTGTCAATTTGTCGTATGCGATAAATTGATTCAACGGTCAATTTGCCGATTGCGACAAATTGGTACTACTGTCAATTTGTCGTATGCGACAAATTGGTTCAACTGTCAATTTGTCGTATGCGACAAATTGGTACTACTGTCAATTTGTCGTATGCGACAAATTGGTTCAACTGTCAATTTGTCGTATGCGACAAATTGGTTCAACTGTCAATTTGTCGTAATCGTATGCGACAAATTGATTCAACTGTCTATTTGCCGTTTGCGACAAATTGGTACTACTGTCAATTTGTCGTATGCGACAAATTGGTTCAACTGTTAATTTGTCGTATGCGACAAATTGGTACTACTGTCAATTTGTCGAATGCGACAAATTGGTACTACTGTCAATTTGTCGTATGCGACAATTTTGTTCAACTCTCAATTTGTCGTATGCGACAAATTGGTACTACTGTCAATTTGTCGTATGCGACAAATTGGTTCAACTGTCAATTTGTCGTATGCGACAAATTGGTTCAACTGTCAATTTGTCGTATGCGACAAATTGGTTCAACTGTCAATTTGTCGTAATCGTATGCGACAAATTGATTCAACTGTCTATTTGCCGTTTGCGACAAATTGGTACTACTGTCAATTTGTCGTATGCGACAAATTGGTTCAACTGTTAATTTGTCGTATGCGACAAATTGGTACTACTGTCAATTTGTCGTATGCGACAAATTGGTTCAACTGTCAATTTGTCGTATGCGACAAATTGATTCAACTGTCAATTTGCCGTTTGCGACAAATTGGTACTACTGTCAATTTGTCGTATGCGACAAATTGGTACTACTGTCAATTTGTCGTATGCGACAAATTGGTACTACTGTCAATTTGTCGTATGCGACAAATTGGTTCAACTGTCAATTTGTCGTATGCGACAATTTTGTTCAACTCTCAATTTGTCGTATGCGACAAATTGGTATTACTGTCAATTTGTCGTATGCGACAAATTGGTTCAACTGTCAATTTGCCGTTTGCGACAAATTGGTACTACTGTCAATTTGTCGTATGCGACAAATTGGTTCAACTGTCAATTTGTCGTATGCGACAAATTGGTACTACTGTCAATTTGTCGTATGCGACAAATTGGTTCAACTGTCAATTTGCCGTTTGCGACAAATTGGTACTACTGTCAATTTGTCGTATGCGACAAATTGGTTCAACTGTTAATTTGTCGTATGCGACAAATTGGTACTACTGTCAATTTGTCGTATGCGACAAATTGGTTCAACTGTCAATTTGTCGTATGCGACAAATTGATTCAACTGTCAATTTGCCGTTTGCGACAAATTGGTACTACTGTCAATTTGTCGTATGCGACAAATTGGTACTACTGTCAATTTGTCGTATGCGACAAATTGGTACTACTGTCAATTTGTCGTATGCGACAAATTGGTTCAACTGTCAATTTGTCGTATGCGACAATTTTGTTCAACTCTCAATTTGTCGTATGCGACAAATTGGTATTACTGTCAATTTGTCGTATGCGACAAATTGGTTCAACTGTCAATTTGCCGTTTGCGACAAATTGGTACTACTGTCAATTTGTCGTATGCGACAAATTGGTTCAACTGTCAATTTGTCGTATGCGACAAATTGGTACTACTGTCAATTTGTCGTATGCGACAAATTGGTTCAACTGTCAATTTGCCGTTTGCGACAAATTGGTACTACTGTCAATTTGTCGAATGCGACAAATTGGTACTACTGTCAATTTGTCGTATGCGACAAATTGGTACTACTGTCAATTTGTCGTATGCGACAAATTGGTTCAACTGTCAATTTGTCGTATGCGACAAATTGGTACTACTGTAAATTTGTCGTATGCGACAAATTGGTACTACTGTCAATTTGTCGTATGCGAAAAATTGGTGCAACTGTCAATTTGTCGTATGCGACAAATTGGTACTACTGTCAATTTGTCGTATGCGACAAATTGGTACTACTGTCAATTTGTCGTATGCGACAAATTGGTACTACTGTCAATTTGTCGTATGCGACAAATTGGTACTACTGTCAATTTGTCGTATGCGACAAATTGGTACTACTGTCAATTTGTCGTATGCGAAAAAATGGTGCAACTTTCAATTTGTCGTATGCGACAAATTGGTACTACTGTCAATTTGTCGTATGCGACAAATTGGTACTACTGTCAATTTGTCGTATGCGAAAAATTGTATGCGACAAATTGGTTCAACTGTCAATTTGTCGTATGCGACAAATTGGTACTACTGTAAATTTGTCGTATGCGACAAATTGGTTCAACTGTCAATTTGTCGTATGCGACAAATTGGTACTACTGTAAATTTGTCGTATGCGACAAATTGGTTCAACTGTCAATTTGTCGTATGCGACAAATTGGTTCAACTGTCAATTTGTCGTAATCGTATGCGACAAATTGATTCAACTGTCTATTTGCCGTTTGCGACAAATTGGTACTACTGTCAATTTGTCGTATGCGACAAATTGGTTCAACTGTTAATTTGTCGTATGCGACAAATTGGTACTACTGTCAATTTGTCGAATGCGACAAATTGGTACTACTGTCAATTTGTCGTATGCGACAATTTTGTTCAACTCTCAATTTGTCGTATGCGACAAATTGGTACTACTGTCAATTTGTCGTATGCGACAAATTGGTTCAACTGTCAATTTGTCGTATGCGACAAATTGGTTCAACTGTCAATTTGTCGTATGCGACAAATTGGTTCAACTGTCAATTTGTCGTAATCGTATGCGACAAATTGATTCAACTGTCTATTTGCCGTTTGCGACAAATTGGTACTACTGTCAATTTGTCGTATGCGACAAATTGGTTCAACTGTTAATTTGTCGTATGCGACAAATTGGTACTACTGTCAATTTGTCGTATGCGACAAATTGGTTCAACTGTCAATTTGTCGTATGCGACAAATTGATTCAACTGTCAATTTGCCGTTTGCGACAAATTGGTACTACTGTCAATTTGTCGTATGCGACAAATTGGTACTACTGTCAATTTGTCGTATGCGACAAATTGGTACTACTGTCAATTTGTCGTATGCGACAAATTGGTTCAACTGTCAATTTGTCGTATGCGACAATTTTGTTCAACTCTCAATTTGTCGTATGCGACAAATTGGTATTACTGTCAATTTGTCGTATGCGACAAATTGGTTCAACTGTCAATTTGCCGTTTGCGACAAATTGGTACTACTGTCAATTTGTCGTATGCGACAAATTGGTTCAACTGTCAATTTGTCGTATGCGACAAATTGGTACTACTGTCAATTTGTCGTATGCGACAAATTGGTTCAACTGTCAATTTGCCGTTTGCGACAAATTGGTACTACTGTCAATTTGTCGTATGCGACAAATTGGTTCAACTGTTAATTTGTCGTATGCGACAAATTGGTACTACTGTCAATTTGTCGTATGCGACAAATTGGTTCAACTGTCAATTTGTCGTATGCGACAAATTGATTCAACTGTCAATTTGCCGTTTGCGACAAATTGGTACTACTGTCAATTTGTCGTATGCGACAAATTGGTACTACTGTCAATTTGTCGTATGCGACAAATTGGTACTACTGTCAATTTGTCGTATGCGACAAATTGGTTCAACTGTCAATTTGTCGTATGCGACAATTTTGTTCAACTCTCAATTTGTCGTATGCGACAAATTGGTATTACTGTCAATTTGTCGTATGCGACAAATTGGTTCAACTGTCAATTTGCCGTTTGCGACAAATTGGTACTACTGTCAATTTGTCGTATGCGACAAATTGGTTCAACTGTCAATTTGTCGTATGCGACAAATTGGTACTACTGTCAATTTGTCGTATGCGACAAATTGGTTCAACTGTCAATTTGCCGTTTGCGACAAATTGGTACTACTGTCAATTTGTCGAATGCGACAAATTGGTACTACTGTCAATTTGTCGTATGCGACAAATTGGTACTACTGTCAATTTGTCGTATGCGACAAATTGGTTCAACTGTCAATTTGTCGTATGCGACAAATTGGTACTACTGTAAATTTGTCGTATGCGACAAATTGGTACTACTGTCAATTTGTCGTATGCGAAAAATTGGTGCAACTGTCAATTTGTCGTATGCGACAAATTGGTACTACTGTCAATTTGTCGTATGCGACAAATTGGTACTACTGTCAATTTGTCGTATGCGACAAATTGGTACTACTGTCAATTTGTCGTATGCGACAAATTGGTACTACTGTCAATTTGTCGTATGCGACAAATTGGTACTACTGTCAATTTGTCGTATGCGAAAAAATGGTGCAACTTTCAATTTGTCGTATGCGACAAATTGGTACTACTGTCAATTTGTCGTATGCGACAAATTGGTACTACTGTCAATTTGTCGTATGCGAAAAATTGTATGCGACAAATTGGTTCAACTGTCAATTTGTCGTATGCGACAAATTGGTACTACTGTAAATTTGTCGTATGCGACAAATTGGCAATTGAACCAATTTCTCGCATACGACAAATTGACAGTAGTACCGATTTGTTCTTAATTGACAGTAGTATCAATTTGTCGTATGCGAAAAATTGGATCAGCTGTCAATTTGTCGTATGCGACAAATTGGTTCAACTGTCAATTTGTCGTATGCGACAAATTGGTACTACTGTCAATTTGTCGTATGCGAAAAATTGGTGCAACTGTCAATTTGTCGTATGCGACAAATTGGTACTACTGTCAATTTGTCGTATGCGACAAATTGGTACTACTGTCAATTTGTCGTATGCGACAAATTGGTACTACTGTCAATTTGTCGTATGCGACAAATTGGCAATTGAACCAATTTCTCGCATACGACAAATTGACAGTAGTACCGATTTGTTCTTAATTGACAGTAGTATCAATTTGTCGTATGCGAAAAATTGGATCAGCTGTCAATTTGTCGTATGCGACAAACTGGTACTACTGTCAATTTGTCGTATGCGAAAAATTCGTTCAAGTGTCAATTTGTCGTATGCGACAATATGGTTCAACTGTCAATTTGTCGTATGCGACAATTTTGTTCAACTCTCAATTTGTCGTATGCGACAAATTGGTACTACTGCCAATTTGTCGTATGCGACAAATTGGTAGTACTGTCAATTTGTCGTATGCGATAAATTGATTCAACTGTCAATTTGCCGTTTGCGACAAATTGGTACTACTGTCAATTTGTCGTATGCGACAAATTGGTTCAACTGTCAATTTGTCGTATGCGACAAATTGGTACTACTGTCAATTTGTCGTATGCGACAAATTGGTTCAACTGTCAATTTGTCGTATGCGACAAATTGGTTCAACTGTCAATTTGTCGTAATCGTATGCGACAAATTGATTCAACTGTCAATTTGCCGTTGGCGACAAATTGGGACTACTGTCAATTTGTCGTATGCGACAAATTGGTTCAACTGTTAATTTGTCGTATGCGACAAATTGGTACTACTGTCAATTTGTCGTATGCGACAAATTGGTTCAACTGTCAATTTGTCGTATGCGACAAATTGATTCAACTGTCAATTTGCCGTTTGCGACAAATTGGTACTACTGTCAATTTGTCGTATGCGACAAATTGGTACTACTGTCAATTTGTCGTATGCGACAAATTGGTACTACTGTCAATTTGTCGTATGCGACAAATTGGTTTAACTGTCAATTTGTCGTATGCGACAAATTGGTACTACTGTAAATTTGTCGTATGCGACAAATTGGTACTACTGTCAATTTGTCGTATGCGACAAATTGGTACTACTGTCAATTTGTCGTATGCGAAAAAATGGTGCAACTGTCAATTTGTCGTATGCGACAAATTGGTACTACTGTCAATTTGTCGTATGCGACAAATTGGTACTACTGTCAATTTGTCGTATGCGACAAATTGGTTTAACTGTCAATTTGTCGTATGCGACAAATTGGTACTACTGTAAATTTGTCGTATGCGACAAATTGGTACTACTGTCAATTTGTCGTATGCGACAAATTGGTACTACTGTCAATTTGTCGTATGCTACAAATTGGTACTACTGTCAATTTGTCGTATGCGACAAATTGGTTTAACTGTCAATTTGTCGTATGCGACAAATTGGTACTACTGTAAATTTGTCGTATGCGACAAATTGGTACTACTGTCAATTTGTCGTATGCGACAAATTGGTACTACTGTCAATTTGTCGTATGCGAAAAATTGGTGCAACTGTCAATTTGTCGTATGCAACAAATTGGTACTACTGTCAATTTGTCGTATGCGACAAATTGGTACTACTGTCAATTTGTCGTATGCGACAAATTGGCAATTGAACCAATTTCTCGCATACGACAAATTGACAGTAGTACCGATTTGTTCTTAATTGACAGTAGTATTAATTTGTCGTATGCGACAAATTGGATCAGCTGTCAATTTGTCGTATGCGACAAATTGGTTCAACTGTCAATTTGTCGTATGCGTCAAATTGGTTCAACTGTCAATTTGTCGTATGCGACAAATTGATTCAACTGTCAATTTGCCGTTTGCGACAAATTGGTACTACTGTCAATTTGTCGTATGCGACAAATTGGTACTACTGTCAATTTGTCGTATGCGACAAATTGGTACTACTGTCAATTTGTCGTATGCGACAAATTGGTTTAACTGTCAATTTGTCGTATGCGACAAATTGGTACTACTGTAAATTTGTCGTATGCGACAAATTGGTACTACTGTCAATTTGTCGTATGCGACAAATTGGTACTACTGTCAATTTGTCGTATGCGAAAAAATGGTGCAACTGTCAATTTGTCGTATGCGACAAATTGGTACTACTGTCAATTTGTCGTATGCGACAAATTGGTACTACTGTCAATTTGTCGTATGCGACAAATTGGTTTAACTGTCAATTTGTCGTATGCGACAAATTGGTACTACTGTAAATTTGTCGTATGCGACAAATTGGTACTACTGTCAATTTGTCGTATGCGACAAATTGGTACTACTGTCAATTTGTCGTATGCTACAAATTGGTACTACTGTCAATTTGTCGTATGCGACAAATTGGTTTAACTGTCAATTTGTCGTATGCGACAAATTGGTACTACTGTAAATTTGTCGTATGCGACAAATTGGTACTACTGTCAATTTGTCGTATGCGACAAATTGGTACTACTGTCAATTTGTCGTATGCGAAAAATTGGTGCAACTGTCAATTTGTCGTATGCAACAAATTGGTACTACTGTCAATTTGTCGTATGCGACAAATTGGTACTACTGTCAATTTGTCGTATGCGACAAATTGGCAATTGAACCAATTTCTCGCATACGACAAATTGACAGTAGTACCGATTTGTTCTTAATTGACAGTAGTATTAATTTGTCGTATGCGACAAATTGGATCAGCTGTCAATTTGTCGTATGCGACAAATTGGTTCAACTGTCAATTTGTCGTATGCGTCAAATTGATTCAACTGTAAATTTGTCGTATGCGACAAATTGGTTCAACTGTCAATTTGTCGTATGCAACAAATCGGTACTACTGTCAATTTGTCGTATGCGAGAAATTGGTTCAATTGTCAATTTGTCGTATGCGACAAATTGGTAGTACTGTCAATTTGTCGTTTGCGACAAGTTGGTACTACTGTCAATTTGTCGTATGCGACAAATTGGTACTACTGTCAATTTGTCGTATGCGACAAATTGATTCAACTGTCAATTTGTCGAATGCGACAAATTGATTCAACTGTAAATTTGTCGTTTGCGACAAATTGGTACTACTGTCAATTTGTCGTATGCGACAAATTGGTACTACTGTCAATTTGTCGAATGCGACAAATTGGTTCAACTGTCAATTTGTCGTATGCGACAAATTGGTACTACTGTCAATTTGTCGTATGCGACAAATTGGTTCAACTGTCAATTTGTCGTATGCGACAAATTGATTCAACTGTCAATTTGCCGTTTGCGACAAATTGGTACTACTGTCAATTTGTCGTATGCGACAAATTGGTACTACTGTCAATTTGTCGTATGCGACAAATTGGTACTACTGTCAATTTGTCGTATGCGACAAATTGGTTCAACTGTCAATTTGTCGTATGCGACAAATTGATTCAACTGTCAATTTGCCGTTTGCGACAAATTGGTACTACTGTCAATTTGTCGTATGCGACAAATTGGTACTACTGTCAATTTGTCGTATGCGACAAATTGGTACTACTGTCAATTTGTCGTATGCGACAAATTGGTTTAACTGTCAATTTGTCGTATGCGACAAATTGGTACTACTGTAAATTTGTCGTATGCGACAAATTGGTACTACTGTCAATTTGTCGTATGCGACAAATTGGTACTACTGTCAATTTGTCGTATGCGAAAAAATGGTGCAACTGTCAATTTGTCGTATGCGACAAATTGGTACTACTGTCAATTTGTCGTATGCGACAAATTGGTACTACTGTCAATTTGTCGTATGCGACAAATTGGTTTAACTGTCAATTTGTCGTATGCGACAAATTGGTACTACTGTAAATTTGTCGTATGCGACAAATTGGTACTACTGTCAATTTGTCGTATGCGACAAATTGGTTTAACTGTCAATTTGTCGTATGCGACAAATTGGTACTACTGTAAATTTGTCGTATGCGACAAATTGGTACTACTGTCAATTTGTCGTATGCGACAAATTGGTACTACTGTCAATTTGTCGTATGCGAAAAATTGGTGCAACTGTCAATTTGTCGTATGCAACAAATTGGTACTACTGTCAATTTGTCGTATGCGAAAAAATGGTGCAACTGTCAATTTGTCGTATGCGACAAATTGGTACTACTGTCAATTTGTCGTATGCGACAAATTGGTACTACTGTCAATTTGTCGTATGCGACAAATTGGTTTAACTGTCAATTTGTCGTATGCGACAAATTGGTACTACTGTAAATTTGTCGTATGCGACAAATTGGTACTACTGTCAATTTGTCGTATGCGACAAATTGGTTTAACTGTCAATTTGTCGTATGCGACAAATTGGTACTACTGTAAATTTGTCGTATGCGACAAATTGGTACTACTGTCAATTTGTCGTATGCGACAAATTGGTACTACTGTCAATTTGTCGTATGCGAAAAATTGGTGCAACTGTCAATTTGTCGTATGCAACAAATTGGTACTACTGTCAATTTGTCGTATGCGACAAATTGGTACTACTGTCAATTTGTCGTATGCGACAAATTGGCAATTGAACCAATTTTTCGCATACGACAAATTGACAGTAGTACCGATTTGTTCTTAATTGACAGTAGTATTAATTTGTCGTATGCGACAAATTGGATCAGCTGTCAATTTGTCGTATGCGACAAATTGGTTCAACTGTCAATTTGTCGTATGCGTCAAATTGATTCAACTGTAAATTTGTCGAATGCGACAAATTGATTCAACTGTAAATTTGTCGTTTGCGACAAATTGGTACTACTGTCAATTTGTCGTATGCGACAAATTGGTACTACTGTCAATTTGTCGAATGCGACAAATTGGTTCAACTGTCAATTTGTCGTATGCGACAAATTGGTACTACTGTCAATTTGTCGTATGCGACAAATTGGTTCAACTGTCAATTTGTCGTATGCGACAAATTGGTTCAACTGTCAATTTGTCGTATGCGACAAATTGGTTCAACTGTCAATTTGTCGAATGCGACAAATTGGTACTACTGTCAATTTGTCGTATGCGACAAATTGGTACTACTGTCAATTTGTCGTATGCGAAAAATTCGTTCAAGTGTCAATTTGTCGTATGCGACAAATTGGTTCAACTGTCAATTTGTCGTATGCGACAATTTTGTTCAACTTTTAATTTGTCGTATGCGACAAATTGGTACTACTGTCAATTTGTCGTATGCGACAAATTGGTTCAACTGCCAATTTGTCGTATGCGACAAATTGGTTCAACTGTCAATTTGTCGTATGCGACAAATTGGTAGTACTGTCAATTTGTCGTATGCGATAAATTGATTCAACTGTCAATTTGCCGTTTGCGACAAATTGGTACTACTGTCAATTTGTCGTATGCGACAAATTGGTTCAACTGTCAATTTGTCGTATGCGACAAATTGGTACTACTGTCAATTTGTCGTATGCGACAAATTGGTTCAACTGTCAATTTGTCGTATGCGACAAATTGGTTCAACTGTCAATTTGTCGTAATCGTATGCGACAAATTGATTCAACTGTCAATTTGCCGTTTGCGACAAATTGGTACTACTGTCAATTTGTCGTATGCGACAAATTGGTTCAACTGTTAATTTGTCGTATGCGACAAATTGGTACTACTGTCAATTTGTCGTATGCGACAAATTGGTTCAACTGTCAATTTGTCGTATGCGACAAATTGATTCAACTGTCAATTTGCCGTTTGCGACAAATTGGTACTACTGTCAATTTGTCGTATGCGACAAATTGGTACTACTGTCAATTTGTCGTATGCGACAAATTGGTACTACTGTCAATTTGTCGTATGCGACAAATTGGTTCAACTGTCAATTTGTCGTATGCGACAAATTGGTACTACTGTAAATTTGTCGTATGCGACAAATTGGTACTACTGTCAATTTGTCGTATGCGACAAATTGGTACTACTGTCAATTTGTCGTATGCGAAAAATTGGTGCAACTGTCAATTTGTCGTATGCGACAAATTGGTACTACTGTCAATTTGTCGTATGCGACAAATTGGTACTACTGTCAATTTGTCGTATGCGACAAATTGGCAATTGAACCAATTTCTCGCATACGACAAATTGACAGTAGTACCGATTTGTTCTTAATTGACAGTAGTATTAATTTGTCGTATGCGACAAATTGGATTAGCTGTCAATTTGTCGTATGCGACAAATTGGTTCAACTGTCAATTTGTCGTATGCGTCAAATTGATTCAACTGTAAATTTGTCGTATGCGACAAATTGGTTCAACTGTCAATTTGTCGTATGCAACAAATCGGTACTACTGTCAATTTGTCGTATGCGAGAAATTGGTTCAATTGTCAATTTGTCGTATGCGACAAAATGGTAGTACTGTCAATTTGTCGTTTGCGACAAGTTGGTACTACTGTCAATTTGTCGTATGCGACAAATTGGTACTACTGTCAATTTGTCGTATGCGACAAATTGATTCAACTGTCAATTTGTCGAATGCGACAAATTGATTCAACTGTAAATTTGTCGTATGCGACAAATTGGTACTACTGTCAATTTGTCGTATGCGACAAATTGATTCAACTGTCAATTTGTCGAATGCGACAAATTGGTTCAACTGTCAATTTGTCGTATGCGACAAATTGGTACTACTGTCAATTTGTCGTATGCGACAAATTGGTTCAACTGTCAATTTGTCGTATGCGACAAATTGGTTCAACTGTCAATTTGTCGTATGCGACAAATTGGTGCTACTGTCAATTTGTCGTATGCGACAAATTGGTTCAACTGTCAATTTGTCGTATGCGACAAATTGGTACTACTGTCAATTTGTCGTATGCGACAAATTGGTTCAACTGTCAATTTGTCGTATGCGACAAATTGGTTCAACTGTCAATTTTTCGTAATTTGTCGTAAGCGACAAATTGATTCAACTGCCAATTTGTCGTATGCGACAAATTGGTTTAACTGTCAATTTGCCGTATGCGACAAATTGATTCAACTGTCAATTTGTCGTATGCGACAAATTGGTGCTACTGTCAATTTGTCGTATGCGACAAATTGGTTCAAGTGTCAATTTGTCGTATGCGACAAATTGGTTCAACTGTCAATTTGTCGTATGCGACAATTTTGTTCAACTCTCAATTTGTCGTATGCGACAAATTGGTACTACTGTCAATTTGTCGTATGCGACAAATTGGTTCAACTGTCAATTTGTCGTATGCGACAAATTGGTTCAACTGTCAATTTGTCGTATGCGACAAATTGGTAGTACTGTCAATTTGTCGTTTGCGACAAGTTGGTACTACTGTCAATTTGTCGTATGCGACTAATTGGTACTACTGTCAATTTGTCGTATGCGACAAATTGATTCAACTGTCAATTTGTCGAATGCGACAAATTGATTCAACTGTAAATTTGTCGTTTGCGACAAATTGGTACTACTGTCAATTTGTCGTATGCGACAAATTGGTACTACTGTCAATTTGTCGAATGCGACAAATTGGTTCAACTGTCAATTTGTCGTATGCGACAAATTGGTACTACTGTCAATTTGTCGTATGCGACAAATTGGTTCAACTGTCAATTTGTCGTATGCGACAAATTGGTTCAACTGTCAATTTGTCGTATGCGACAAATTGGTTCAACTGTCAATTTGTCGAATGCGACAAATTGGTACTACTGTCAATTTGTCGTATGCGACAAATTGGTACTACTGTCAATTTGTCGTATGCGAAAAATTCGTTCAAGTGTCAATTTGTCGTATGCGACAAATTGGTTCAACTGTCAATTTGTCGTATGCGACAATTTTGTTCAACTTTTAATTTGTCGTATGCGACAAATTGGTACTACTGTCAATTTGTCGTATGCGACAAATTGGTTCAACTGTAAATTTGTCGTTTGCGACAAATTGGTACTACTGTCAATTTGTCGTATGCGACAAATTGGTTCAACTGTCAATTTGTCGTATGCGACAAATTGATTCAACTGTCAATTTGCCGTTTGCGACAAATTGGTACTACTGTCAATTTGTCGTATGCGACAAATTGGTACTACTGTCAATTTGTCGTATGCGACAAATTGGTACTACTGTCAATTTGTCGTATGCGACAAATTGGTTCAACTGTCAATTTGTCGTATGCGACAAATTGGTACTACTGTAAATTTGTCGTATGCGACAAATTGGTACTACTGTCAATTTGTCGTATGCGACAAATTGGTACTACTGTCAATTTGTCGTATGCGAAAAATTGGTGCAACTGTCAATTTGTCGTATGCGACAAATTGACAGTAGTACCAATTTGTCGCATACGACAAATTGACAGTAGTACCAATTTGTCGCATACGACAAATTGACAGTTGCACCAATTTTTCGCATACGACAAATTGACAGTAGTACCAATTTGTCGCATACGACAAATTGACAGTAGTACCAATTTGTCGCATACGACAAATTTACAGTAGTACCAATTTGTCGCATACGACAAATTGACAGTTGAACCAATTTGTCGCATACGACAAATTGACAGTAGTACCGATTTGTTCTTAATTGACAGTAGTATTAATTTGTCGTATGCGACAAATTGGATTAGCTGTCAATTTGTCGTATGCGACAAATTGGTTCAACTGTCAATTTGTCGTATGCGTCAAATTGATTCAACTGTAAATTTGTCGTATGCGACAAATTGGTTCAACTGTCAATTTGTCGTATGCAACAAATCGGTACTACTGTCAATTTGTCGTATGCGAGAAATTGGTTCAATTGTCAATTTGTCGTATGCGACAAAATGGTAGTACTGTCAATTTGTCGTTTGCGACAAGTTGGTACTACTGTCAATTTGTCGTATGCGACAAATTGGTACTACTGTCAATTTGTCGTATGCGACAAATTGATTCAACTGTCAATTTGTCGAATGCGACAAATTGATTCAACTGTAAATTTGTCGTATGCGACAAATTGGTACTACTGTCAATTTGTCGTATGCGACAAATTGATTCAACTGTCAATTTGTCGAATGCGACAAATTGGTTCAACTGTCAATTTGTCGTATGCGACAAATTGGTACTACTGTCAATTTGTCGTATGCGACAAATTGGTTCAACTGTCAATTTGTCGTATGCGACAAATTGGTTCAACTGTCAATTTGTCGTATGCGACAAATTGGTGCTACTGTCAATTTGTCGTATGCGACAAATTGGTTCAACTGTCAATTTGTCGTATGCGACAAATTGGTACTACTGTCAATTTGTCGTATGCGACAAATTGGTTCAACTGTCAATTTGTCGTATGCGACAAATTGGTTCAACTGTCAATTTTTCGTAATTTGTCGTAAGCGACAAATTGATTCAACTGCCAATTTGTCGTATGCGACAAATTGGTTTAACTGTCAATTTGCCGTATGCGACAAATTGATTCAACTGTCAATTTGTCGTATGCGACAAATTGGTGCTACTGTCAATTTGTCGTATGCGACAAATTGGTTCAAGTGTCAATTTGTCGTATGCGACAAATTGGTTCAACTGTCAATTTGTCGTATGCGACAATTTTGTTCAACTCTCAATTTGTCGTATGCGACAAATTGGTACTACTGTCAATTTGTCGTATGCGACAAATTGGTTCAACTGTCAATTTGTCGTATGCGACAAATTGGTTCAACTGTCAATTTGTCGTATGCGACAAATTGGTAGTACTGTCAATTTGTCGTTTGCGACAAGTTGGTACTACTGTCAATTTGTCGTATGCGACTAATTGGTACTACTGTCAATTTGTCGTATGCGACAAATTGATACTACTGTCAATTTGTCGTATGCGACAAATTGATTCAACTGTCAATTTGTCGAATGCGACAAATTGGTTCAACTGTCAATTTGTCGTATGCGACAAATTGGTACTACTGTCAATTTGTCGTATGCGACAAATTGGTTCAACTGTCAATTTGTCGTATGCGACAAATTGGTTCAACTGTCAATTTGTCGTATGCGACAAATTGGTGCTACTGTCAATTTGTCGTATGCGACAAATTGGTTCAACTGTCAATTTGTCGTATGCGACAAATTGGTACTACTGTCAATTTGTCGTATGCGACAAATTGGTTCAACTGTCAATTTGTCGTATGCGACAAATTGGTTCAACTGTCAATTTTTCGTAATTTGTCGTAAGCGACAAATTGATTCAACTGCCAATTTGTCGTATGCGACAAATTGGTTTAACTGTCAATTTGCCGTATGCGACAAATTGATTCAACTGTCAATTTGTCGTATGCGACAAATTGGTGCTACTGTCAATTTGTCGTATGCGACAAATTGGTTCAAGTGTCAATTTGTCGTATGCGACAAATTGGTTCAACTGTCAATTTGTCGTATGCGACAATTTTGTTCAACTCTCAATTTGTCGTATGCGACAAATTGGTACTACTGTCAATTTGTCGTATGCGACAAATTGGTTCAACTGTCAATTTGTCGTATGCGACAAATTGGTTCAACTGTCAATTTGTCGTATGCGACAAATTGGTAGTACTGTCAATTTGTCGTTTGCGACAAGTTGGTACTACTGTCAATTTGTCGTATGCGACTAATTGGTACTACTGTCAATTTGTCGTATGCGACAAATTGATTCAACTGTCAATTTGTCGAATGCGACAAATTGATTCAACTGTAAATTTGTCGTTTGCGACAAATTGGTACTACTGTCAATTTGTCGTATGCGACAAATTGGTACTACTGTCAATTTGTCGAATGCGACAAATTGGTTCAACTGTCAATTTGTCGTATGCGACAAATTGGTACTACTGTCAATTTGTCGTATGCGACAAATTGGTTCAACTGTCAATTTGTCGTATGCGACAAATTGGTTCAACTGTCAATTTGTCGTATGCGACAAATTGGTTCAACTGTCAATTTGTCGAATGCGACAAATTGGTACTACTGTCAATTTGTCGTATGCGACAAATTGGTACTACTGTCAATTTGTCGTATGCGAAAAATTCGTTCAAGTGTCAATTTGTCGTATGCGACAAATTGGTTCAACTGTCAATTTGTCGTATGCGACAATTTTGTTCAACTTTTAATTTGTCGTATGCGACAAATTGGTACTACTGTCAATTTGTCGTATGCGACAAATTGGTTCAACTGTAAATTTGTCGTTTGCGACAAATTGGTACTACTGTCAATTTGTCGTATGCGACAAATTGGTACTACTGTCAATTTGTCGAATGCGACAAATTGGTTCAACTGTCAATTTGTCGTATGCGACAAATTGGTACTACTGTCAATTTGTCGTATGCGACAAATTGGTTCAACTGTCAATTTGTCGTATGCGACAAATTGGTTCAACTGTCAATTTGTCGTATGCGACAAATTGGTTCAACTGTCAATTTGTCGAATGCGACAAATTGGTACTACTGTCAATTTGTCGTATGCGACAAATTGGTACTACTGTCAATTTGTCGTATGCGAAAAATTCGTTCAAGTGTCAATTTGTCGTATGCGACAAATTGGTTCAACTGTCAATTTGTCGTATGCGACAATTTTGTTCAACTTTTAATTTGTCGTATGCGACAAATTGGTACTACTGTCAATTTGTCGTATGCGACAAATTGGTTCAACTGCCAATTTGTCGTATGCGACAAATTGGTTCAACTGTCAATTTGTCGTATGCGACAAATTGGTAGTACTGTCAATTTGTCGTATGCGATAAATTGATTCAACTGTCAATTTGCCGTTTGCGACAAATTGGTACTACTGTCAATTTGTCGTATGCGACAAATTGGTTCAACTGTCAATTTGTCGTATGCGACAAATTGGTACTACTGTCAATTTGTCGTATGCGACAAATTGGTTCAACTGTCAATTTGTCGTATGCGACAAATTGGTTCAACTGTCAATTTGTCGTAATCGTATGCGACAAATTGATTCAACTGTCAATTTGCCGTTTGCGACAAATTGGTACTACTGTCAATTTGTCGTATGCGACAAATTGGTTCAACTGTTAATTTGTCGTATGCGACAAATTGGTACTACTGTCAATTTGTCGTATGCGACAAATTGGTTCAACTGTCAATTTGTCGTATGCGACAAATTGATTCAACTGTCAATTTGCCGTTTGCGACAAATTGGTACTACTGTCAATTTGTCGTATGCGACAAATTGGTACTACTGTCAATTTGTCGTATGCGACAAATTGGTACTACTGTCAATTTGTCGTATGCGACAAATTGGTTCAACTGTCAATTTGTCGTATGCGACAAATTGGTACTACTGTAAATTTGTCGTATGCGACAAATTGGTACTACTGTCAATTTGTCGTATGCGACAAATTGGTACTACTGTCAATTTGTCGTATGCGAAAAATTGGTGCAACTGTCAATTTGTCGTATGCGACAAATTGGTACTACTGTCAATTTGTCGTATGCGACAAATTGGTACTACTGTCAATTTGTCGTATGCGACAAATTGGCAATTGAACCAATTTCTCGCATACGACAAATTGACAGTAGTACCGATTTGTTCTTAATTGACAGTAGTATTAATTTGTCGTATGCGACAAATTGGATTAGCTGTCAATTTGTCGTATGCGACAAATTGGTTCAACTGTCAATTTGTCGTATGCGTCAAATTGATTCAACTGTAAATTTGTCGTATGCGACAAATTGGTTCAACTGTCAATTTGTCGTATGCAACAAATCGGTACTACTGTCAATTTGTCGTATGCGAGAAATTGGTTCAATTGTCAATTTGTCGTATGCGACAAAATGGTAGTACTGTCAATTTGTCGTTTGCGACAAGTTGGTACTACTGTCAATTTGTCGTATGCGACAAATTGGTACTACTGTCAATTTGTCGTATGCGACAAATTGATTCAACTGTCAATTTGTCGAATGCGACAAATTGATTCAACTGTAAATTTGTCGTATGCGACAAATTGGTACTACTGTCAATTTGTCGTATGCGACAAATTGATACTACTGTCAATTTGTCGTATGCGACAAATTGATTCAACTGTCAATTTGTCGAATGCGACAAATTGGTTCAACTGTCAATTTGTCGTGTGCGACAAATTGGTACTACTGTCAATTTGTCGTATGCGACAAATTGGTTCAACTGTCAATTTGTCGTATGCGACAAATTGGTTCAACTGTCAATTTGTCGTATGCGACAAATTGGTGCTACTGTCAATTTGTCGTATGCGACAAATTGGTTCAACTGTCAATTTGTCGTATGCGACAAATTGGTACTACTGTCAATTTGTCGTATGCGAAAAATTGGTTCAACTGTCAATTTGTCGTATGCGACAAATTGGTTCAACTGTCAATTTGTCGTAATTTGTCGTATGCGACAAATTGATAGTACTGTCAATTTGTCGTATGCGATAAATTGATTCAACTGTCAATTTGCCGTTTGCGACAAATTGGTACTACTGTCAATTACGACAAATTGACAGTAGTACCAATTTGTCGCATACGACAAATTGACAGTTGCACCAGTTTGTCGCATACGACAAATTTACAGTTGAATCATTTTGACGCTAACGACAAATTGACAGTTGAACCAATTTGTCGCATACGACAAATTGACAGTTGATCCAATTTGTCGCATACGACAAATTGACAGTTGATCCAATTTGTCGCATACGACAAATTGATACTACTGTCAATTAAGAACAAATCGGTACTACTGTCAATTTGTCGCATGCGAGAAATTGGTTCAATTGCCAATTTGTCGTATGCGACAAATTGGATCAGCTGTCAATTTGTCGTATGCGACAAATTGGTACTACTGTCAATTTGTCGTATGCGACAAATTGACAGTTGAACCAATTTGTCGCATACGACAAATTGACAGTAGCACCAATTTGTCGCATACAACAAACTGACAGTTGAATCAGTTTGTCGCATACGACAAATTGACAGTTAAACCAATTTGTCGCATACGACAAATTGGCAGTTGAATCAATTTGTCGCATACGACAAATTACGACAAATTGACAGTTGAACCAATTTGTCGCATACGACAATTTGACAGTTGAACCAATTTGTCGCATACGACAAATTGACAGTAGTACCAATTTGTCGCATACGACAAATTGAGAGTTGAACCAAATTGTCGCATACGACAAATTGACAGTTGAACCAATTTGTCGCATACGACAAATTGACAGTACTACCAATTTGTCGCATACGACAAATTGAGAGTTGAACCAAATTGTCGCATACGACAAATTGACAGTAGCACCAATTTGTCGCATACAACAAACTGACAGTTGAATCAGTTTGTCGCATACGACAAATTGACAGTTAAACCAATTTGTCGCATACGACAAATTGGCAGTTGAATCAATTTGTCGCATACGACAAATTACGACAAATTGACAGTTGAACCAATTTGTCGCATACGACAATTTGACAGTTGAACCAATTTGTCGCATACGACAAATTGACAGTAGTACCAATTTGTCGCATACGACAAATTGAGAGTTGAACCAAATTGTCGCATACGACAAATTGACAGTTGAACCAATTTGTCGCATACGACAAATTGACAGTACTACCAATTTGTCGCATACGACAAATTGAGAGTTGATCCAATTTGTCGCATACGACAAATTGACAGTTGATCCAATTTGTCGCATACGACAAATTGATACTACTGTCAATTAAGAACAAATCGGTACTACTGTCAATTTGTCGCATGCGAGAAATTGGTTCAACTGTCAATTTGTCGAATGCGACAAATTGATTCAACTGTAAATTTGTCGTATGCGACAAATTGGTACTACTGTCAATTTGTCGTATGCGACAAATTGATACTACTGTCAATTTGTCGTATGCGACAAATTGATTCAACTGTCAATTTGTCGAATGCGACAAATTGGTTCAACTGTCAATTTGTCGTATGCGACAAATTGGTACTACTGTCAATTTGTCGTATGCGACAAATTGGTTCAACTGTCAATTTGTCGTATGCGACAAATTGGTTCAACTGTCAATTTGTCGTATGCGACAAATTGGTGCTACTGTCAATTTGTCGTATGCGACAAATTGGTTCAACTGTCAATTTGTCGTATGCGACAAATTGGTACTACTGTCAATTTGTCGTATGCGACAAATTGGTTCAACTGTCAATTTGTCGTATGCGACAAATTGGTTCAACTGTCAATTTGTCGTAATTTGTCGTATGCGACAAATTGATTCAACTGCCAATTTGTCGTATGCGACAAATTGGTTTAACTGTCAATTTGCCGTATGCGACAAATTGATTCAACTGTCAATTTGTCGTATGCGACAAATTGGTGCTACTGTCAATTTGTCGTATGCGACAAATTGGTTCAAGTGTCAATTTGTCGTATGCGACAAATTGGTTCAACTGTCAATTTGTCGTATGCGACAATTTTGTTCAACTCTCAATTTGTCGTATGCGACAAATTGGTACTACTGTCAATTTGTCGTATGCGACAAATTGGTTCAACTGTCAATTTGTCGTATGCGACAAATTGGTTCAACTGTCAATTTGTCGTATGCGACAAATTGATAGTACTGTCAATTTGTCGTATGCGATAAATTGATTCAACTGTCAATTTGCCGTTTGCGACAAATTGGTACTACTGTCAATTACGACAAATTGACAGTAGTACCAATTTGTCGCATACGACAAATTGACAGTTGCACCAGTTTGTCGCATACGACAAATTTACAGTTGAATCATTTTGACGCTAACGACAAATTGACAGTTGAACCAATTTGTCGCATACGACAAATTGACAGTTGATCCAATTTGTCGCATACGACAAATTGACAGTTGATCCAATTTGTCGCATACGACAAATTGATACTACTGTCAATTAAGAACAAATCGGTACTACTGTCAATTTGTCGCATGCGAGAAATTGGTTCAATTGCCAATTTGTCGTATGCGACAAATTGGATCAGCTGTCAATTTGTCGTATGCGACAAATTGGTACTACTGTCAATTTGTCGTATGCGACAAATTGACAGTTGAACCAATTTGTCGCATACGACAAATTGACAGTAGCACCAATTTGTCGCATACAACAAACTGACAGTTGAATCAGTTTGTCGCATACGACAAATTGACAGTTAAACCAATTTGTCGCATACGACAAATTGGCAGTTGAATCAATTTGTCGCATACGACAAATTACGACAAATTGACAGTTGAACCAATTTGTCGCATACGACAATTTGACAGTTGAACCAATTTGTCGCATACGACAAATTGACAGTAGTACCAATTTGTCGCATACGACAAATTGAGAGTTGAACCAAATTGTCGCATACGACAAATTGACAGTTGAACCAATTTGTCGCATACGACAAATTGACAGTACTACCAATTTGTCGCATACGACAAATTGAGAGTTGAACCAAATTGTCGCATACGACAAATTGACAGTAGCACCAATTTGTCGCATACAACAAACTGACAGTTGAATCAGTTTGTCGCATACGACAAATTGACAGTTAAACCAATTTGTCGCATACGACAAATTGGCAGTTGAATCAATTTGTCGCATACGACAAATTACGACAAATTGACAGTTGAACCAATTTGTCGCATACGACAATTTGACAGTTGAACCAATTTGTCGCATACGACAAATTGACAGTAGTACCAATTTGTCGCATACGACAAATTGAGAGTTGAACCAAATTGTCGCATACGACAAATTGACAGTTGAACCAATTTGTCGCATACGACAAATTGACAGTACTACCAATTTGTCGCATACGACAAATTGAGAGTTGATCCAATTTGTCGCATACGACAAATTGACAGTTGATCCAATTTGTCGCATACGACAAATTGATACTACTGTCAATTAAGAACAAATCGGTACTACTGTCAATTTGTCGCATGCGAGAAATTGGTTCAATTGCCAATTTGTCGTATGCGACAAATTGGATCAGCTGTCAATTTGTCGTATGCGACAAATTGGTACTACTGTCAATTTGTCGTATGCGACAAATTGACAGTTGAACCAAATTGTCGCATACGACAAATTGACAGTAGCACCAATTTGTCGCATACAACAAACTGACAGTTGAATCAGTTTGTCGCATACGACAAATTGACAGTTAAACCAATTTGTCGCATACGACAAATTGGCAGTTGAATCAATTTGTCGCATACGACAAATTACGACAAATTGACAGTTGAACCAATTTGTCGCATACGACAATTTGACAGTTGAACCAATTTGTCGCATACGACAAATTGACAGTAGTACCAATTTGTCGCATACGACAAATTGAGAGTTGAACCAAATTGTCGCATACGACAAATTGACAGTTGAACCAATTTGTCGCATACGACAAATTGACAGTACTACCAATTTGTCGCATACGACAAATTGAGAGTTGATCCAATTTGTCGCATACGACAAATTGACAGTTGATCCAATTTGTCGCATACGACAAATTGATACTACTGTCAATTAAGAACAAATCGGTACTACTGTCAATTTGTCGCATGCGAGAAATTGGTTCAATTGCCAATTTGTCGTATGCGACAAATTGGATCAGCTGTCAATTTGTCGTATGCGACAAATTGGTACTACTGTCAATTTGTCGTATGCGACAAATTGACAGTTGAACCAATTTGTCGCATACGACAAATTGACAGTAGCACCAATTTGTCGCATACAACAAACTGACAGTTGAATCAGTTTGTCGCATACGACAAATTGACAGTTAAACCAATTTGTCGCATACGACAAATTGGCAGTTGAATCAATTTGTCGCATACGACAAATTACGACAAATTGACAGTTGAACCAATTTGTCGCATACGACAATTTGACAGTTGAACCAATTTGTCGCATACGACAAATTGACAGTAGTACCAATTTGTCGCATACGACAAATTGAGAGTTGAACCAAATTGTCGCATACGACAAATTGACAGTTGAACCAATTTGTCGCATACGACAAATTGACAGTACTACCAATTTGTCGCATACGACAAATTGAGAGTTGAACCAAATTGTCGCATACGACAAATTGACAGTAGTACCAATTTGTCGCAAACGGCAAATTGACAGTTGAATCAATTTGTCGCATACGACAAATTGACAGTACTACCAATTTGTCGCATACGACAAATTGACAGTTGAACCAATTTGTCGCATACGACAAATTGTCAGTTGAACCAATTTGTCGCATACGACAAATTGACAGTAGTACCAATTTGTCGCATACGACAAATTGAGAGTTGAACCAAATTGTCGCATACGACAAATTGACAGTTGAACCAATTTGTCGCATACGACAAATTGACACTTGAACCTATTTGTCGCATACGACAAATTGACAGAAGCACCAATTTGTCGCATACGACAAATTGACAGTTGAATCAATTTGTCGCACACGACAAATTGACAGTTAAACCAATTTGTCGCATACGACAAATTGACTGTTGAATCAATTTGTCGTATACGACAAATTGACAGTTGAACCAATTTGTCGCATACGACAAATTGACAGTTGAACCAATTTGTCGCATACGACAAATTGACAGTTGAACCAAATTGTCGCATACGACAAATTGACAGTTGAACCAATTTGTCGCATACGACAAATTGTCAGTTGAACCAATTTGTCGCATACGACAAATTGACAGTAGCACCAATTTGTCGCATACGACAAATTGAGAGTTGAACCAAATTGTCGCATACGACAAATTGACAGTTAAACCAATTTGTCGCATACGACAAATTGACAGTTGAATCAATTTGTCGTATACGACAAATTGACAGTTGAACCAATTTGTCGCATACGACAAATTGACAGTTGAACCAATTTGTCGCATATGACAAATTGACAGTTGAACCAATTTGTCGCATACGACAAATTGACAGTAGTACCAATTTGTCGCATACGACAAATTGAGAGTTGAACCAATTTGTCGCTTACGACAAATTGACAGTTGAACCAATTTGTCGCATACGACAAATTGACAGTAGTACCAATTTGTCGCATACGACAAATTGACAGTTGAACCAATTTGTCGCATACGACAAATTGACAGTAGTACCAATTTGTCGCATACGACAAATTGACAGTAGTACCAATTTGTCGCATACGACAAATTGACAGTTGAACCAATTTGTCGCATACGACAAATTGACAGTTGAACCAATTTGTCGCATTCGACAAATTGACAGTTGAATCAATTTGTCGCATTCGACAAATTGACAGTTGAATCAATTTGTCGCATACGACAAATTGACAGTAGTACTAATTTGTCGCATACGACAAATTGACAGTTGAACCAATTTGTCGCATACGACAAATTGACAGTTGAATCAATTTGTCGCATACGACAAATTGACAGTTAAACCGATTTGTCGCATACGACAAATTGACAGTTGAACCAATTTGTCGCATACGACAAATTGACAGTTGAACCAATTTGTCGCATACGACAAATTGACAGTTGAACCAATTTGTCGCATACGACAAATTGACAGTTGAACCAATTTGTCGCAAACGACAAATTGACAGTAGTACCAATTTGTCGCGTACGACAAATTGACAGTAGTAGCAATTTGTCGCATACGACAAATTGACAGTTAAACCGATTTGTCGCATACGACAAATTGACAGTTGAACCAATTTGTCGCATACGACAAATTGACAGTTGAACCAATTTGTCGCATACGACAAATTGACAGTTGAACCAATTTGTCGCAAACGACAAATTGACAGTAGTACCAATTTGTCGCGTACGACAAATTGACAGTAGTAGCAATTTGTCGCATACGACAAATTGACAGTAGTACCAATTTGTCGCATACGACAAATTGACAGTTGCACCAATTTGTCGCATACGACAAATTTACAGTTGAATCAATTTGACGCATACGACAAATTGACAGTTGATCCAATTTGTCGCATACGACAAATTGACAGTTGATCCAATTTGTCGCATACGACAAATTGATACTACTGTCAATTAAGAACAAATCGGTACTACTGTCAATTTGTCGTATGCGAGAAATTGGTTCAATTGCCAATTTGTCGTATGCGACAAATTGGATCAGCTGTCAATTTGTCGTATGCGACAAATTGGTACTACTGTCAATTTGTCGTATGCGACAAATTGACAGTAGTACCAATTTGTCGCGTACGACAAATTGACAGTAGTAGCAATTTGTCGCATACGACAAATTGACAGTAGTACCAATTTGTCGCATACGACAAATTGACAGTAGTACCAATTTGTCGCATACGACAAATTGACAGTTGCACCAATTTGTCGCATACGACAAATTGATACTACTGTCAATTAAGAACAAATCGGTACTACTGTCAATTTGTCGTATGCGAGAAATTGGTTCAATTGCCAATTTGTCGTATGCGACAAATTGGATCAGCTGTCAATTTGTCGTATGCGACAAATTGGTACTACTGTCAATTTGTCGTATGCGACAAATTGACAGTTGAACCAATTTGTCGCGTACGACAAATTGACAGTAGTACCAATTTGTCGCATGCGACAAATTGACAGTTGAACCAATTTGTCGCATACGACAAATTGACAGTTGAACCAATTTGTCGCATACGACAAATTGACAGTTGAACCAATTTGTCGCGTACGACAAATTGACAGTAGTACCAATTTGTCGCATACCACAAATTGACAGTAGTACCAATTTGTCGCATACGACAAATTGACAGTAGTACCAATTTGTCGCATACCACAAATTGACAGTAGTACCAATTTGTCGCATACGACAAATTGACAGTTGAACCAATTTGTCGCATACGACAAATTGACAGTAGTACCAATTTGTCGCATACGACAAATTGACAGTAGTACCAATTTGTCGCATACGACAAATTGACAGTAGTACCAACTTGTCGCATACGACAATTTGACAGTAGTACCAATTTGTCGCATACGACAAATTGACAGTAGTACCAATTTGTCGCATACGACAAATTGACAGTTGAACCAATTTGTCGCATACGACAAATTGACAGTCGAATCAATTTGTCGCATACGACAAATTGACAGTTGAACCAATTTGTCGCATACGACAAATTGACAGTTGAATCAATTTGTCGCATACGACAAATTGACAGTAGTACCAATTTGTCGCATACGACAAATTGACAGTAGTACCAATTTGTCGCATACGACAAATTGACAGTTGAACCAATTTGTCGCATACGACAAATTGACAGTTGAATCAATTTGTCGCATACGACAGATTGACAGTAGTACCAATTTGTCGCATACGACAAATTGACAGTTGAACCAATTTGTCGCATACGACAAATTGTCAGTAGTACCAATTTGTCGCATACGACAAATTGACAGTAGTACCAATTTGTCGCATACGACAAATTGACAGTTGAACCAATTTGTCGCATACGACAAAGTGACAGTAGTACCAATTTGTCGCATACGACAAATTGACAGTCGAATCAATTTGTCGCATACGACAAATTGACAGTTGAACCAATTTGTCGCATACGACAAATTAACAGTTGAACCAATTTGTCGCATACGACAAATTGACAGTTGAACCAATTTGTCGCATACGACAAATTGGTAGTGCTGTCAATTTGTCGTATGCGACAAGTTGGTTCAACTGTCAAATTGTCGTATGCGACAAATTGATTCAACTGTCAATTTGCCGTTTGCGACAAATTGGTACTACTGTCAATTTGTCGTATGCGACAAATTGGTACTACTGTCAATTTGTCGTATGCGACAAATTGGTTCAACTGTCAATTTGTCGTATGCGACAAATTGGTTCAACTGTCAATTTGTCGTAATCGTATGCGACAAATTGATTCAACTGTCAATTTGCCGTTGGCGACAAATTGGTACTACTGTCAATTTGTCGTATGCGACAAATTGGTTCAACTGTTAATTTGTCGTATGCGACAAATTGGTACTACTGTCAATTTGTCGTATGCGACAAATTGGTTCAACTGTCAATTTGTCGTATGCGACAAATTGATTCAACTGTCAATTTGCCGTTTGCGACAAATTGGTACTACTGTCAATTTGTCGTATGCGACAAATTGGTACTACTGTCAATTTGTCGTATGCGACAAATTGGTACTACTGTCAATTTGTCGTATGCGACAAATTGGTTTAACTGTCAATTTGTCGTATGCGACAAATTGGTACTACTGTAAATTTGTCGTATGCGACAAATTGGTACTACTGTCAATTTGTCGTATGCGACAAATTGGTACTACTGTCAATTTGTCGTATGCGAAAAAATGGTGCAACTGTCAATTTGTCGTATGCGACAAATTGGTACTACTGTCAATTTGTCGTATGCGACAAATTGGTACTACTGTCAATTTGTCGTATGCGACAAATTGGTTTAACTGTCAATTTGTCGTATGCGACAAATTGGTACTACTGTAAATTTGTCGTATGCGACAAATTGGTACTACTGTCAATTTGTCGTATGCGACAAATTGGTTTAACTGTCAATTTGTCGTATGCGACAAATTGGTACTACTGTAAATTTGTCGTATGCGACAAATTGGTACTACTGTCAATTTGTCGTATGCGACAAATTGGTACTACTGTCAATTTGTCGTATGCGAAAAATTGGTGCAACTGTCAATTTGTCGTATGCAACAAATTGGTACTACTGTCAATTTGTCGTATGCGACAAATTGGTACTACTGTCAATTTGTCGTATGCGACAAATTGGCAATTGAACCAATTTCTCGCATACGACAAATTGACAGTAGTACCAATTTGTCGCATACGACAAATTGACAGTTGAACCAATTTGTCGCATACGACAAATTGACAGTTGAATCAATTTGTCGCATACGACAGATTGACAGTAGTACCAATTTGTCGCATACGACAAATTGACAGTTGAACCAATTTGTCGCATACGACAAATTGTCAGTAGTACCAATTTGTCGCATACGACAAATTGACAGTAGTACCAATTTGTCGCATACGACAAATTGACAGTTGAACCAATTTGTCGCATACGACAAAGTGACAGTAGTACCAATTTGTCGCATACGACAAATTGACAGTCGAATCAATTTGTCGCATACGACAAATTGACAGTTGAACCAATTTGTCGCATACGACAAATTGACAGTTGAACCAATTTGTCGCATACGACAAATTGACAGTTGAACCAATTTGTCGCATACGACAAATTGACAGTTGAACCAATTTGTCGCATACGACAAAATTGGTTTAACTGTCAATTTGTCGTATGCGACAAATTGGTAGTGCTGTCAATTTGTCGTATGCGACAAGTTGGTTCAACTGTCAAATTGTCGTATGCGACAAATTGATTCAACTGTCAATTTGCCGTTTGCGACAAATTGGTACTACTGTCAATTGACAGTTGAACCAATTTGTCGCATACGACAAATTGACAGTTGAACCAATTTGTCGCGTACGACAAATTGACAGTAGTACCAATTTGTCGCATGCGACAAATTGACAGTTGAACCAATTTGTCGCATACGACAAATTGACACAAATTGATTCAACTGTCAATTTGTCGCATACGACAAATTGACAGTTGAATCAATTTGTCGCATACGACAAATTGACAGGTGAATCAATTTGTCGCATACGACAAATTGACAGTTGAACCAATTTGTCGCATACGACAAATTGACAGTTGCATCAATTTGTCGCATACGACAAATTGACAGTTGAACCAATTTGTCGCATACGACAAATTGACAGTTGAACCAATTTGTCGCATACGACAAATTGACAGTTGAACCAATTTGTCGCATACGACAAATTGACAGTTGAACCAATTTGTCGCTAACGACAAAATTGGTTTAACTGTCAATTTGTCGTATGCGACAAATTGGTAGTGCTGTCAATTTGTCGTATGCGACCAGTTGGTTCAACTGTCAATTTGTCGTATGCGACAAATTGGTTCAACTGTCAATTTGTCGTATGCGACAAATTGGTTCAACTGTCAATTGACAGTAGTACCAATTTGTCGCAAACGGCAAATTGACAGTTGAATCAATTTGTCGCATTCGACAAATTGACAGTTGAACCAATTTTGTCGTTAGCGACAAATTGGTTCAACTGTCAATTTGTCGTATGCGACAAATTGGTACTACTGTCAATTTGTCGTATGCGACAAATTGGTTCAACTGTCAATTTGTCGTATGCGACAAATTGGTACTACTGTAAATTTGTCGTATGCGACAAATTGGTACTACTGTCAATTTGTCGTATGCGAAAAATTGGTGCAACTGTCAATTTGTCGTATGCGACAAATTGGTACTACTGTCAATTTGTCGTATGCGACAAATTGGTACTACTGTCAATTTGTCGTATGCGACAAATTGGTACTACTGTCAATTTGTCGTATGCGACAAATTGGCAATTGAACCAATTTCTCGCATACGACAAATTGACAGTAGTACCGATTTGTTCTTAATTGACAGTAGTATCAATTTGTCGTATGCGAAAAATTGGATCAGCTGTCAATTTGTCGTATGCGACAAATTGGTTCAACTGTCAATTTGTCGTATGCGACAAATTGGTACTACTGTCAATTTGTCGTATGCGAAAAATTGGTGCAACTGTCAATTTGTCGTATGCGACAAATTGGTACTACTGTCAATTTGTCGTATGCGACAAATTGGTACTACTGTCAATTTGTCGTATGCGACAAATTGGTACTACTGTCAATTTGTCGTATGCGACAAATTGGCAATTGAACCAATTTCTCGTATACGACAAATTGACAGTAGTACCGATTTGTTCTTAATTGACAGTAGTATCAATTTGTCGTATGCGAAAAATTGGATCAGCTGTCAATTTGTCGTATGCGACAAACTGGTACTACTGTCAATTTGTCGTATGCGAAAAATTCGTTCAAGTGTCAATTTGTCGTATGCGACAAATTGGTTCAACTGTCAATTTGTCGTATGCGACAATTTTGTTCAACTCTCAATTTGTCGTATGCGACAAATTGGTACTACTGTCAATTTGTCGTATGCGACAAATTGGTTCAACTCTCAATTTGTCGTATGCGACAAATTGGTTCAACTGTCAATTTGTCGTATGCGACAAATTGGTAGTACTGTCAATTTGTCGTATGCGATAAATTGATTCAACTGTCAATTTGCCGTTTGCGACAAATTGGTACTACTGTCAATTTGTCGTATGCGACAAATTGGTTCAACTGTCAATTTGTCGTATGCGACAAATTGGTACTACTGTCAATTTGTCGTATGCGACAAATTGGTTCAACTGTCAATTTGTCGTATGCGACAAATTGGTTCAACTGTCAATTTGTCGTAATCGTATGCGACAAATTGATTCAACTGTCAATTTGCCGTTGGCGACAAATTGGTACTACTGTCAATTTGTCGTATGCGACAAATTGGTTCAACTGTTAATTTGTCGTATGCGACAAATTGGTACTACTGTCAATTTGTCGTATGCGACAAATTGGTTCAACTGTCAATTTGTCGTATGCGACAAATTGATTCAACTGTCAATTTGCCGTTTGCGACAAATTGGTACTACTGTCAATTTGTCGTATGCGACAAATTGGTACTACTGTCAATTTGTCGTTTGCGACAAATTGGTACTACTGTCAATTTGTCGTATGCGACAAATTGGTTTAACTGTCAATTTGTCGTATGCGACAAATTGGTACTACTGTAAATTTGTCGTATGCGACAAATTGGTACTACTGTCAATTTGTCGTATGCGACAAATTGGTACTACTGTCAATTTGTCGTATGCGAAAAAATGGTGCAACTGTCAATTTGTCGTATGCGACAAATTGGTACTACTGTCAATTTGTCGTATGCGACAAATTGGTACTACTGTCAATTTGTCGTATGCGACAAATTGGTTTAACTGTCAATTTGTCGTATGCGACAAATTGGTACTACTGTAAATTTGTCGTATGCGACAAATTGGTACTACTGTCAATTTGTCGTATGCGACAAATTGGTTTAACTGTCAATTTGTCGTATGCGACAAATTGGTACTACTGTAAATTTGTCGTATGCGACAAATTGGTACTACTGTCAATTTGTCGTATGCGACAAATTGGTACTACTGTCAATTTGTCGTATGCGAAAAATTGGTGCAACTGTCAATTTGTCGTATGCAACAAATTGGTACTACTGTCAATTTGTCGTATGCGACAAATTGGTACTACTGTCAATTTGTCGTATGCGACAAATTGGCAATTGAACCAATTTCTCGCATACGACAAATTGACAGTAGTACCGATTTGTTCTTAATTGACAGTAGTATTAATTTGTCGTATGCGACAAATTGGATCAGCTGTCAATTTGTCGTATGCGACAAATTGGTTCAACTGTCAATTTGTCGTATGCGTCAAATTGATTCAACTGTAAATTTGTCGTATGCGACAAATTGGTTCAACTGTCAATTTGTCGTATGCAACAAATCGGTACTACTGTCAATTTGTCGTATGCGAGAAATTGGTTCAATTGTCAATTTGTCGTATGCGACAAATTGGTAGTACTGTCAATTTGTCGTTTGCGACAAGTTGGTACTACTGTCAATTTGTCGTATGCGACAAATTGGTACTACTGTCAATTTGTCGTATGCGACAAATTGATTCAACTGTCAATTTGTCGAATGCGACAAATTGATTCAACTGTAAATTTGTCGTTTGCGACAAATTGGTACTACTGTCAATTTGTCGTATGCGACAAATTGGTACTACTGTCAATTTGTCGAATGCGACAAATTGGTTCAACTGTCAATTTGTCGTATGCGACAAATTGGTACTACTGTCAATTTGTCGTATGCGACAAATTGGTTCAACTGTCAATTTGTCGTATGCGACAAATTGATTCAACTGTCAATTTGCCGTTTGCGACAAATTGGTACTACTGTCAATTTGTCGTATGCGACAAATTGGTACTACTGTCAATTTGTCGTATGCGACAAATTGGTACTACTGTCAATTTGTCGTATGCGACAAATTGGTTCAACTGTCAATTTGTCGTATGCGACAAATTGATTCAACTGTCAATTTGCCGTTTGCGACAAATTGGTACTACTGTCAATTTGTCGTATGCGACAAATTGGTACTACTGTCAATTTGTCGTATGCGACAAATTGGTACTACTGTCAATTTGTCGTATGCGACAAATTGGTTTAACTGTCAATTTGTCGTATGCGACAAATTGGTACTACTGTAAATTTGTCGTATGCGACAAATTGGTACTACTGTCAATTTGTCGTATGCGACAAATTGGTACTACTGTCAATTTGTCGTATGCGAAAAAATGGTGCAACTGTCAATTTGTCGTATGCGACAAATTGGTACTACTGTCAATTTGTCGTATGCGACAAATTGGTACTACTGTCAATTTGTCGTATGCGACAAATTGGTTTAACTGTCAATTTCTCGTATGCGACAAATTGGTACTACTGTAAATTTGTCGTATGCGACAAATTGGTACTACTGTCAATTTGTCGTATGCGACAAATTGGTTTAACTGTCAATTTGTCGTATGCGACAAATTGGTACTACTGTAAATTTGTCGTATGCGACAAATTGGTACTACTGTCAATTTGTCGTATGCGACAAATTGGTACTACTGTCAATTTGTCGTATGCGAAAAATTGGTGCAACTGTCAATTTGTCGTATGCAACAAATTGGTACTACTGTCAATTTGTCGTATGCGACAAATTGGTACTACTGTCAATTTGTCGTATGCGACAAATTGGCAATTGAACCAATTTCTCGCATACGACAAATTGACAGTAGTACCGATTTGTTCTTAATTGACAGTAGTATTAATTTGTCGTATGCGACAAATTGGATCAGCTGTCAATTTGTCGTATGCGACAAATTGGTTCAACTGTCAATTTGTCGTTTGCGTCAAATTGATTCAACTGTAAATTTGTCGTATGCGACAAATTGGTAGTACTGTCAATTTGTCGTTTGCGACAAGTTGGTACTACTGTCAATTTGTCGTATGCGACTAATTGGTACTACTGTCAATTTGTCGTATGCGACAAATTGATTCAACTGTCAATTTGTCGAATGCGACAAATTGATTCAACTGTAAATTTGTCGTTTGCGACAAATTGGTACTACTGTCATTTTGTCGTATGCGACAAATTGGTACTACTGTCAATTTGTCGAATGCGACAAATTGGTTCAACTGTCAATTTGTCGTATGCGACAAATTGGTACTACTGTCAATTTGTCGTATGCGACAAATTGGTTCAACTGTCAATTTGTCGTATGCGACAAATTGGTTCAACTGTCAATTTGTCGTATGCGACAAATTGGTTCAACTGTCAATTTGTCGAATGCGACAAATTGGTACTACTGTCAATTTGTCGTATGCGACAAATTGGTACTACTGTCAATTTGTCGTATGCGAAAAATTCGTTCAAGTGTCAATTTGTCGTATGCGACAAATTGGTTCAACTGTCAATTTGTCGTATGCGACAATTTTGTTCAACTTTTAATTTGTCGTATGCGACAAATTGGTACTACTGTCAATTTGTCGTATGCGACAAATTGGTTCAACTGCCAATTTGTCGTATGCGACAAATTGGTTCAACTGTTAATTTGTCGTATGCGACAAATTGGTACTACTGTAAATTTGTCGTATGCGACAAATTGGTACTACTGTCAATTTGTCGTTTGCGACAAATTGGTTTAACTGTCAATTTGTCGTATGCGACAAATTGGTACTACTGTAAATTTGTCGTATGCGACAAATTGGTACTACTGTCAATTTGTCGTATGCGACAAATTGGTACTACTGTCAATTTGTCGTATGCGAAAAATTGGTGCAACTGTCAATTTGTCGTATGCAACAAATTGGTACTACTGTCAATTTGTCGTATGCGACAAATTGGTACTACTGTCAATTTGTCGTATGCGACAAATTGGCAATTGAACCAATTTCTCGCATACGACAAATTGACAGTAGTACCGATTTGTTCTTAATTGACAGTAGTATTAATTTGTCGTATGCGACAAATTGGATCAGCTGTCAATTTGTCGTATGCGACAAATTGGTTCAACTGTCAATTTGTCGTATGCGTCAAATTGATTCAACTGTAAATTTGTCGTATGCGACAAATTGGTTCAACTGTCAATTTGTCGTATGCAACAAATCGGTACTACTGTCAATTTGTCGTATGCGAGAAATTGGTTCAATTGTCAATTTGTCGTATGCGACAAATTGGTAGTACTGTCAATTTGTCGTTTGCGACAAGTTGGTACTACTGTCAATTTGTCGTATGCGACTAATTGGTACTACTGTCAATTTGTCGTATGCGACAAATTGATTCAACTGTCAATTTGTCGAATGCGACAAATTGATTCAACTGTAAATTTGTCGTTTGCGACAAATTGGTACTACTGTCAATTTGTCGTATGCGACAAATTGGTACTACTGTCAATTTGTCGAATGCGACAAATTGGTTCAACTGTCAATTTGTCGTATGCGACAAATTGGTACTACTGTCAATTTGTCGTATGCGACAAATTGGTTCAACTGTCAATTTGTCGTATGCGACAAATTGGTTCAACTGTCAATTTGTCGTATGCGACAAATTGGTTCAACTGTCAATTTGTCGAATGCGACAAATTGGTACTACTGTCAATTTGTCGTATGCGACAAATTGGTACTACTGTCAATTTGTCGTATGCGAAAAATTCGTTCAAGTGTCAATTTGTCGTATGCGACAAATTGGTTCAACTGTCAATTTGTCGTATGCGACAATTTTGTTCAACTTTTAATTTGTCGTATGCGACAAATTGGTACTACTGTCAATTTGTCGTATGCGACAAATTGGTTCAACTGCCAATTTGTCGTATGCGACAAATTGGTTCAACTGTCAATTTGTCGTATGCGACAAATTGGTACTACTGTGAATTTGTCGTATGCGACAAATTGGTACTACTGTCAATTTGTCGTATGCGACAAATTGGTTTAACTGTCAATTTGTCGTATGCGACAAATTGGTACTACTGTAAATTTGTCGTATGCGACAAATTGGTACTACTGTCAATTTGTCGTATGCGACAAATTGGTACTACTGTCAATTTGTCGTATGCGAAAAATTGGTGCAACTGTCAATTTGTCGTATGCAACAAATTGGTACTACTGTCAATTTGTCGTATGCGACAAATTGGTACTACTGTCAATTTGTCGTATGCGACAAATTGGCAATTGAACCAATTTCTCGCATACGACAAATTGACAGTAGTACCGATTTGTTCTTAATTGACAGTAGTATTAATTTGTCGTATGCGACAAATTGGATCAGCTGTCAATTTGTCGTATGCGACAAATTGGTTCAACTGTCAATTTGTCGTATGCGTCAAATTGATTCAACTGTAAATTTGTCGTATGCGACAAATTGGTTCAACTGTCAATTTGTCGTATGCAACAAATCGGTACTACTGTCAATTTGTCGTATGCGAGAAATTGGTTCAATTGTCAATTTGTCGTATGCGACAAATTGGTAGTACTGTCAATTTGTCGTTTGCGACAAGTTGGTACTACTGTCAATTTGTCGTATGCGACTAATTGGTACTACTGTCAATTTGTCGTATGCGACAAATTGATTCAACTGTCAATTTGTCGAATGCGACAAATTGATTCAACTGTAAATTTGTCGTTTGCGACAAATTGGTACTACTGTCAATTTGTCGTATGCGACAAATTGGTACTACTGTCAATTTGTCGAATGCGACAAATTGGTTCAACTGTCAATTTGTCGTATGCGACAAATTGGTACTACTGTCAATTTGTCGTATGCGACAAATTGGTTCAACTGTCAATTTGTCGTATGCGACAAATTGGTTCAACTGTCAATTTGTCGTATGCGACAAATTGGTTCAACTGTCAATTTGTCGAATGCGACAAATTGGTACTACTGTCAATTTGTCGTATGCGACAAATTGGTACTACTGTCAATTTGTCGTATGCGAAAAATTCGTTCAAGTGTCAATTTGTCGTATGCGACAAATTGGTTCAACTGTCAATTTGTCGTATGCGACAATTTTGTTCAACTTTTAATTTGTCGTATGCGACAAATTGGTACTACTGTCAATTTGTCGTATGCGACAAATTGGTTCAACTGCCAATTTGTCGTATGCGACAAATTGGTTCAACTGTCAATTTGTCGTATGCGACAAATTGGTAGTACTGTCAATTTGTCGTATGCGATAAATTGATTCAACTGTCAATTTGCCGTTTGCGACAAATTGGTACTACTGTCAATTTGTCGTATGCGACAAATTGGTTCAACTGTCAATTTGTCGTATGCGACAAATTGGTACTACTGTCAATTTGTCGTATGCGACAAATTGGTTCAACTGTCAATTTGTCGTATGCGACAAATTGGTTCAACTGTCAATTTGTCGTAATCGTATGCGACAAATTGATTCAACTGTCAATTTGCCGTTTGCGACAAATTGGTACTACTGTCAATTTGTCGTATGCGACAAATTGGTTCAACTGTTAATTTGTCGTATGCGACAAATTGGTACTACTGTCAATTTGTCGTATGCGACAAATTGGTTAAACTGTCAATTTGTCGTATGCGACAAATTGATTCAACTGTCAATTTGCCGTTTGCGACAAATTGGTACTACTGTCAATTTGTCGTATGCGACAAATTGGTACTACTGTCAATTTGTCGTATGCGACAAATTGGTACTACTGTCAATTTGTCGTATGCGACAAATTGGTTCAACTGTCAATTTGTCGTATGCGACAAATTGGTACTACTGTAAATTTGTCGTATGCGACAAATTGGTACTACTGTCAATTTGTCGAATGCGACAAATTGGTTCAACTGTCAATTTGTCGTATGCGACAAATTGGTACTACTGTCAATTTGTCGTATGCGACAAATTGGTTCAACTGTCAATTTGTCGTATGCGACAAATTGGTTCAACTGTCAATTTGTCGTATGCGACAAATTGGTTCAACTGTCAATTTGTCGAATGCGACAAATTGGTACTACTGTCAATTTGTCGTATGCGACAAATTGGTACTACTGTCAATTTGTCGTATGCGAAAAATTCGTTCAAGTGTCAATTTGTCGTATGCGACAAATTGGTTCAACTGTCAATTTGTCGTATGCGACAATTTTGTTCAACTTTTAATTTGTCGTATGCGACAAATTGGTACTACTGTCAATTTGTCGTATGCGACAAATTGGTTCAACTGCCAATTTGTCGTATGCGACAAATTGGTTCAACTTTCAATTTGTCGTATGCGACAAATTGGTACAACTGTAAATTTGTCGTATGCGACAAATTGGTACTACTGTCAATTTGTCGTATGCGACAAATTGGTTTAACTGTCAATTTGTCGTATGCGACAAATTGGTACTACTGTAAATTTGTCGTATGCGACAAATTGGTACTACTGTCAATTTGTCGTATGCGACAAATTGGTACTACTGTCAATTTGTCGTATGCGAAAAATTGGTGCAACTGTCAATTTGTCGTATGCAACAAATTGGTACTACTGTCAATTTGTCGTATGCGACAAATTGGTACTACTGTCAATTTGTCGTATGCGACAAATTGGCAATTGAACCAATTTCTCGCATACGACAAATTGACAGTAGTACCGATTTGTTCTTAATTGACAGTAGTATTAATTTGTCGTATGCGACAAATTGGATCAGCTGTCAATTTGTCGTATGCGACAAATTGGTTCAACTGTCAATTTGTCGTATGCGTCAAATTGATTCAACTGTAAATTTGTCGTATGCGACAAATTGGTTCAACTGTCAATTTGTCGTATGCAACAAATCGGTACTACTGTCAATTTGTCGTATGCGAGAAATTGGTTCAATTGTCAATTTGTCGTATGCGACAAATTGGTAGTACTGTCAATTTGTCGTTTGCGACAAGTTGGTACTACTGTCAATTTGTCGTATGCGACTAATTGGTACTACTGTCAATTTGTCGTATGCGACAAATTGATTCAACTGTCAATTTGTCGAATGCGACAAATTGATTCAACTGTAAATTTGTCGTTTGCGACAAATTGGTACTACTGTCAATTTGTCGTATGCGACAAATTGGTACTACTGTCAATTTGTCGAATGCGACAAATTGGTTCAACTGTCAATTTGTCGTATGCGACAAATTGGTACTACTGTCAATTTGTCGTATGCGACAAATTGGTTCAACTGTCAATTTGTCGTATGCGACAAATTGGTTCAACTGTCAATTTGTCGTATGCGACAAATTGGTTCAACTGTCAATTTGTCGAATGCGACAAATTGGTACTACTGTCAATTTGTCGTATGCGACAAATTGGTACTACTGTCAATTTGTCGTATGCGAAAAATTCGTTCAAGTGTCAATTTGTCGTATGCGACAAATTGGTTCAACTGTCAATTTGTCGTATGCGACAATTTTGTTCAACTTTTAATTTGTCGTATGCGACAAATTGGTACTACTGTCAATTTGTCGTATGCGACAAATTGGTTCAACTGCCAATTTGTCGTATGCGACAAATTGGTTCAACTGTCAATTTGTCGTATGCGACAAATTGGTAGTACTGTCAATTTGTCGTATGCGATAAATTGATTCAACTGTCAATTTGCCGTTTGCGACAAATTGGTACTACTGTCAATTTGTCGTATGCGACAAATTGGTTCAACTGTCAATTTGTCGTATGCGACAAATTGGTACTACTGTCAATTTGTCGTATGCGACAAATTGGTTCAACTGTCAATTTGTCGTATGCGACAAATTGGTTCAACTGTCAATTTGTCGTAATCGTATGCGACAAATTGATTCAACTGTCAATTTGCCGTTTGCGACAAATTGGTACTACTGTCAATTTGTCGTATGCGACAAATTGGTTCAACTGTTAATTTGTCGTATGCGACAAATTGGTACTACTGTCAATTTGTCGTATGCGACAAATTGGTTCAACTGTCAATTTGTCGTATGCGACAAATTGATTCAACTGTCAATTTGCCGTTTGCGACAAATTGGTACTACTGTCAATTTGTCGTATGCGACAAATTGGTACTACTGTCAATTTGTCGTATGCGACAAATTGGTACTACTGTCAATTTGTCGTATGCGACAAATTGGTTCAACTGTCAATTTGTCGTATGCGACAAATTGGTACTACTGTAAATTTGTCGTATGCGACAAATTGGTACTACTGTCAATTTGTCGTATGCGACAAATTGGTACTACTGTCAATTTGTCGTATGCGAAAAATTGGTGCAACTGTCAATTTGTCGTATGCGACAAATTGGTACTACTGTCAATTTGTCGTATGCGACAAATTGGTACTACTGTCAATTTGTCGTATGCGACAAATTGGCAATTGAACCAAATTCTCGCATACGACAAATTGACAGTAGTACCGATTTGTTCTTAATTGACAGTAGTATTAATTTGTCGTATGCGACAAATTGGATCAGCTGTCAATTTGTCGTATGCGACAAATTGGTTCAACTGTCAATTTGTCGTATGCGTCAAATTGATTCAACTGTAAATTTGTCGTATGCGACAAATTGGTTCAACTGTCAATTTGTCGTATGCAACAAATCGGTACTACTGTCAATTTGTCGTATGCGAGAAATTGGTTCAATTGTCAATTTGTCGTATGCGACAAATTGGTAGTACTGTCAATTTGTCGTTTGCGACAAGTTGGTACTACTGTCAATTTGTCGTATGCGACTAATTGGTACTACTGTCAATTTGTCGTATGCGACAAATTGATTCAACTGTCAATTTGTCGAATGCGACAAATTGATTCAACTGTAAATTTGTCGTTTGCGACAAATTGGTACTACTGTCAATTTGTCGTATGCGACAAATTGGTACTACTGTCAATTTGTCGAATGCGACAAATTGGTTCAACTGTCAATTTGTCGTATGCGACAAATTGGTACTACTGTCAATTTGTCGTATGCGACAAATTGGTTCAACTGTCAATTTGTCGTATGCGACAAATTGGTTCAACTGTCAATTTGTCGTATGCGACAAATTGGTTCAACTGTCAATTTGTCGAATGCGACAAATTGGTACTACTGTCAATTTGTCGTATGCGACAAATTGGTACTACTGTCAATTTGTCGTATGCGAAAAATTCGTTCAAGTGTCAATTTGTCGTATGCGACAAATTGGTTCAACTGTCAATTTGTCGTATGCGACAATTTTGTTCAACTTTTAATTTGTCGTATGCGACAAATTGGTACTACTGTCAATTTGTCGTATGCGACAAATTGGTTCAACTGCCAATTTGTCGTATGCGACAAATTGGTTCAACTGTCAATTTGTCGTATGCGACAAATTGGTAGTACTGTCAATTTGTCGTATGCGATAAATTGATTCAACTGTCAATTTGCCGTTTGCGACAAATTGGTACTACTGTCAATTTGTCGTATGCGACAAATTGGTTCAACTGTCAATTTGTCGTATGCGACAAATTGGTACTACTGTCAATTTGTCGTATGCGACAAATTGGTTCAACTGTCAATTTGTCGTATGCGACAAATTGGTTCAACTGTCAATTTGTCGTAATCGTATGCGACAAATTGATTCAACTGTCAATTTGCCCTTTGCGACAAATTGGTACTACTGTCAATTTGTCGTATGCGACAAATTGGTTCAACTGTTAATTTGTCGTATGCGACAAATTGGTACTACTGTCAATTTGTCGTATGCGACAAATTGGTTCAACTGTCAATTTGTCGTATGCGACAAATTGATTCAACTGTCAATTTGCCGTTTGCGACAAATTGGTACTACTGTCAATTTGTCGTATGCGACAAATTGGTACTACTGTCAATTTGTCGTATGCGACAAATTGGTACTACTGTCAATTTGTCGTATGCGACAAATTGGTTCAACTGTCAATTTGTCGTATGCGACAAATTGGTACTACTGTAAATTTGTCGTATGCGACAAATTGGTACTACTGTCAATTTGTCGTATGCGACAAATTGGTACTACTGTCAATTTGTCGTATGCGAAAAATTGGTGCAACTGTCAATTTGTCGTATGCGACAAATTGGTACTACTGTCAATTTGTCGTATGCGACAAATTGGTACTACTGTCAATTTGTCGTATGCGACAAATTGGCAATTGAACCAAATTCTCGCATACGACAAATTGACAGTAGTACCGATTTGTTCTTAATTGACAGTAGTATTAATTTGTCGTATGCGACAAATTGGATCAGCTGTCAATTTGTCGTATGCGACAAATTGGTTCAACTGTCAATTTGTCGTATGCGTCAAATTGATTCAACTGTAAATTTGTCGTATGCGACAAATTGGTTCAACTGTCAATTTGTCGTATGCAACAAATCGGTACTACTGTCAATTTGTCGTATGCGAGAAATTGGTTCAATTGTCAATTTGTCGTATGCGACAAAATGGTAGTACTGTCAATTTGTCGTTTGCGACAAGTTGGTACTACTGTCAATTTGTCGTATGCGACAAATTGGTACTACTGTCAATTTGTCGTATGCGACAAATTGATTCAACTGTCAATTTGTCGAATGCGACAAATTGATTCAACTGTAAATTTGTCGTATGCGACAAATTGGTACTACTGTCAATTTGTCGTATGCGACAAATTGATACTACTGTCAATTTGTCGTATGCGACAAATTGATTCAACTGTCAATTTGTCGAATGCGACAAATTGGTTCAACTGTCAATTTGTCGTATGCGACAAATTGGTACTACTGTCAATTTGTCGTATGCGACAAATTGGTTCAACTGTCAATTTGTCGTATGCGACAAATTGGTTCAACTGTCAATTTGTCGTATGCGACAAATTGGTGCTACTGTCAATTTGTCGTATGCGACAAATTGGTTCAACTGTCAATTTGTCGTATGCGACAAATTGGTACTACTGTCAATTTGTCGTATGCGACAAATTGGTTCAACTGTCAATTTGTCGTATGCGACAAATTGGTTCAACTGTCAATTTGTCGTAATTTGTCGTATGCGACAAATTGATTCAACTGTCAATTTGTCGTATGCGACAAATTGGTGCTACTGTCAATTTGTCGTATGCGACAAATTGGTTCAAGTGTCAATTTGTCGTATGCGACAAATTGGTTCAACTGTCAATTTGTCGTATGCGACAATTTTGTTCAACTCTCAATTTGTCGTATGCGACAAATTGGTACTACTGTCAATTTGTCGTATGCGACAAATTGGTTCAACTGTCAATTTGTCGTATGCGACAAATTGGTTCAACTGTCAATTTGTCGTATGCGACAAATTGATAGTACTGTCAATTTGTCGTATGCGATAAATTGATTCAACTGTCAATTTGCCGTTTGCGACAAATTGGTACTACTGTCAATTACGACAAATTGACAGTAGTACCAATTTGTCGCATACGACAAATTGACAGTTGCACCAGTTTGTCGCATACGACAAATTTACAGTTGAATCATTTTGACGCTAACGACAAATTGACAGTTGAACCAATTTGTCGCATACGACAAATTGACAGTTGATCCAATTTGTCGCATACGACAAATTGACAGTTGATCCAATTTGTCGCATACGACAAATTGATACTACTGTCAATTAAGAACAAATCGGTACTACTGTCAATTTGTCGCATGCGAGAAATTGGTTCAATTGCCAATTTGTCGTATGCGACAAATTGGATCAGCTGTCAATTTGTCGTATGCGACAAATTGGTACTACTGTCAATTTGTCGTATGCGACAAATTGACAGTTGAACCAATTTGTCGCATACGACAAATTGACAGTAGCACCAATTTGTCGCATACAACAAACTGACAGTTGAATCAGTTTGTCGCATACGACAAATTGACAGTTAAACCAATTTGTCGCATACGACAAATTGGCAGTTGAATCAATTTGTCGCATACGACAAATTACGACAAATTGACAGTTGAACCAATTTGTCGCATACGACAATTTGACAGTTGAACCAATTTGTCGCATACGACAAATTGACAGTAGTACCAATTTGTCGCATACGACAAATTGAGAGTTGAACCAAATTGTCGCATACGACAAATTGACAGTTGAACCAATTTGTCGCATACGACAAATTGACAGTACTACCAATTTGTCGCATACGACAAATTGAGAGTTGAACCAAATTGTCGCATACGACAAATTGACAGTAGTACCAATTTGTCGCAAACGGCAAATTGACAGTTGAATCAATTTGTCGCATACGACAAATTGACAGTACTACCAATTTGTCGCATACGACAAATTGACAGTTGAACCAATTTGTCGCATACGACAAATTGACAGTACTACCAATTTGTCGCATACGACAAATTGAGAGTTGAACCAAATTGTCGCATACGACAAATTGACAGTAGTACCAATTTGTCGCAAACGGCAAATTGACAGTTGAATCAATTTGTCGCATACGACAAATTGACAGTACTACCAATTTGTCGCATACGACAAATTGACAGTTGAACCAATTTGTCGCATACGACAAATTGTCAGTTGAACCAATTTGTCGCATACGACAAATTGACAGTAGTACCAATTTGTCGCATACGACAAATTGAGAGTTGAACCAAATTGTCGCATACGACAAATTGACAGTTGAACCAATTTGTCGCATACGACAAATTGACACTTGAACCTATTTGTCGCATACGACAAATTGACAGAAGCACCAATTTGTCGCATACGACAAATTGACAGTTGAATCAATTTGTCGCACACGACAAATTGACAGTTAAACCAATTTGTCGCATACGACAAATTGACAGTTGAATCAATTTGTCGTATACGACAAATTGACAAATGAACCAATTTGTCGCATACGACAAATTGACAGTTGAACCAATTTGTCGCATACGACAAATTGACAGTTGAACCAAATTGTCGCATACGACAAATTGACAGTTGAACCAATTTGTCGCATACGACAAATTGTCAGTTGAACCAATTTGTCGCATACGACAAATTGACAGTAGCACCAATTTGTCGCATACGACAAATTGAGAGTTGAACCAAATTGTCGCATACGACAAATTGACAGTTAAACCAATTTGTCGCATACGACAAATTGACAGTTGAATCAATTTGTCGTATACGACAAATTGACAGTTGAACCAATTTGTCGCATACGACAAATTGACAGTTGAACCAATTTGTCGCATACGACAAATTGACAGTAGTACCAATTTGTCGCATACGACAAATTGACAGTAGTACCAATTTGTCGCATACGACAAATTGAGAGTTGAACCAATTTGTCGCTTACGACAAATTGACAGTTGAACCAATTTGTCGCATACGACAAATTGACAGTAGTACCAATTTGTCGCATACGACAAATTGACAGTTGAACCAATTTGTCGCATACGACAAATTGACAGTAGTACCAATTTGTCGCATACGACAAATTGACAGTAGTACCAATTTGTCGCATACGACAAATTGACAGTTGCACCAATTTGTCGCATACGACAAATTTACAGTTGAATCAATTTGACGCATACGACAAATTGACAGTTGATCCAATTTGTCGCATACGACAAATTGACAGTTGATCCAATTTGTCGCATACGACAAATTGATACTACTGTCAATTAAGAACAAATCGGTACTACTGTCAATTTGTCGTATGCGAGAAATTGGTTCAATTGCCAATTTGTCGTATGCGACAAATTGGATCAGCTGTCAATTTGTCGTATGCGACAAATTGGTACTACTGTCAATTTGTCGTATGCGACAAATTGACAGTTGAACCAATTTGTCGCATACGACAAATTGACAGTTGAACCAATTTGTCGCATACGACAAATTGACAGTTGAACCAATTTGTCGCATACGACAAATTGACAGTTGAACCAATTTGTCGCGTACGACAAATTGACAGTAGTACCAATTTGTCGCATGCGACAAATTGACAGTAGTACCAATTTGTCGCGTACGACAAATTGACAGTAGTAGCAATTTGTCGCATACGACAAATTGACAGTAGTACCAATTTGTCGCATACGACAAATTGACAGTAGTACCAATTTGTCGCATACGACAAATTGACAGTTGCACCAATTTGTCGCATACGACAAATTGATACTACTGTCAAATAAGAACAAATCGGTACTACTGTCAATTTGTCGTATGCGAGAAATTGGTTCAATTGCCAATTTGTCGTATGCGACAAATTGGATCAGCTGTCAATTTGTCGTATGCGACAAATTGGTACTACTGTCAATTTGTCGTATGCGACAAATTGACAGTTGAACCAATTTGTCGCGTACGACAAATTGACAGTAGTACCAATTTGTCGCATGCCACAAATTGACAGTTGAACCAATTTGTCGCATACGACAAATTGACAGTTGAACCAATTTGTCGCATACGACAAATTGACAGTTGAACCAATTTGTCGCGTACGACAAATTGACAGTAGTACCAATTTGTCGCATACGACAAATTGACAGTAGTACCAATTTGTCGCATACGACAAATTGACAGTAGTACCAATTTGTCGCATACCACAAATTGACAGTAGTACCAATTTGTCGCATACGACAAATTGACAGTTGAACCAATTTGTCGCATACGACAAATTGACAGTAGTACCAATTTGTCGCATACGACAAATTGACAGTTGAACCAATTTGTCGCATACGACAAATTGACAGTTGAATCAATTTGTCGCATACGACAGATTGACAGTAGTACCAATTTGTCGCATACGACAAATTGACAGTTGAACCAATTTGTCGCATACGACAAATTGTCAGTAGTACCAATTTGTCGCATACGACAAATTGACAGTAGTACCAATTTGTCGCATACGACAAATTGACAGTTGAACCAATTTGTCGCATACGACAAAGTGACAGTAGTACCAATTTGTCGCATACGACAAATTGACAGTCGAATCAATTTGTCGCATACGACAAATTGACAGTTGAACCAATTTGTCGCATACGACAAATTGACAGTTGAACCAATTTGTCGCATACGACAAATTGACAGTTGAACCAATTTGTCGCATACGACAAATTGACAGTTGAACCAATTTGTCGCATACGACAAAATTGGTTTAACTGTCAATTTGTCGTATGCGACAAATTGGTAGTGCTGTCAATTTGTCGTATGCGACAAGTTGGTTCAACTGTCAAATTGTCGTATGCGACAAATTGATTCAACTGTCAATTTGCCGTTTGCGACAAATTGGTACTACTGTCAATTGACAGTTGAACCAATTTGTCGCATACGACAAATTGACAGTTGAACCAATTTGTCGCGTACGACAAATTGACAGTAGTACCAATTTGTCGCATGCGACAAATTGACAGTTGAACCAATTTGTCGCATACGACAAATTGACACAAATTGATTCAACTGTCAATTTGTCGCATACGACAAATTGACAGTTGAATCAATTTGTCGCATACGACAAATTGACAGGTGAATCAATTTGTCGCATACGACAAATTGACAGTTGAACCAATTTGTCGCATACGACAAATTGACAGTTGCATCAATTTGTCGCATACGACAAATTGACAGTTGAAGCAATTTGTCGCATACGACAAATTGACAGTTGAACCAATTTGTCGCATACGACAAATTGACAGTTGAACCAATTTGTCGCATACGACAAATTGACAGTTGAACCAATTTGTCGCTAACGACAAAATTGGTTTAACTGTCAATTTGTCGTATGCGACAAATTGGTAGTGCTGTCAATTTGTCGTATGCGACCAGTTGGTTCAACTGTCAATTTGCCTTTTGCGACAAATTGGTACTACTATCAATTGACAGTTGAACCAATTTGTCGCATACGACAAATTGACAGTTGAACCAATTTGTCGCATACGACAAATTGACAGTTGAACCAATTTGTCGCATACGACAAATTGACACAAATTGATTCAAATGTCAATTTGTTGCATACGACAAATTGACAGTTGAATCAATTTGTCGCATACGACAAATTGACAGGTGAATCAATTTGTCGTATGCGACAAATTGACAGTTGAACCAATTTGTCGCATACGACAAATTGACAGTTGAACCAATTTGTCGCATACGACAAATTGACAGTTGAACCAATTTGTCGCATACGACAAATTGACAGTTGAACTAATTTGTCGCGTACGACAAATTGACAGTAGTACCAATTTGTCGCATGCGACAAATTGACAGTTGAACCAATTTGTCGCATACGACAAATTGACAGTTGAACCAATTTGTCGCATACGACAAATTGACAGTTGAACCAATTTGTCGCGTACGACAAATTGACAGTAGTACCAATTTGTCGCATACGACAAATTGACAGTAGTACCAATTTGTCGCATACCACAAATTGACAGTAGTACCAATTTGTCGCATACGACAAATTGACAGTTGAACCAATTTGTCGCATACGACAAATTGACAGTAGTACCAATTTGTCGCATACGACAAATTGACAGTAGGACCAATTTGTCGCATACGACAAATTGACAGTAGTACCAACTTGTCGCATACGACAATTTGACAGTAGTACCAATTTGTCGCATACGACAAATTGACAGTAGTACCAATTTGTCGCATACGACAAATTGACAGTTGAACCAATTTGTCGCATACGACAAATTGACAGTCGAATCAATTTGTCGCATACGACAAATTGACAGTTGAACCAATTTGTCGCATACGACAAATTGACAGTTGAATCAATTTGTCGCATACGACAAATTGACAGTAGTACCAATTTGTCGCATACGACAAATTGACAGTAGTACCAATTTGTCGCATACGACAAATTGACAGTTGAACCAATTTGTCGCATACGACAAATTGACAGTTGAATCAATTTGTCGCATACGACAGATTGACAGTAGTACCAATTTGTCGCATACGACAAATTGACAGTTGAACCAATTTGTCGCATACGACAAATTGTCAGTAGTACCAATTTGTCGCATACGACAAATTGACAGTAGTACCAATTTGTCGCATACGACAAATTGACAGTTGAACCAATTTGTCGCATACGACAAAGTGACAGTAGTACCAATTTGTCGCATACGACAAATTGACAGTCGAATCAATTTGTCGCATACGACAAATTGACAGTTGAACCAATTTGTCGCATACGACAAATTGACAGTTGAACCAATTTGTCGCATACGACAAATTGACAGTTGAACCAATTTGTCGCATACGACAAATTGACAGTTGAACCAATTTGTCGCATACGACAAATTGACAGTTGAACCAATTTGTCGCATACGACAAAATTGGTTTAACTGTCAATTTGTCGTATGCGACAAATTGGTAGTGCTGTCAATTTGTCGTATGCGACAAGTTGGTTCAACTGTCAAATTGTCGTATGCGACAAATTGATTCAACTGTCAATTTGCCGTTTGCGACAAATTGGTACTACTGTCAATTGACAGTTGAACCAATTTGTCGCATACGACAAATTGACAGTTGAACCAATTTGTCGCGTACGACAAATTGACAGTAGTACCAATTTGTCGCATGCGACAAATTGACAGTTGAACCAATTTGTCGCATACGACAAATTGACACAAATTGATTCAACTGTCAATTTGTCGCATACGACAAATTGACAGTTGAATCAATTTGTCGCATACGACAAATTGACAGGTGAATCAATTTGTCGCATACGACAAATTGACAGTTGAACCAATTTGTCGCATACGACAAATTGACAGTTGCATCAATTTGTCGCATACGACAAATTGACAGTTGAACCAATTTGTCGCATACGACAAATTGACAGTTGAACCAATTTGTCGCATACGACAAATTGACAGTTGAACCAATTTGTCGCATACGACAAATTGACAGTTGAACCAATTTGTCGCTAACGACAAAATTGGTTTAACTGTCAATTTGTCGTATGCGACAAATTGGTAGTGCTGTCAATTTGTCGTATGCGACCAGTTGGTTCAACTGTCAATTTGTCGAATGCGACAAATTGATTCAACTGTCAATTTGCCGTTTGCGACAAATTGGTACTACTGTCAATTGACAGTTGAACCAATTTGTCGCATACGACAAATTGACAGTTGAACCAATTTGTCGCATACGACAAATTGACAGTTGAACCAATTTGTCGCATACGACAAATTGACACAAATTGATTCAAATGTCAATTTGTTGCATACGATAAATTGACAGTTGAATCAATTTGTCGCATACGACAAATTGACAGGTGAATCAATTTGTCGTATGCGACAAATTGACAGTTGAACCAATTTGTCGCATACGACAAATTGACAGTTGAACCAATTTGTCGCATACGACAAATTGACAGTTGAACCAATTTGTCGCATACGACAAATTGACAGTTGAACTAATTTGTCGCGTACGACAAATTGACAGTAGTACCAATTTGTCGCATGCGACAAATTGACAGTTGAACCAATTTGTCGCATACGACAAATTGACAGTTGAACCAATTTGTCGCATACGACAAATTGACAGTTGAACCAATTTGTCGCGTACGACAAATTGACAGTAGTACCAATTTGTCGCATACGACAAATTGACAGTAGTACCAATTTGTCGCATACGACAAATTGACAGTAGTACCAATTTGTCGCATACCACAAATTGACAGTAGTACCAATTTGTCGCATACGACAAATTAACAGTTGATACGACAGATTGACAGTAGTACCAATTTGTCGCATACGACAAATTGACAGTTGAATGCGACAAATTGATGCAACTGTCAATTTGTCGTATGCGACAAATTGGTTCAACTGTCAATTTGTCGTATGCGACAAATTGATTCACCTGTCAATTTGTCGTATGCGACAAATTGATTCAACTGTCAATTTGTCGTATGCGACAAATTGACAGTTGAATCAATTTGTGTCAATTTGTCGTATGCGACAAATTGGTTCAACTGTCAATTTGTCGTATGCGACAAATTGGTTCAACTGTCAATTTGTCGCATGCGACAAATTGGTACTACTGTCAATTTGTCGTACGCGACAAATTGGTTCAACTGTCAATTTGTCGTATGCGACAAATTGGTTTAACTGTCAATTGACAGTAGTACCAATTTGTCGCAAACGGCAAATTGACAGTTGAATCAATTTGTCGCATACGACAATTTGACAGTTGAACCAACTTGTCGCATACGACAAATTGACAGCACTACCAATTTGTCGCATACCACAAATTGACAGTAGTACCAATTTGTCGCATACGACAAATTGACAGTTGAACCAATTTGTCGCATACGACAAATTGACAGTTGAACCAATTTGTCGCATACGACAAATTGACAGTTGAACCAATTTGTCGCATACGACAAATTGACAGTTGAACCAATTTGTCGCGTACGACAAATTGACAGTAGTACCAATTTGTCGCATGCGACAAATTGACAGTTGAACCAATTTGTCGCATACGACAAATTGACAGTTGAACCAATTTGTCGCATACGACAATTTGGCAGTTGAACCAATTTGTCGCGTACGACAAATTGACAGTAGTACCAATTTGTCGCAAACGACAAATTGACAGTTGAACCAATTTGTCGCATACGACAAATTGACAGTTGAACCAATTTGTCGCATACGACAAATTGACACAAATTGATTCAAATGTCAATTTGTCGCATACGACAAATTGACAGTTGAATCAATTTGTCGCATACGACAAATTGACAGTTGAACCAATTTGTCGCATACGACAAATTGACAGTTGAACCAATTTGTCGCATACGACAAATTGACAGTTGAACCAATTTGTCGCATACGACAAATTGACAGTTGAACCAATTTGTCGCTAACGACAAAATTGGTTTAACTGTCAATTTGTCGTATGCGACAAATTGGTAGTGCTGTCAATTTGTCGTATGCGACCAGTTGGTTCAACTGTCAATTTGTCGAATGCGACAAATTGATTCAACTGTCAATTTGCCGTTTGCGACAAATTGGTACTACTGTCAATTGACAGTTGAACCAATTTGTCGCATACGACAAATTGACAGTTGAACCAATTTGTCGCATACGACAAATTGACAGTTGAACCAATTTGTCGCATACGACAAATTGACACAAATTGATTCAAATGTCAATTTGTCGCATACCACAAATTGACAGTTGAATCAATTTGTCGCATACGACAAATTGACAGGTGAATCAATTTGTCGTATGCGACAAATTGACAGTTGAACCAATTTGTCGCATACGACAAATTGACAGTTGAACCAATTTGTCGCATACGACAAATTGACAGTTGAACCAATTTGTCGCGTACGACAAATTGACAGTAGTACCAATTTGTCGCATGCGACAAATTGACAGTAGTACCAATTTGTCGCATACGACAAATTGACAGTAGTACCAATTTGTCGCATACGACAAATTGACAGTTGCACCAATTTGTCGCATACGACAAATTTACAGTTGAATCAATTTGTCGCATACGACAAATTGACAGGTGAATCAATTTGTCGTATGCGACAAATTGACAGTTGAACCAATTTGTCGCATACGACAAATTGACAGTTGAACCAATTTGTCGCATACGACAAATTGACAGTTGAACCAATTTGTCGCGTACAACAAATTGACAGTAGTACCAATTTGTCGCATGCGACAAATTGACAGTAGTACCAATTTGTCGCATACGACAAATTGACAGTAGTACCAATTTGTCGCATACGACAAATTGACAGTTGCACCAATTTGTCGCATACGACAAATTTACAGTTGAATCAATTTGACGCATACGACAAATTGACAGTTGAACCAATTTGTTGCATACGACAAATTGACAGTTGATCCAATTTGTCGCATACGACAAATTGACAGTTGATCCAATTTGTCGCATACGACAAATTGATACTACTGTCAATTAAGAACAAATCGGTACTACTGTCAATTTGTCGTATGCGAGAAATTGGTTCAATTGCCAATTTGTCGTATGCGACAAATTGGATCAGCTGTCAATTTGTCGTATGCGACAAATTGGTACTACTGTCAATTTGTCGTATGCGACAAATTGACAGTTGAACCAATTTGTCGCATACGACAAATTGACAGTTGAACCAATTTGTCGCATACGACAAATTGACAGTTGAACCAATTTGTCGCATACGTTAAATTGACAGTTGAACCAATTTGTCGCGTACGACAAATTGACAGTAGTACCAATTTGTCGCTCGCGACAAATTGACAGTAGTACCAATTTGTCGCGTACGACAAATTGACAGTAGTAGCAATTTGTCGCATACGACAAATTGACAGTAGTACCAATTTGTCGCATACGACAAATTGACAGTAGTACCAATTTGTCGCATACGACAAATTGACAGTTGCACCAATTTGTCGCATACGACAAATTGATACTACTGTCAATTAAGAACAAATCGGTACTACTGTCAATTTGTCGTATGCGAGAAATTGGTTCAATTGCCAATTTGTCGTATGCGACAAATTGGATCAGCTGTCAATTTGTCGTATGCGAGAAATTGGTACTACTGTCAATTTGTCGTATGCGACAAATTGACAGTAGTACCAATTTGTCGCATACGACAAATTGACAGTAGTACCAATTTGTCGCATACCACAAATTGACAGTAGTACCAATTTGTCGCATACGACAAATTGACAGTTGAACCAATTTGTCGCATACGACAAATTGACAGTAGTACCAATTTGTCGCATACGACAAATTGACAGTAGTACCAATTTGTCGCATACGACAAATTGACAGTAGTACCAACTTGTCGCATACGACAATTTGACAGTAGTACCAATTTGTCGCATACGACAAATTGACAGTAGTACCAATTTGTCGCATACGACAAATTGACAGTTGAACCAATTTGTCGCATACGACAAATTGACAGTCGAATCAATTTGTCGCATACGACAAATTGACAGTAGTACCAATTTGTCGCATACGACAAATTGACAGTAGTACCAATTTGTCGCATACGACAAATTGACAGTTGAACCAATTTGTCGCATACGACAAATTGACAGTTGAATCAATTTGTCGCATACGACAGATTGACAGTAGTACCAATTTGTCGCATACGACAAATTGACAGTTGAACCAATTTGTCGCATACGACAAATTGTCAGTAGTACCAATTTGTCGCATACGACAAAGTGACAGTAGTACCAATTTGTCGCATACGACAAATTGACAGTCGAATCAATTTGTCGCATACGACAAATTGACAGTAGTACCAATTTGTCGCATACGACAAATTGACAGTAGTACCAATTTGTCGCATACGACAAATTGACAGTAGTACCAATTTGTCGCATACGACAAATTGACAGTTGAACCAATTTGTCGCATACGACAAAGTGACAGTAGTACCAATTTGTCGCATACGACAAATTGACAGTCGAATCAATTTGTCGCATACGACAAATTGACAGTAGTACCAATTTGTCGCATACGACAAATTGACAGTAGTACCAATTTGTCGCATACGACAAATTGACAGTAGTACCAACTTGTCGCATACGACAATTTGACAGTAGTACCAATTTGTCGCATACGACAAATTGACAGTAGTACCAATTTGTCGCATACGACAAATTGACAGTTGAACCAATTTGTCGCATACGACAAATTGACAGTCGAATCAATTTGTCGCATACGACAAATTGACAGTAGTACCAATTTGTCGCATACGACATATTGACAGTAGTACCAATTTGTCGCATACGACAAATTGACAGTTGAACCAATTTGTCGCATACGACAAATTGACAGTAGTACCAACTTGTCGCATACGACAATTTGACAGTAGTACCAATTTGTCGCATACGACAAATTGACAGTAGTACCAATTTGTCGCATACGACAAATTGACAGTTGAACCAATTTGTCGCATACGACAAATTGACAGTCGAATCAATTTGTCGCATACGACAAATTGACAGTAGTACCAATTTGTCGCATACGACAAATTGACAGTAGTACCAATTTGTCGCATACGACAAATTGACAGTTGAACCAATTTGTCGCATACGACAAATTGACAGTTGAATCAATTTGTCGCATACGACAGATTGACAGTAGTACCAATTTGTCGCATACGACAAATTGACAGTTGAACCAATTTGTCGCATACGACAAATTGTCAGTAGTACCAATTTGTCGCATACGACAAATTGACAGTAGTACCAATTTGTCGCATACGACAAATTGACAGTTGAACCAATTTGTCGCATACGACAAAGTGACAGTAGTACCAATTTGTCGCATACGACAAATTGACAGTCGAATCAATTTGTCGCATACGACAAATTGACAGTTGAACCAATTTGTCGCATACGACAAATTGACAGTCGAATCAATTTGTCGCATACGACAAATTGACAGTTGAACCAATTTGTCGCGTACGACAAATTGACAGTAGTACCAATTTGTCGCTTGCGACAAATTGACAGTAGTACTAATTTGTCGCGTACGACAAATTGACAGTAGTAGCAATTTGTCGCATACGACAAATTGACAGTAGTACCAATTTGTCGCATACGACAAATTGACAGTAGTACCAATTTGTCGCATACGACAAATTGACAGTTGCACCAATTTGTCGCATACGACAAATTGATACTACTGTCAATTAAGAACAAATCGGTACTACTGTCAATTTGTCGTATGCGAGAAATTGGTTCAATTGCCAATTTGTCGTATGCGACAAATTGGATCAGCTGTCAATTTGTCGTATGCGACAAATTGGTACTACTGTCAATTTGTCGTATGCGACAAATTGACAGTAGTACCAATTTGTCGCATACGACAAATTGACAGTAGTACCAATTTGTCGCATACCACAAATTGACAGTAGTACCAATTTGTCGCATACGACAAATTGACAGTTGAACCAATTTGTCGCATACGACAAATTGACAGTAGTACCAATTTGTCGCATACGACAAATTGACAGTAGTACCAATTTGTCGCATACGACAAATTGACAGTAGTACCAACTTGTCGCATACGACAATTTGACAGTAGTACCAATTTGTCGCATACGACAAATTGACAGTAGTACCAATTTGTCGCATACGACAAATTGACAGTTGAACCAATTTGTCGCATACGACAAATTGACAGTCGAATCAATTTGTCGCATACGACAAATTGACAGTAGTACCAATTTGTCGCATACGACAAATTGACAGTAGTACCAATTTGTCGCATACGACAAATTGACAGTTGAACCAATTTGTCGCATACGACAAATTGACAGTTGAATCAATTTGTCGCATACGACAGATTGACAGTAGTACCAATTTGTCGCATACGACAAATTGACAGTTGAACCAATTTGTCGCATACGACAAATTGTCAGTAGTACCAATTTGTCGCATACGACAAATTGACAGTAGTACCAATTTGTCGCATACGACAAATTGACAGTTGAACCAATTTGTCGCATACGACAAAGTGACAGTAGTACCAATTTGTCGCATACGACAAATTGACAGTCGAATCAATTTGTCGCATACGACAAATTGACAGTTGAACCAATTTGTCGCATACGACAAATTGACAGTCGAATCAATTTGTCGCATACGACAAATTGACAGTTGAACCAATTTGTCGCATACGACAAATTGACAGTTGAACCAATTTGTCGCATACGACAAATTGACAGTTGAACCAATTTGTCGCATACGACAAAATTGGTTTAACTGTCAATTTGTCGTATGCGACAAATTGGTAGTGCTGTCAATTTGTCGTATGCGACAAGTTGGTTCAACTGTCAAATTGTCGTATGCGACAAATTGATTCAACTGTCAATTTGCCGTTTGCGACAAATTGGTACTACTGTCAATTGACAGTTGAACCAATTTGTCGCATACGACAAATTGACAGTTGAACCAATTTGTCGCATACGACAAATTGACACAAATTGATTCAACTGTCAATTTGTCGCATACGACAAATTGACAGTTGAATCAATTTGTCGCATACGACAATTTGACAGGTGAATCAATTTGTCGCATACGACAAATTGACAGTTGAACCAATTTGTCGCATACGACAAATTGACAGTTGCATCAATTTGTCGCATACGACAAATTGACAGTTGAACCAATTTGTCGCATACGACAAATTGACAGTTGAACCAATTTGTCGCATACGACAAATTGACAGTTGAACCAATTTGTCGCATACGACAAATTGACAGTTGAACCAATTTGTCGCTAACGACAAAATTGGTTTAACTGTCAATTTGTCGTATGCGACAAATTGGTAGTGCTGTCAATTTGTCGTATGCGACCAGTTGGTTCAACTGTCAATTTGTCGAATGCGACAAATTGATTCAACTGTCAATTTGCCGTTTGCGACAAATTGGTACTACTGTCAATTGACAGTTGAACCAATTTGTCGCATACGACAAATTGACAGTTGAACCAATTTGTCGCATACGACAAATTGACAGTTGAACCAATTTGTCGCGTACGACAAATTGACAGTAGTACCAATTTGTCGCATGCGACAAATTGACAGTAGTACCAATTTGTCGCATACGACAAATTGACAGTAGTACCAATTTGTCGCATACGACAAATTGACAGTTGCACCAATTTGTCGCATACGACAAATTTACAGTTGAATCAATTTGTCGCATACGACAAATTGACAGGTGAATCAATTTGTCGTATGCGACAAATTGACAGTTGAACCAATTTGTCGCATACGACAAATTGACAGTTGAACCAATTTGTCGCATACGACAAATTGACAGTTGAACCAATTTGTCGCGTACGACAAATTGACAGTAGTACCAATTTGTCGCATGCGACAAATTGACAGTAGTACCAATTTGTCGCATACGACAAATTGACAGTAGTACCAATTTGTCGCATACGACAAATTGACAGTAGTACCAGTTTGTCGCGTACGACAAATTGACAGTAGTAGCAATTTGTCGCATACGACAAATTGACAGTAGTACCAATTTGTCGCATACGACAAATTGACAGTAGTACCAATTTGTCGCATACGACAAATTGACAGTTGCACCAATTTGTCGCATACGACAAATTGATACTACTGTCAATTAAGAACAAATCGGTACTACTGTCAATTTGTCGTATGCGAGAAATTGGTTCAATTGCCAATTTGTCGTATGCGACAAATTGGATCAGCTGTCAATTTGTCGTATGCGAGAAATTGGTACTACTGTCAATTTGTCGTATGCGACAAATTGACAGTAGTACCAATTTGTCGCATACGACAAATTGACAGTAGTACCAATTTGTCGCATACCACAAATTGACAGTAGTACCAATTTGTCGCATACGACAAATTGACAGTTGAACCAATTTGTCGCATACGACAAATTGACAGTAGTACCAATTTGTCGCATACGACAAATTGACAGTAGTACCAATTTGTCGCATACGACAAATTGACAGTAGTACCAACTTGTCGCATACGACAATTTGACAGTAGTACCAATTTGTCGCATACGACAAATTGACAGTAGTACCAATTTGTCGCATACGACAAATTGACAGTTGAACCAATTTGTCGCATACGACAAATTGACAGTCGAATCAATTTGTCGCATACGACAAATTGACAGTAGTACCAATTTGTCGCATACGACAAATTGACAGTAGTACCAATTTGTCGCATACGACAAATTGACAGTTGAACCAATTTGTCGCATACGACAAATTGACAGTTGAATCAATTTGTCGCATACGACAGATTGACAGTAGTACCAATTTGTCGCATACGACAAATTGACAGTTGAACCAATTTGTCGCATACGACAAATTGTCAGTAGTACCAATTTGTCGCATACGACAAATTGACAGTAGTACCAATTTGTCGCATACGACAAATTGACAGTTGAACCAATTTGTCGCATACGACAAAGTGACAGTAGTACCAATTTGTCGCATACGACAAATTGACAGTCGAATCAATTTGTCGCATACGACAAATTGACAGTAGTACCAATTTGTCGCATACGACAAATTGACAGTAGTACCAATTTGTCGCATACGACAAATTGACAGTAGTACCAACTTGTCGCATACGACAATTTGACAGTAGTACCAATTTGTCGCATACGACAAATTGACAGTAGTACCAATTTGTCGCATACGACAAATTGACAGTTGAACCAATTTGTCGCATACGACAAATTGACAGTCGAATCAATTTGTCGCATACGACAAATTGACAGTAGTACCAATTTGTCGCATACGACAAATTGACAGTAGTACCAATTTGTCGCATACGACAAATTGACAGTTGAACCAATTTGTCGCATACGACAAATTGACAGTTGAATCAATTTGTCGCATACGACAGATTGACAGTAGTACCAATTTGTCGCATACGACAAATTGACAGTTGAACCAATTTGTCGCATACGACAAATTGTCAGTAGTACCAATTTGTCGCATACGACAAATTGACAGTAGTACCAATTTGTCGCATACGACAAATTGACAGTTGAACCAATTTGTCGCATACGACAAAGTGACAGTAGTACCAATTTGTCGCATACGACAAATTGACAGTCGAATCAATTTGTCGCATACGACAAATTGACAGTTGAACCAATTTGTCGCATACGACAAATTGACAGTCGAATCAATTTGTCGCATACGACAAATTGACAGTTGAACCAATTTGTCGCGTACGACAAATTGACAGTAGTACCAATTTGTCGCTTGCGACAAATTGACAGTAGTACTAATTTGTCGCGTACGACAAATTGACAGTAGTAGCAATTTGTCGCATACGACAAATTGACAGTAGTACCAATTTGTCGCATACGACAAATTGACAGTAGTACCAATTTGTCGCATACGACAAATTGACAGTTGCACCAATTTGTCGCATACGACAAATTGATACTACTGTCAATTAAGAACAAATCGGTACTACTGTCAATTTGTCGTATGCGAGAAATTGGTTCAATTGCCAATTTGTCGTATGCGACAAATTGGATCAGCTGTCAATTTGTCGTATGCGACAAATTGGTACTACTGTCAATTTGTCGTATGCGACAAATTGACAGTAGTACCAATTTGTCGCATACCACAAATTGACAGTAGTACCAATTTGTCGCATACGACAAATTGACAGTTGAACCAATTTGTCGCATACGACAAATTGACAGTAGTACCAATTTGTCGCATACGACAAATTGACAGTAGTACCAATTTGTCGCATACGACAAATTGACAGTAGTACCAACTTGTCGCATACGACAATTTGACAGTAGTACCAATTTGTCGCATACGACAAATTGACAGTAGTACCAATTTGTCGCATACGACAAATTGACAGTTGAACCAATTTGTCGCATACGACAAATTGACAGTCGAATCAATTTGTCGCATACGACAAATTGACAGTAGTACCAATTTGTCGCATACGACAAATTGACAGTAGTACCAATTTGTCGCATACGACAAATTGACAGTTGAACCAATTTGTCGCATACGACAAATTGACAGTTGAATCAATTTGTCGCATACGACAGATTGACAGTAGTACCAATTTGTCGCATACGACAAATTGACAGTTGAACCAATTTGTCGCATACGACAAATTGTCAGTAGTACCAATTTGTCGCATACGACAAATTGACAGTAGTACCAATTTGTCGCATACGACAAATTGACAGTTGAACCAATTTGTCGCATACGACAAAGTGACAGTAGTACCAATTTGTCGCATACGACAAATTGACAGTCGAATCAATTTGTCGCATACGACAAATTGACAGTTGAACCAATTTGTCGCATACGACAAATTGACAGTCGAATCAATTTGTCGCATACGACAAATTGACAGTTGAACCAATTTGTCGCATACGACAAATTGACAGTTGAACCAATTTGTCGCATACGACAAATTGACAGTTGAACCAATTTGTCGCATACGACAAAATTGGTTTAACTGTCAATTTGTCGTATGCGACAAATTGGTAGTGCTGTCAATTTGTCGTATGCGACAAGTTGGTTCAACTGTCAAATTGTCGTATGCGACAAATTGATTCAACTGTCAATTTGCCGTTTGCGACAAATTGGTACTACTGTCAATTGACAGTTGAACCAATTTGTCGCATACGACAAATTGACAGTTGAACCAATTTGTCGCATACGACAAATTGACACAAATTGATTCAACTGTCAATTTGTCGCATACGACAAATTGACAGTTGAATCAATTTGTCGCATACGACAATTTGACAGGTGAATCAATTTGTCGCATACGACAAATTGACAGTTGAACCAATTTGTCGCATACGACAAATTGACAGTTGCATCAATTTGTCGCATACGACAAATTGACAGTTGAACCAATTTGTCGCATACGACAAATTGACAGTTGAACCAATTTGTCGCATACGACAAATTGACAGTTGAACCAATTTGTCGCATACGACAAATTGACAGTTGAACCAATTTGTCGCTAACGACAAAATTGGTTTAACTGTCAATTTGTCGTATGCGACAAATTGGTAGTGCTGTCAATTTGTCGTATGCGACCAGTTGGTTCAACTGTCAATTTGTCGAATGCGACAAATTGATTCAACTGTCAATTTGCCGTTTGCGACAAATTGGTACTACTGTCAATTGACAGTTGAACCAATTTGTCGCATACGACAAATTGACAGTTGAACCAATTTGTCGCATACGACAAATTGACAGTTGAACCAATTTGTCGCATACGACAAATTGACACAAATTGATTCAAATGTCAATTTGTTGCATACGACAAATTGACAGTTGAATCAATTTGTCGCATACGACAAATTGACAGGTGAATCAATTTGTCGTATGCGACAAATTGACAGTTGAACCAATTTGTCGCATACGACAAATTGACAGTTGAACCAATTTGTCGCATACGACAAATTGACAGTTGAACCAATTTGTCGCATACGACAAATTGACAGTTGAACAAATTTGTCGCGTACGACAAATTGACAGTAGTACCAATTTGTCGCATGCGACAAATTGACAGTTGAACCAATTTGTCGCATACGACAAATTGACAGTTGAACCAATTTGTCGCATACGACAAATTGACAGTTGAACCAATTTGTCGCGTACGACAAATTGACAGTAGTACCAATTTGTCGCATACGACAAATTGACAGTAGTACCAATTTGTCGCATACGACAAATTGACAGTAGTACCAATTTGTCGCATACCACAAATTGACAGTAGTACCAATTTGTCGCATACGACAAATTGACAGTTGAACCAATTTGTCGCATACGACAAATTGACAGTTGAATCAATTTGTCGCATACGACAAATTGACAGTAGTACCAATTTGTCGCATACGACAAATTGACAGTAGTACCAATTTGTCGCATACGACAAATTGACAGTTGAACCAATTTGTCGCAAACGACAAATTGACAGTTGAATCAATTTGTCGCATACGACAGATTGACAGTAGTACCAATTTGTCGCATACGACAAATTGACAGTTGAATGCGACAAATTGATGCAACTGTCAATTTGTCGTATGCGACAAATTGGTTCAACTGTCAATTTGTCGTATGCGACAAATTGATTCACCTGTCAATTTGTCGTATGCGACAAATTGATTCAACTGTCAATTTGTCGTATGCGACAAATTGACAGTTGAATCAATTTGTGTCAATTTGTCGTATGCGACAAATTGGTTCAACTGTCAATTTGTCGTATGCGACAGATTGGTTCAACTGTCAATTTGTCGCATGCGACAAATTGGTACTACTGTCAATTTGTCGTACGCGACAAATTGGTTCAACTGTCAATTTGTCGTATGCGACAAATTGGTTCAACTGTCAATTGACAGTAGTACCAATTTGTCGCAAACGGCAAATTGACAGTTGAATCAATTTGTCGCATACGACAATTTGACAGTTGAACCAACTTGTCGCATACGACAAATTGACAGCACTACCAATTTGTCGCATACGACAAATTGACAGTAGTACCAATTTGTCGCATACGACAAATTGACAGTAGTACCAATTTGTCGCATACCACAAATTGACAGTAGTACCAATTTGTCGCATACGACAAATTGACAGTTGAACCAATTTGTCGCATACGACAAATTGACAGTTGAACCAATTTGTCGCATACGACAAATTGACAGTTGAACCAATTTGTCGCGTACGACAAATTGACAGTAGTACCAATTTGTCGCATGCGACAAATTGACAGTTGAACCAATTTGTCGCATACGACAAATTGACAGTTGAACCAATTTGTCGCATACGACAATTTGACAGTTGAACCAATTTGTCGCGTACGACAAATTGACAGTAGTACCAATTTGTCGCAAACGACAAATTGACAGTTGAACCAATTTGTCGCATACGACAAATTGACAGTTGAACCAATTTGTCGCATACGACAAATTGACACAAATTGATTCAAATGTCAATTTGTCGCATACGACAAATTGACAGTTGAATCAATTTGTCGCATACGACAAATTGACAGGTGAATCAATTTGTCGTATGCGACAAATTGACAGTTGAACCAATTTGTCGCATACGACAAATTGACAGTTGAACCAATTTGTCGCAAACGACAAATTGACAGTTGAATCAATTTGTCGCATACGACAGATTGACAGTAGTACCAATTTGTCGCATACGACAAATTGACAGTTGAATGCGACAAATTGATGCAACTGTCAATTTGTCATATGCGACAAATTGGTTCAACTGTCAATTTGTCGTATGCGACAAATTGATTCACCTGTCAATTTGTCGTATGCGACAAATTGATTCAACTGTCAATTTGTCGTATGCGACAAATTGACAGTTGAATCAATTTGTGTCAATTTGTCGTATGCGACAAATTGGTACTACTGTCAATTTGTCGTATGCGACAAATTGGTACTACTGTCAATTTGTCGTACGCGACAAATTGGTACTACTGTCAATTTGTCGTATGCGACAAATTGGTTCAACTGTCAATTTGTCGTATGCGGCAAATTGGTACTACTGTCAATTTGTCGTATGCGACAAATTGGTACTACTGTCAATTTGTCGTATGCGACAAATTGGTTCAACTGTCAATTTGTTGTATGCGACAAATTGGTGCAACTGTCAATTTGTTGTATGCGACAAATTGGTACTACTGTCAATTTGACGTATGCGACAAATTGGTACTACTGTCAATTTGTCGTACGCGACAAATTGGTACTACTGTCAATTTGTCGTATGCGACAAATTGGTTCAACTGTCAATTTGTCGTATGCGACAAATTGGTACTACTGTCAATTTGTCGTATGCGACAAGATGGTACTACTGTCAATTTGTCGTACGCGACAAATTGGTACTACTGTCAATTTGTCGTATGCGACAAATTGGTTCAACTGTCAATTTGTCGTATGCGACAAATTGGTTCAACTATCAATTTGTCGTATGCGACAAATTGGTTCAACTGTCAATTTGTCGTATGCGACCAATTGGTTTAACTGTCAATTTGTCGTATGCGACAAATTGATTCAACTGTCAATTTGTCGTATGCGACAAATTGATTCAACTGTCAATTTGTCGTATGCGACAAATTGGTGCTACTGTCAATTTGTCGTATGCGACAAATTGGTAGTACTGTCAATTTGTCGTATGCGACGAATTGATTCAACTGTCAATTTGTCGTATGCGACAAATTGGTTTAACTGTCAATTTGTCGTATGCGACAAATTGGTACTACTGTCAATTTGTCGTATGCGACAAATTGATTCAACTGTCAATTTGTCGAATGCGACAAATTGGTTCAACTGTCAATTTGTCGTATGCGACAAATTGGTTCAACTGTCAATTTGTCGAATGCGACAAATTGGTACTACTGTCAATTTGTCGTATGCGACAAATTGGTACTACTGTCAATTTGTCGTATGCGACAAATTGGTTCAACTGTCAATTTGTCGTATGCGACAAATTGGTGCAACTGTCAATTTGTCGTATGCGACAAATTGGTACTACTGTCAATTTGTCGTATGCGACAAATTGGTACTACTGTCAATTTGTCGTACGCGACAAATTGGTACTACTGTCAATTTGTCGTATGCGACAAATTGGTTCAACTGTCAATTTGTCGTATGCGACAAATTGGTACTACTGTCAATTTGTCGTATGCGACAAATTGGTACTACTGTCAATTTGTCGTATGCGACAAATTGGTTCAACTATCAATTTGTTGTATGCGACAAATTGGTGCAACTGTCAATTTGTTGTATGCGACAAATTGGTACTACTGTCAATTTGACGTATGCGACAAATTGGTACTACTGTCAATTTGTCGTACGCGACAAATTGGTACTACTGTCAATTTGTCGTATGCGACAAATTGGTTCAACTGTCAATTTGTCGTATGCGACAAATTGGTACTACTGTCAATTTGTCGTATGCGACAAGATGGTACTACTGTCAATTTGTCGTACGCGACAAATTGGTACTACTGTCAATTTGTCGTATGCGACAAATTGGTTCAACTGTCAATTTGTCGTATGCGACAAATTGGTTCAACTATCAATTTGTCGTATGCGACAAATTGGTTCAACTGTCAATTTGTCGTATGCGACCAATTGGTTTAACTGTCAATTTGTCGTATGCGACAAATTGATTCAACTGTCAATTTGTCGTATGCGACAAATTGATTCAACTGTCAATTTGTCGTATGCGACAAATTGGTGCTACTGTCAATTTGTCGTATGCGACAAATTGGTAGTACTGTCAATTTGTCGTATGCGACGAATTGATTCAACTGTCAATTTGTCGTATGCGACAAATTGGTTTAACTGTCAATTTGTCGTATGCGACAAATTGGTACTACTGTCAATTTGTCGTATGCGACAAATTGATTCAACTGTCAATTTGTCGAATGCGACAAATTGGTTCAACTGTCAATTTGTCGTATGCGACAAATTGGTTCAACTGTCAATTTGTCGAATGCGACAAATTGGTACTACTGTCAATTTGTCGTATGCGACAAATTGGTACTACTGTCAATTTGTCGTATGCGACAAATTGGTTCAACTGTCAATTTGTCGTATGCGACAAATTGGTGCAACTGTCAATTTGTCGTATGCGACAAATTGGTACTACTGTCAATTTGTCGTATGCGACAAATTGGTACTACTGTCAATTTGTCGTACGCGACAAATTGGTACTACTGTCAATTTGTCGTATGCGACAAATTGGTTCAACTGTCAATTTGTCGTATGCGACAAATTGGTACTACTGTCAATTTGTCGTATGCGACAAATTGGTACTACTGTCAATTTGTCGTAGGCGACAAATTGGTTCAACTGTCAATTTGTTGTATGCGACAAATTGGTGCAACTGTCAATTTGTCGTATGCGACAAATTGGTACTACTGTAAATTTGTCGTATGCGACAAATTGGTACTACTGTCAATTTGTCGTACGCGACAAATTGGTACTACTGTCAATTTGTCGTATGCGACAAATTGGTTCAACTGTCAATTTGTCGTATGCGACAAATTGGTGCTACTGTCAATTTGTCGTATGCGACAAATTGGTGCTACTGTCAATTTGTCGTATGCGACAAATTGGTAGTACTGTCAATTTGTCGTATGCGACGAATTGATTCAACTGTCAATTTGTCGTTTGCGACAAATTGGTTCAACTGTCAATTTGTCGTATGCGACAAATTGGTACTACTGTCAATTTGTCGTATGCGACAAATTGATTCAACTGTCAATTTGTCGAAAGCGACAAATTGGTTCAACTGTCAATTTGTCGTATGCGACAAATTGGTTCAACTGTCAATTTGTCGTATGCGACAAATTGGTACTACTGTCAATTTGTCGTATGCGACAAATTGGTACTACTGTCAATTTGTCGTATGCGACAAATTGGTACTACTGTCAATTTGTCGTATGCGACAAATTGGTTCAACTGTCAATTTGTTGTATGCGTCAAATTGATTCAACTGTAAACTTGTCCTATGCGACAAATTGGTGCAACTGTCAATTTGTCGTATGCGTCAAATTGATTCAACAGTAAATTTGTCCTATGCGACAAATTAATGCAACTGTCAATTTGTCGTATGCGACAAATTGGTACTACTGTCAATTTGTCGTATGCGACAAATTGGTACTACTGTCAATTTGTCGTATGCGACAAATTGGTACTACTGTCAATTTGTCGTATGCGACAAATTGGTTCAACTGTCAATTTGTCGTATGCGACAAACTGGTGCAACTGTCAATTTGTCGTATGCGACAAATTGGTACTACTGTCAATTTGTCGTATGCGACAAATTGGTACTACTGTCAATTTGTCGTATGCGACAAATTGGTACTACTGTCAATTTGTCGTATGCGACAAATTGGTTCAACTGTCAATTTGTCGTATGCGACAAATTGGTGCAACTGTCAATTTGTCGTATGCGACAAATTGGTACTACTGTCAATTTGTCGTATGCGACAAATTGGTACTACTGTCAATTTGTCGTACGCGACAAATTGGTACTACTGTCAATTTGTCGTATGCGACAAATTGGTTTAACTGTCAATTTGTCGTATGCGACAAATTGATTCAACTGTCAATTTGTCGTATGCGACAAATTGATTCAACTTTCAATTTGTCGTATGCGACAAACTGGTGCAACTGTCAATTTGTCGTATGCGACAAATTGGTACTACTGTCAATTTGTCGTATGCGACAAATTGGTACTACTGTCAATTTGTCGTATGCGACAAATTGGTTCAACTGTCAATTTGTCGTATGCGACAAATTGGTTCAACTGTCAATTTGTCGTATGCGACCAATTGGTTTAACTGTCAATTTGTCGTATGCGACAAATTGATTCAACTGTCAATTTGTCGTAAGCGACAAATTGATTCAACTGTCAATTTGTCGTATGCGACAAATTGGTGCTACTGTCAATTTGTCGTATGCGACAAATTGGTAGTACTGTCAATTTGTCGTATGCGACGAATTGATTCAACTGTCAATTTGTCGTATGCGACAAATTGGTTTAACTGTCAATTTGTCGTATGCGACAAATTGGTACTACTGTCAATTTGTCGTATGCGACAAATTGATTCAACTGTCAATTTGTCGAATGCGACAAATTGGTTCAACTGTCAATTTGTCGTATGCGACAAATTGGTTCAACTGTCAATTTGTCGAATGCGACAAATTGGTACTACTGTCAATTTGTCGTATGCGACAAATTGGTACTACTGTCAATTTGTCGTATGCGACAAATTGGTTCAACTGTCAATTTGTCGTATGCGACAAATTGGTGCAACTGTCAATTTGTCGTATGCGACAAATTGGTACTACTGTCAATTTGTCGTATGCGACAAATTGGTACTACTGTCAATTTGTCGTACGCGACAAATTGGTACTACTGTCAATTTGTCGTATGCGACAAATTGGTTCAACTGTCAATTTGTCGTATGCGACAAATTGGTACTACTGTCAATTTGTCGTATGCGACAAATTGGTACTACTGTCAATTTGTCGTATGCGACAAATTGGTTCAACTGTCAATTTGTTGTATGCGACAAATTGGTGCAACTGTCAATTTGTCGTATGCGACAAATTGGTACTACTGTAAATTTGTCGTATGCGACAAATTGGTACTACTGTCAATTTGTCGTACGCGACAAATTGGTACTACTGTCAATTTGTCGTATGCGACAAATTGGTTCAACTGTCAATTTGTCGTATGCGACAAATTGGTGCTACTGTCAATTTGTCGTATGCGACAAATTGGTGCTACTGTCAATTTGTCGTATGCGACAAATTGGTAGTACTGTCAATTTGTCGTATGCGACGAATTGATTCAACTGTCAATTTGTCGTTTGCGACAAATTGGTTCAACTGTCAATTTGTCGTATGCGACAAATTGGTACTACTGTCAATTTGTCGTATGCGACAAATTGATTCAACTGTCAATTTGTCGAAAGCGACAAATTGGTTCAACTGTCAATTTGTCGTATGCGACAAATTGGTTCAACTGTCAATTTGTCGTATGCGACAAATTGGTACTACTGTCAATTTGTCGTACGCGACAAATTGGTACTACTGTCAATTTGTCGTATGCGACAAATTGGTTCAACTGTCAATTTGTCGTATGCGACAAATTGGTACTACTGTCAATTTGTCGTATGCGACAAATTGGTACTACTGTCAATTTGTCGTATGCGACAAATTGGTTCAACTGTCAATTTGTCGTATGCGACAAATTGGTACTACTGTCAATTTGTCGTATGCGACAAATTGGTACTACTGTCAATTTGTCGTATGCGACAAATTGGTTCAACTGTCAATTTGTTGTATGCGACAAATTGGTGCAACTGTCAATTTGTCGTATGCGACAAATTGGTACTACTGTAAATTTGTCGTATGCGACAAATTGGTACTACTGTCAATTTGTCGTACGCGACAAATTGGTACTACTGTCAATTTGTCGTATGCGACAAATTGGTTCAACTGTCAATTTGTCGTATGCGACAAATTGGTGCTACTGTCAATTTGTCGTATGCGACAAATTGGTGCTACTGTCAATTTGTCGTATGCGACAAATTGGTAGTACTGTCAATTTGTCGTATGCGACAAATTGATTCAACTGTCAATTTGTCGTTTGCGACAAAATGGTTCAACTGTCAATTTGTCGTATGCGACAAATTGGTACTACTGTCAATTTGTCGTATGCGACAAATTGATTCAACTGTCAATTTGTCGAAAGCGACAAATTGGTTCAACTGTCAATTTGTCGTATGCGACAAATTGGTTCAACTGTCAATTTGTCGTATGCGACAAATTGGTACTACTGTCAATTTGTCGTACGCGACAAATTGGTACTACTGTCAATTTGTCGTATGCGACAAATTGGTTCAACTGTCAATTTGTCGTATGCGACAAATTGGTACTACTGTCAATTTGTCGTATGCGACAAATTGGTACTACTGTCAATTTGTCGTATGCGACAAATTGGTTCAACTGTCAATTTGTTGTATGCGACAAATTGGTGCAACTGTCAATTTGTCGTATGCGACAAATTGGTACTACTGTAAATTTGTCGTATGCGACAAATTGGTACTACTGTCAATTTGTCGTACGCGACAAATTGGTACTACTGTCAATTTGTCGTATGCGACAAATTGGTTCAACTGTCAATTTGTCGTATGCGACAAATTGGTGCTACTGTCAATTTGTCGTATGCGACAAATTGGTGCTACTGTCAATTTGTCGTATGCGACAAATTGGTAGTACTGTCAATTTGTCGTATGCGACGAATTGATTCAACTGTCAATTTGTCGTTTGCGACAAATTGGTTCAACTGTCAATTTGTCGTATGCGACAAATTGGTACTACTGTCAATTTGTCGTATGCGACAAATTGATTCAACTGTCAATTTGTCGAAAGCGACAAATTGGTTCAACTGTCAATTTGTCGTATGCGACAAATTGGTTCAACTGTCAATTTGTCGTATGCGACAAATTGGTTCAACTGTCAATTTGTCGTATGCGACAAATTGGTACTACTGTCAATTTGTCGTATGCGACAAATTGGTACTACTGTCAATTTGTCGTATGCGACAAATTGGTACTACTGTCAATTTGTCGTATGCGACAAATTGGTTCAACTGTCAATTTGTTGTATGCGTCAAATTGATTCAACTGTAAACTTGTCCTATGCGACAAATTGGTGCAACTGTCAATTTGTCGTTTGCGTCAAATTGATTCAACAGTAAATTTGTCCTATGCGACAAATTAATGCAACTGTCAATTTGTCGTATGCGACAAATTGGTACTACTGTCAATTTGTCGTATGCGACAAATTGGTACTACTGTCAATTTGTCGTATGCGACAAATTGGTACTACTGTCAATTTGTCGTATGCGACAAATTGGTTCAACTGTCAATTTGTCGTATGCGACAAACTGGTGCAACTGTCAATTTGTCGTATGCGACAAATTGGTACTACTGTCAATTTGTCGTATGCGACAAATTGGTACTACTGTCAATTTGTCGTATGCGACAAATTGGTACTACTGTCAATTTGTCGTACGCGACAAATTGGTACTACTGTCAATTTGTCGTATGCGACAAATTGGTTCAACTGTCAATTTGTCGTATGCGACAAATTGGTTCAACTGTCAATTTGTCGCATGCGACAAATTGGTTCAACTGTCAATTTGTCGTATGCGACAAATTGGTTTAACTGTCAATTTGTCGTATGCGACAAATTGATTCAACTGTCAATTTGTCGTATGCGACAAATTGATTCAACTGTCAATTTGTCGTATGCGACAAATTGGTGCTACTGTCAATTTGTCGTATGCGACAAATTGGTAGTACTGTCAATTTTCGTATGCGACAAATTGATTCAACTGTCAATTTGTCGTATGCGACAAATTGGTTCAACTGTCAATTTGTCGTATGCGACAAATTGGTACTACTGTCAATTTGTCGTATGCGACAAATTGAATCAACTGTCAATTTGTCGAATGCGACAAATTGGTTCAACTGTCAATTTGTCGTATGCGACAAATTGGTACTACTGTCAATTTGTCGTATGCGACAAATTGGTTCAACTGTCAATTTGTCGTATGCGACAAATTGGTACTACTGTCAATTTGTCGTATGCGACAAATTGGTACTACTGTCAATTTGTCGTACGCGACAAATTGGTACTACTGTCAATTTGTCGTATGCGACAAATTGGTTCAACTGTCAATTTGTCGTATGCGACAAATTGGTTCAACTGTCAATTTGTCGTATGCGACCAATTGGTTTAACTGTCAATTTGTCGTATGCGACAAATTGATTCAACTGTCAATTTGTCGTATGCGACAAATTGATTCAACTGTCAATTTGTCGTATGCGACAAATTGGTGCTACTGTCAATTTGTCGTATGCGACAAATTGGTAGTACTGTCAATTTGTCGTATGCGACGAATTGATTCAACTGTCAATTTGTCGTATGCGACAAATTGGTTTAACTGTCAATTTGTCGTATGCGACAAATTGGTACTACTGTCAATTTGTCGTATGCGACAAATTGATTCAACTGTCAATTTGTCGAATGCGACAAATTGGTTCAACTGTCAATTTGTCGTATGCGACAAATTGGTAGTACTGTCAATTTTCGTATGCGACAAATTGATTCAACTGTCAATTTGTCGTATGCGACAAATTGGTTCAACTGTCAATTTGTCGTATGCGACAAATTGGTACTACTGTCAATTTGTCGTATGCGACAAATTGAATCAACTGTCAATTTGTCGAATGCGACAAATTGGTTCAACTGTCAATTTGTCGTATGCGACAAATTGGTACTACTGTCAATTTGTCGTATGCGACAAATTGGTGCAACTGTCAATTTGTCGTATGCGACAAATTGGTACTACTGTAAATTTGTCGTATGCGACAAATTGGTACTACTGTCAATTTGTCGTACGCGACAAATTGGTACTACTGTCAATTTGTCGTATGCGACAAATTGGTTCAACTGTCAATTTGTCGTATGCGACAAATTGGTGCTACTGTCAATTTGTCGTATGCGACAAATTGGTAGTACTGTCAATTTGTCGTATGCGACGAATTGATTCAACTGTCAATTTGTCGTTTGCGACAAATTGGTTCAACTGTCAATTTGTCGTATGCGACAAATTGGTACTACTGTCAATTTGTCGTATGCGACAAATTGATTCAACTGTCAATTTGTCGAAAGCGACAAATTGGTTCAACTGTCAATTTGTCGTATGCGACAAATTGGTTCAACTGTCAATTTGTCGTATGCGACAAATTGGTTCAACTGTCAATTTGTCGTATGCGACAAATTGGTACTACTGTCAATTTGTCGTAAGCGACAAATTGGTACTACTGTCAATTTGTCGTATGCGACAAATTGGTACTACTGTCAATTTGTCGTATGCGACAAATTGGTTCAACTGTCAATTTGTTGTATGCGTCAAATTGATTCAACTGTAAACTTGTCCTATGCGACAAATTGGTGCAACTGTCAATTTGTCGTATGCGTCAAATTGATTCAACAGTAAATTTGTCCTATGCGACAAATTAATGCAACTGTCAATTTGTCGTATGCGACATATTGGTACTACTGTCAATTTGTCGTATGCGACAAATTGGTACTACTGTCAATTTGTCGTATGCGACAAATTGGTACTACTGTCAATTTGTCGTATGCGACAAATTGGTTCAACTGTCAATTTGTCGTATGCGACAAACTGGTGCAACTGTCAATTTGTCGTATGCGACAAATTGGTACTACTGTCAATTTGTCGTATGCGACAAATTGGCACTACTGTCAATTTGTCGTATGCGACAAATTGGTACTACTGTCAATTTGTCGTATGCGACAAATTGGTTCAACTGTCAATTTGTCGTATGCGACAAATTGGTGCAACTGTCAATTTGTCGTATGCGACAAATTGGTACTACTGTCAATTTGTCGTATGCGACAAATTGGTACTACTGTCAATTTGTCGTACGCGACAAATTGGTACTACTGTCAATTTGTCGTATGCGACAAATTGGTTCAACTGTCAATTTGTCGTATGCGACAAATTGGTTCAACTGTCAATTTGTCGCATGCGACAAATTGGTTCAACTGTCAATTTGCCGTATGCGACAAATTGGTTTAACTGTCAATTTGTCGTATGCGACAAATTGATTCAACTGTCAATTTGTCGTATGCGACAAATTGATTCAACTGTCAATTTGTCGTATGCGACAAATTGGTGCTACTGTCAATTTGTCGTATGCGACAAATTGGTAGTACTGTCAATTTTCGTATGCGACAAATTGATTCAACTGTCAATTTGTCGTATGCGACAAATTGGTTCAACTGTCAATTTGTCGTATGCGACAAATTGGTGCAACTGTCAATTTGTCGTATGCGTCAAATTGATTCAACAGTAAATTTGTCCTATGCGACAAATTAATGCAACTGTCAATTTGTCGTATGCGACATATTGGTACTACTGTCAATTTGTCGTATGCGACAAATTGGTACTACTGTCAATTTGTCGTATGCGACAAATTGGTACTACTGTCAATTTGTCGTATGCGACAAATTGGTTCAACTGTCAATTTGTCGTATGCGACAAACTGGTGCAACTGTCAATTTGTCGTATGCGACAAATTGGTACTACTGTCAATTTGTCGTATGCGACAAATTGGCACTACTGTCAATTTGTCGTATGCGACAAATTGGTACTACTGTCAATTTGTCGTATGCGACAAATTGGTTCAACTGTCAATTTGTCGTATGCGACAAATTGGTGCAACTGTCAATTTGTCGTATGCGACAAATTGGTACTACTGTCAATTTGTCGTATGCGACAAATTGGTACTACTGTCAATTTGTCGTACGCGACAAATTGGTACTACTGTCAATTTGTCGTATGCGACAAATTGGTTCAACTGTCAATTTGTCGTATGCGACAAATTGGTTCAACTGTCAATTTGTCGCATGCGACAAATTGGTTCAACTGTCAATTTGCCGTATGCGACAAATTGGTTTAACTGTCAATTTGTCGTATGCGACAAATTGATTCAACTGTCAATTTGTCGTATGCGACAAATTGATTCAACTGTCAATTTGTCGTATGCGACAAATTGGTGCTACTGTCAATTTGTCGTATGCGACAAATTGGTAGTACTGTCAATTTTCGTATGCGACAAATTGATTCAACTGTCAATTTGTCGTATGCGACAAATTGGTTCAACTGTCAATTTGTCGTATGCGACAAATTGGTACTACTGTCAATTTGTCGTATGCGACAAATTGAATCAACTGTCAATTTGTCGAATGCGACAAATTGGTTCAACTGTCAATTTGTCGTATGCGACAAATTGGTACTACTGTCAATTTGTCGTATGCGACAAATTGGTTCAACTGTCAATTTGTCGTATGCGACAAATTGGTACTACTGTCAATTTGTCGTATGCGACAAATTGGTACTACTGTCAATTTGTCGTACGCGACAAATTGGTACTACTGTCAATTTGTCGTATGCGACAAATTGGTTCAACTGTCAATTTGTCGTATGCGACAAATTGGTTCAACTGTCAATTTGTCGTATGCGACCAATTGGTTTAACTGTCAATTTGTCGTATGCGACAAATTGATTCAACTGTCAATTTGTCGTATGCGACAAATTGATTCAACTGTCAATTTGTCGTATGCGACAAATTGGTGCTACTGTCAATTTGTCGTATGCGACAAATTGGTAGTACTGTCAATTTGTCGTATGCGACGAATTGATTCAACTGTCAATTTGTCGTATGCGACAAATTGGTTTAACTGTCAATTTGTCGTATGCGACAAATTGGTACTACTGTCAATTTGTCGTATGCGACAAATTGATTCAACTGTCAATTTGTCGAATGCGACAAATTGGTTCAACTGTCAATTTGTCGTATGCGACAAATTGGTAGTACTGTCAATTTTCGTATGCGACAAATTGATTCAACTGTCAATTTGTCGTATGCGACAAATTGGTTCAACTGTCAATTTGTCGTATGCGACAAATTGGTACTACTGTCAATTTGTCGTATGCGACAAATTGAATCAACTGTCAATTTGTCGAATGCGACAAATTGGTTCAACTGTCAATTTGTCGTATGCGACAAATTGGTACTACTGTCAATTTGTCGTATGCGACAAATTGGTTCAACTGTCAATTTGTCGTATGCGACAAATTGGTACTACTGTCAATTTGTCGTATGCGACAAATTGGTACTACTGTCAATTTGTCGTACGCGACAAATTGGTACTACTGTCAATTTGTCGTATGCGACAAATTGGTTCAACTGTCAATTTGTCGTATGCGACAAATTGGTTCAACTGTCAATTTGTCGTATGCGACCAATTGGTTTAACTGTCAATTTGTCGTATACGACAAATTGATTCAACTGTCAATTTGTCGTATGCGACAAATTGATTCAACTGTCAATTTGTCGTATGCGACAAATTGGTGCTACTGTCAATTTGTCGTATGCGACAAATTGGTAGTACTGTCAATTTGTCGTATGCGACGAATTGATTCAACTGTCAATTTGTCGTATGCGACAAATTGGTTTAACTGTCAATTTGTCGTATGCGACAAATTGGTACTACTGTCAATTTGTCGTATGCGACAAATTGATTCAACTGTCAATTTGTCGAATGCGACAAATTGGTTCAACTGTCAATTTGTCGTATGCGACAAATTGGTTCAACTGTCAATTTGTCGAATGCGACAAATTGGTACTACTGTCAATTTGTCGTATGCGACAAATTGGTACTACTGTCAATTTGTCGTATGCGACAAATTGGTTCAACTGTCAATTTGTCGTATGCGACAAATTGGTGCAACTGTCAATTTGTCGTATGCGACAAATTGGTACTACTGTCAATTTGTCGAATGCGACAAATTGGTACTACTGTCAAATTGGCGTACGCGACAAATTGGTACTACTGTCAATTTGTCGTATGCGACAAATTGGTTCAACTGTCAATTTTTCGTATGCGACAAATTGGTACTACTGTCAATTTGTCGTATGCGACAAATTGGTACTACTGTCAATTTGTCGTATGCGACAAATTGGTACTACTGTCAATTTGTCGTACGCGACAAATTGGTACTACTGTCAATTTGTCGTATGCGACAAATTGGTTCAACTGTCAATTTGTCGTATGCGACAAATTGGTACTACTGTCAATTTGTCGTATGCGACAAATTGGTACTACTGTCAATTTGTCGTATGCGACAAATTGGTTCAACTGTCAATTTGTTGTATGCGACAAATTGGTGCAACTGTCAATTGGTCGTATGCGACAAATTGGTACTACTGTCAATTTGTCGTATGCGACAAATTGGTACTACTGTCAATTTGTCGTACGCGACAAATTGGTACTACTGTCAATTTGTCGTATGCGACAAATTGGTTCAACTGTCAATTTGTCGTATGCGACAAATTGGTGCTACTGTCAATTTGTCGTATGCGACAAATTGGTGCTACTGTCAATTTGTCGTATGCGACAAATTGGTAGTACTGTCAATTTGTCGTATGCGACGAATTGATTCAACTGTCAATTTGTCGTTTGCGACAAATTGGTTCAACTGTCAATTTGTCGTATGCGACAAATTGGTACTACTGTCAATTTGTCGTATGCGACAAATTGATTCAACTGTCAATTTGTCGAAAGCGACAAATTGGTTCAACTGTCAATTTGTCGTATGCGACAAATTGGTTCAACATTCAATTTGTCGTATGCGACAAATTGGTACTACTGTCAATTTGTCGTATGCGACAAATTGGTACTACTGTCAATTTGTCGTATGCGACAAATTGGTACTACTGTCAATTTGTCGTATGCGACAAATTGGTTCAACTGTCAATTTGTTGTATGCGTCAAATTGATTCAACTGTAAACTTGTCCTATGCGACAAATTAGTGCAACTGTCAATTTGTCGTATGCGTCAAATTGATTCAACAGTAAATTTGTCCTATGCGACAAATTAATGCAACTGTCAATTTGTCGTATGCGACAAATTGGTACTACTGTCAATTTGTCGTATGCGACAAATTGGTACTACTGTCAATTTGTCGTATGCGACAAATTGGTACTACTGTCAATTTGTCGTATGCGACAAATTGGTTCAACTGTCAATTTGTCGTATGCGACAAACTGGTGCAACTGTCAATTTGTCGTATGCGACAAATTGGTACTACTGTCAATTTGTCGTATGCGACAAATTGGTACTACTGTCAATTTGTCGTATGCGACAAATTGGTACTACTGTCAATTTGTCGTATGCGACAAATTGGTTCAACTGTCAATTTGTCGTATGCGACAAATTGGTGCAACTGTCATTTTGTCGTATGCGACAAATTGGTACTACTGTCAATTTGTCGTATGCGACAAATTGGCACTACTGTCAATTTGTCGTACGCGACAAATTGGTACTACTGTCAATTTGTCGTATGCGACAAATTGGTTCAACTGTCAATTTGTCGTATGCGACAAATTGGTTCAACTGTCAAATTGTCGTATGCGACAAATTGGTTTAACTGTCAATTTGTCGTAAGCGACAAATTGATTCAACTGTCAATTTGTCGTATGCGACAAATTGATTCAACTGTCAATTTGTCGTATGCGACAAATTGGTGCTACTGTCAATTTGTCGTATGCGACAAATTGGTAGTACTGTCAATTTTCGTATGCGACAAATTGATTCAACTGTCAATTTGTCGTATGCGACAAATTGGTTCAACTGTCAATTTGTCGTATGCGACAAGTTGGTACTACTGTCAATTTGTCGTATGCGACAAATTGAATCAACTGTCAATTTGTCGAATGCGACAAATTGGTTCAACTGTCAATTTGTCGTATGCGACAAATTGGTAGTACTGTCAATTTGTCGTATGCGACAAATTGGTTCAACTGTCAATTTGTCGTATGCGACAAATTGGTACTACTGTCAATTTGTCGTATGCGACAAATTGGTGCTACTGTCAATTTGTCGTATGCGACAAATTGGTAGTACTGTCAATTTTCGTATGCGCCGAATTGATTCAACTGTCAATTTGTCGTATGCGACAAATTGGTTCAACTGTCAATTTGTCGTATGCGACAAATTGGTGCTACTGTCAATTTGTCGTATGCGACAAATTGGTGCTACTGTCAATTTGTCGTATGCGACAAATTGGTTCAACTGTCAATTTGTCGTATGCGACAAATTGGTGCAACTGTCAATTTGTCGTATGCGACAAATTGGTACTACTGTCAATTTGTCGTATGCGACAAATTGGTACTACTGTCAAATTGTCGTACGTGACAAATTGGTACTACTGTCGATTTGTCGTATGCGACAAATTGGTTCAACTGTCAATTTGTCGTATGCGACAAATTGGTACTACTGTCAATTTGTCGTATGCGACAAATTGGTACTACTGTCAATTTGTCGTATGCGACAAATTGGTACTACTGTCAATTTGTCGTATGCGACAAATTGGTTCAACTGTCAATTTGTTGTATGCGACAAATTGGTGCAACTGTCAATTTGTCGTATGCGACAAATTGGTACTACTGTCAATTTGTCGTATGCGACAAATTGGTACTACTGTCAATTTGTCGTATGCGACAAATTGGTTCAACTGTCAATTTGTTGTATGCGACAAATTGGTGCAACTGTCAATTTGTCGTATGCGACAAATTGGTACTACTGTCAATTTGTCGTATGCGACAAATTGGTACTACTGTCAATTTGTCGTACGCGACAAATTGGTACTACTGTCAATTTGTCGTATGCGACAAATTGGTTCAACTGTCAATTTGTCGTATGCGACAAATTGGTGCTACTGTCAATTTGTCGTATGCGACAAATTGGTGCTACTGTCAATTTGTCGTATGCGACAAATTGGTAGTACTGTCAATTTGTCGTATGCAACGAATTGATTCAACTGTCAATTTGTCGTTTGCGACAAATTGGTTCAACTGTCAATTTGTCGTATGCGACAAATTGGTACTACTGTCAATTTGTCGTATGCGACAAATTGATTCAACTGTCAATTTGTCGAATGCGACAAATTGGTTCAACTGTCAATTTGTCGTATGCGACAAATTGGTTCAACTGTCAATTTGTCGAATGCGACAAATTGGTACTACTGTCAATTTGTCGTATGCGACAAATTGATTCAACTGTCAATTTGTCGAATGCGACAAATTGGTTCAACTGTCAATTTGTCGTATGCGACAAATTGGTTCAACTGTCAATTTGTCGAATGCGACAAATTGATACTACTGTCAATTTGTCGTATGCGACAAATTGGTACTACTGTCAATTTGTCGTATGCGACAAATTGGTTCAACTGTCAATTTGTCGTATGCGACAAATTGGTGCAACTGTCAATTTGTCGTATGCGACAAATTGGTACTACTGTCAATTTGTCGTATGCGACAAATTGGTACTACTGTCAAATTGTCGTACGTGACAAATTGGTACTACTGTCGATTTGTCGTATGCGACAAATTGGTTCAACTGTCAATTTGTCGTATGCGACAAATTGGTACTACTGTCAATTTGTCGTATGCGACAAATTGGTACTACTGTCAATTTGTCGTATGCGACAAATTGGTACTACTGTCAATTTGTCGTACGCGACAAATTGGTACTACTGTCAATTTGTCGTATGCAACAAATTGGTTCAACTGTCAATTTGTCGTATGCGACAAATTGGTACTACTGTCAATTTGTCGTATGCGACAAATTGGTACTACTGTCAATTTGTCGTATGCGACAAATTGGTTCAACTGTCAATTTGTTGTATGCGACAAATTGGTGCAACTGTCAATTTGTCGTATGCGACAAATTGGTACTACTGTCAATTTGTCGCATGCGACAAATTGGTACTACTGTCAATTTGTCGTACGCGACAAATTGGTACTACTGTCAATTTGTCGTATGCGACAAATTGGTTCAACTGTCAATTTGTCGTATGCGACAAATTGGTGCTACTGTCAATTTGTCGTATGCGACAAATTGGTGCTACTGTCAATTTGTCGTATGCGACAAATTGGTAGTACTGTCAATTTGTCGTATGCAACGAATTGATTCAACTGTCAATTTGTCGTTTGCGACAAATTGGTTCAACTGTCAATTTGTCGTATGCGACAAATTGGTACTACTGTCAATTTGTCGTATGCGACAAATTGATTCAACTGTCAATTTGTCGAAAGCGACAAATTGGTTCAACTGTCAATTTGTCGTATGCGACAAATTGGTTCAACTGTCAATTTGTCGTATGCGACAAATTGGTACTACTGTCAATTTGTCGTATGCGACAAATTGGTACTACTGTCAATTTGTCGTATGCGACAAATTGGTACTACTGTCAATTTGTCGTATGCGACAAATTGGTTCAACTGTCAATTTGTTGTATGCGTCAAATTGATTCAACTGTAAACTTGTCCTATGCGACAAATTAGTGCAACTGTCAATTTGTCGTATGCGTCAAAATGATTCAACAGTAAATTTGTCCTATGCGACAAATTAATGCAACTGTCAATTTGTCGTATGCGACAAATTGGTACTACTGTCAATTTGTCGTATGCGACAAATTGGTACTACTGTCAATTTGTCGTATGCGACAAATTGGTACTACTGTCAATTTGTCGTATGCGACAAATTGGTTCAACTGTCAATTTGTCGTATGCGACAAACTGGTGCAACTGTCAATTTGTCGTATGCGACAAATTGGTACTACTGTCAATTTGTCGTATGCGACAAATTGGTACTACTGTCAATTTGTCGTATGCGACAAATTGGTACTACTGTCAATTTGTCGTATGCGACAAATTGGTTCAACTGTCAATTTGTCGTATGCGACAATTTGGTGCAACTGTCAATTTGTCGTATGCGACAAATTGGTACTACTGTCAATTTGTCGTATGCGACAAATTGGTACTACTGTCAATTTGTCGTACGCGACAAATTGGTACTACTGTCAATTTGTCGTATGCGACAAATTGGTTCAACTGTCAATTTGTCGTATGCGACAAATTGGTTCAACTGTCAATTTGTCGTATGCGACAAATTGGTTCAACTGTCAAATTGTCGTATGCGACAAATTGGTTTAACTGTCAATTTGTCGTATGCGACAAATTGATTCAACTGTCAATTTGTCGTATGCGACAAATTGATTCAACTGTCAATTTGTCGTATGCGACAAATTGGTGCTACTGTCAATTTGTCGTATGCGACAAATTGGTAGTACTGTCAATTTTCGTATGCGACAAATTGATTCAACTGTCAATTTGTCGTATGCGACAAATTGGTTCAACTGTCAATTTGTCGTATGCGACAAATTGGTACTACTGTCAATTTGTCGTATGCGACAAATTGAATCAACTGTCAATTTGTCGAATGCGACAAATTGGTTCAACTGTCAATTTGTCGTATGCGACAAATTGGTAGTACTGTCAATTTGTCGTATGCGACAAATTGGTTCAACTGTCAATTTGTCGTATGCGACAAATTGGTACTACTGTCAATTTGTCGTATGCGACAAATTGGTGCTACTGTCAATTTGTCGTATGCGACAAATTGGTAGTACTGTCAATTTTCGTATGCGACGAATTGATTCAACTGTCAATTTGTCGTATGCGACAAATTGGTTCAACTGTCAATTTGTCGTATGCGACAAATTGGTGCTACTGTCAATTTGTCGTATGCGACAAATTGGTGCTACTGTCAATTTGTCGTATGCGACAAATTGGTAGTACTGTCAATTTGTCGTATGCGACGAATTGATTCAACTGTCAATTTGTCGTTTGCGACAAATTGGTACTACTGTCAATTTGTCGTATGCGACAAATTGGTACTACTGTCAATTTGTCGTACGCGACAAATTGGTACTACTGTCAATTTGTCGTATGCGACAAATTGGTTCAACTGTCAATTTGTCGTATGCGACAAATTGGTACTACTGTCAATTTGTCGTATGCGACAAATTGGTACTACTGTCAATTTGTCGTATGCGACAAATTGGTACTACTGTCAATTTGTCGTACGCGACAAATTGGTACTACTGTCAATTTGTCGTATGCGACAAATTGGTTCAACTGTCAATTTGTCGTATGCGACAAATTGGTACTACTGTCAATTTGTCGTATGCGACAAATTGGTACTACTGTCAATTTGTCGTATGCGACAAATTGGTTCAACTGTCAATTTGTTGTATGCGACAAATTGGTGCAACTGTCAATTTGTCGTATGCGACAAATTGGTACTACTTTCAATTTGTCGTATGCGACAAATTGGTACTACTGTCAATTTGTCGTACGCGACAAATTGGTACTACTGTCAATTTGTCGTATGCGACAAATTGGTTCAACTGTCAATTTGTCGTATGCGACAAATTGGTGCTACTGTCAATTTGTCGTATGCGACAAATTGGTAGTACTGTCAATTTGTCGTATGCGACGAATTGATTCAACTGTCAATTTGTCGTTTGCGACAAATTGGTTCAACTGTCAATTTGTCGTATGCGACAAATTGGTACTACTGTCAATTTGTCGTATGCGACAAATTGATTCAACTGTCAATTTGTCGAAAGCGACAAATTGGTTCAACTGTCAATTTGTCGTATGCGACAAATTGGTTCAACTGTCAATTTGTCGTATGCGACAAATTGGTACTACTGTCAATTTGTCGTATGCGACAAATTGGTACTACTGTCAATTTGTCGTATGCGACAAATTGGTACTACTGTCAATTTGTCGTATGCGACAAATTGGTTCAACTGTCAATTTGTCGTATGCGACAAATTGGTGCTACTGTCAATTTGTCGTATGCGACAAATTGGTGCTACTGTCAATTTGTCGTATGCGACAAATTGGTAGTACTGTCAATTTGTCGTATGCGACGAATTGATTCAACTGTCAATTTGTCGTTTGCGACAAATTGGTTCAACTGTCAATTTGTCGTATGCGACAAATTGGTACTACTGTCAATTTGTCGTATGCGACAAATTGATTCAACTGTCAATTTGTCGAAAGCGACAAATTGGTTCAACTGTCAATTTGTCGTATGCGACAAATTGGTTCAACTGTCAATTTGTCGTATGCGACAAATTGGTTCAACTGTCAATTTGTCGTATGCGACAAATTGGTTCAACTGTCAAATTGTCGTATGCGACAAATTGGTTTAACTGTCAATTTGTCGTATGCGACAAATTGATTCAACTGTCAATTTGTCGTATGCGACAAATTGATTCAACTGTCAATTTGTCGTATGCGACAAATTGGTGCTACTGTCAATTTGTCGTATGCGACAAATTGGTAGTACTGTCAATTTTCGTATGCGACAAATTGATTCAACTGTCAATTTGTCGTATGCGACAAATTGGTTCAACTGTCAATTTGTCGTATGCGACAAATTGGTACTACTGTCAATTTGTCGTATGCGACAAATTGAATCAACTGTCAATTTGTCGAATGCGACAAATTGGTTCAACTGTCAATTTGTCGTATGCGACAAATTGGTAGTACTGTCAATTTGTCGTATGCGACAAATTGGTTCAACTGTCAATTTGTCGTATGCGACAAATTGGTACTACTGCAATTTGTCGTATGCGACAAATTGGTGCTACTGTCAATTTGTCGTATGCGAAAAATTGGTAGTACTGTCAATTTTCGTATGCGACGAATTGATTCAACTGTCAATTTGTCGAATGCGACAAATTGGTTCAACTGTCAATTTGTCGTATGCGACAAATTGGTGCTACTGTCAATTTGTCGTATGCGACAAATTGGTGCTACTGTCAATTTGTCGTATGCGACAAATTGGTAGTACTGTCAATTTGTCGTATGCGACGAATTGATTCAACTGTCAATTTGTCGTTTGCGACAAATTGGTTCAACTGTCAATTTGTCGTATGCGACAAATTGGTACTACTGTCAATTTGTCGTATGCGACAAATTGGTTCAACTGTCAATTTGTCGTATGCGACAATTTGGTGCAACTGTCAATTTGTCGTATGCGACAAATTGGTACTACTGTCAATTTGTCGTATGCGACAAATTGGTACTACTGTCAATTTGTCGTACGCGACAAATTGGTACTACTGTCAATTTGTCGTATGCGACAAATTGGTTCAACTGTCAATTTGTCGTATGCGACAAATTGGTTCAACTGTCAATTTGTCGTATGCGACAAATTGGTTCAACTGTCAAATTGTCGTATGCGACAAATTGGTTTAACTGTCAATTTGTCGTATGCGACAAATTGATTCAACTGTCAATTTGTCGTATGCGACAAATTGATTCAACTGTCAATTTGTCGTATGCGACAAATTGGTGCTACTGTCAATTTGTCGTATGCGACAAATTGGTAGTACTGTCAATTTTCGTATGCGACAAATTGATTCAACTGTCAATTTGTCGTATGCGACAAATTGGTTCAACTGTCAATTTGTCGTATGCGACAAATTGGTACTACTGTCAATTTGTCGTATGCGACAAATTGAATCAACTGTCAATTTGTCGAATGCGACAAATTGGTTCAACTGTCAATTTGTCGTATGCGACAAATTGGTAGTACTGTCAATTTGTCGTATGCGACAAATTGGTTCAACTGTCAATTTGTCGTATGCGACAAATTGGTACTACTGTCAATTTGTCGTATGCGACAAATTGGTGCTACTGTCAATTTGTCGTATGCGACAAATTGGTAGTACTGTCAATTTTCGTATGCGACGAATTGATTCAACTGTCAATTTGTCGTATGCGACAAATTGGTTCAACTGTCAATTTGTCGTATGCGACAAATTGGTGCTACTGTCAATTTGTCGTATGCGACAAATTGGTGCTACTGTCAATTTGTCGTATGCGACAAATTGGTAGTACTGTCAATTTGTCGTATGCGACGAATTGATTCAACTGTCAATTTGTCGTTTGCGACAAATTGGTACTACTGTCAATTTGTCGTATGCGACAAATTGGTACTACTGTCAATTTGTCGTACGCGACAAATTGGTACTACTGTCAATTTGTCGTATGCGACAAATTGGTTCAACTGTCAATTTGTCGTATGCGACAAATTGGTACTACTGTCAATTTGTCGTATGCGACAAATTGGTACTACTGTCAATTTGTCGTACGCGACAAATTGGTACTACTGTCAATTTGTCGTATGCGACAAATTGGTTCAACTGTCAATTTGTCGTATGCGACAAATTGGTACTACTGTCAATTTGTCGTATGCGACAAATTGGTACTACTGTCAATTTGTCGTATGCGACAAATTGGTTCAACTGTCAATTTGTTGTATGCGACAAATTGGTGCAACTGTCAATTTGTCGTATGCGACAAATTGGTACTACTTTCAATTTGTCGTATGCGACAAATTGGTACTACTGTCAATTTGTCGTACGCGACAAATTGGTACTACTGTCAATTTGTCGTATGCGACAAATTGGTTCAACTGTCAATTTGTCGTATGCGACAAATTGGTGCTACTGTCAATTTGTCGTATGCGACAAATTGGTAGTACTGTCAATTTGTCGTATGCGACGAATTGATTCAACTGTCAATTTGTCGTTTGCGACAAATTGGTTCAACTGTCAATTTGTCGTATGCGACAAATTGGTACTACTGTCAATTTGTCGTATGCGACAAATTGGTTCAACTGTCAATTTGTCGTATGCGACAAATTGGTGCTACTGTCAATTTGTCGTATGCGACAAATTGGTGCTAGTGTCAATTTGTCGTATGCGACAAATTGGTAGTACTGTCAATTTCTCGTATGCGACGAATTGATTCAACTGTCAATTTGTCGTTTGCGACAAATTGGTTCAACTGTCAATTTGTCGTATGCGACAAATTGGTACTACTGTCAATTTGTCGTATGCGACAAATTGATTCAACTGTCAATTTGTCGAAAGCGACAAATTGGTTCAACTGTCAATTTGTCGTATGCGACAAATTGGTTCAACTGTCAATTTGTCGTATGCGACAAATTGGTTCAACTGTCAATTTGTCGTATGCGACAAATTGGTTCAACTGTCAAATTGTCGTATGCGACAAATTGGTTCAACTGTCAAATTGTCGTATGCGACAAATTGGTTTAACTGTCAATTTGTCGTATGCGACAAATTGATTCAACTGTCAATTTGTCGTATGCGACAAATTGATTCAATTGTCAATTTGTCGTATGCGACAAATTGGTGCTACTGTCAATTTGTCGTATGCGACAAATTGGTAGTACTGTCAATTTTCGTATGCGACAAATTGATTCAACTGTCAATTTGTCGTATGCGACAAATTGGTTCAACTGTCAATTTGTCGTATGCGACAAATTGGTACTACTGTCAATTTGTCGTATGCGACAAATTGAATCAACTGTCAATTTGTCGAATGCGACAAATTGGTTCAACTGTCAATTTGTCGTATGCGACAAATTGGTAGTACTGTCAATTTGTCGTATGCGACAAATTGGTTCAACTGTCAATTTGTCGTATGCGACAAATTGGTACTACTGCAATTTGTCGTATGCGACAAATTGGTGCTACTGTCAATTTGTCGTATGCGAAAAATTGGTAGTACTGTCAATTTTCGTATGCGACGAATTGATTCAACTGTCAATTTGTCGAATGCGACAAATTGGTTCAACTGTCAATTTGTCGTATGCGACAAATTGGTGCTACTGTCAATTTGTCGTATGCGACAAATTGGTGCTACTGTCAATTTGTCGTATGCGACAAATTGGTAGTACTGTCAATTTGTCGTATGCGACGAATTGATTCAACTGTCAATTTGTCGTTTGCGACAAATTGGTTCAACTGTCAATTTGTCGTATGCGACAAATTGGTACTACTGTCAATTTGTCGTATGCGACAAATTGATTCAACTGTCAATTTGTCGAAAGCGACAAATTGGTTCAACTGTCAATTTGTCGTATGCGACAAATTGGTTCAACTGTCAATTTGTCGTATGCGACAAATTGGTGCTACTGTCAATTTGTCGTATGCGACAAATTGGTGCTACTGTCAATTTGTCGTATGCGACAAATTGGTAGTACTGTCAATTTGTCGTATGCGACGAATTGATTCAACTGTCAATTTGTCGTTTGCGACAAATTGGTTCAACTGTCAATTTGTCGTATGCGACAAATTGGTACTACTGTCAATTTGTCGTATGCGACAAATTGATTCAACTGTCAATTTGTCGAAAGCGACAAATTGGTTCAACTGTCAATTTGTCGTATGCGACAAATTGGTTCAACTGTCAATTTGTCGTATGCGACAAATTGGTTCAACTGTCAATTTGTCGTATGCGACAAATTGGTTCAACTGTCAAATTGTCGTATGCGACAAATTGGTTCAACTGTCAAATTGTCGTATGCGACAAATTGGTTTAACTGTCAATTTGTCGTATGCGACAAATTGATTCAACTGTCAATTTGTCGTATGCGACAAATTGATTCAATTGTCAATTTGTCGTATGCGACAAATTGGTGCTACTGTCAATTTGTCGTATGCGACAAATTGGTAGTACTGTCAATTTTCGTATGCGACAAATTGATTCAACTGTCAATTTGTCGTATGCGACAAATTGGTAGTACTGTCAATTTGTCGTATGCGACGAATTGATTCAACTGTCAATTTGTCGTTTGCGACAAATTGGTACTACTGTCAATTTGTCGTATGCGACAAATTGGTACTACTGTCAATTTGTCGTACGCGACAAATTGGTACTACTGTCAATTTGTCGTATGCGACAAATTGGTTCAACTGTCAATTTGTCGTATGCGACAAATTGGTACTACTGTCAATTTGTCGTATGCGACAAATTGGTACTACTGTCAATTTGTCGTACGCGACAAATTGGTACTACTGTCAATTTGTCGTATGCGACAAATTGGTTCAACTGTCAATTTGTCGTATGCGACAAATTGGTACTACTGTCAATTTGTCGTATGCGACAAATTGGTACTACTGTCAATTTGTCGTATGCGACAAATTGGTTCAACTGTCAATTTGTTGTATGCGACAAATTGGTGCAACTGTCAATTTGTCGTATGCGACAAATTGGTACTACTTTCAATTTGTCGTATGCGACAAATTGGTACTACTGTCAATTTGTCGTACGCGACAAATTGGTACTACTGTCAATTTGTCGTATGCGACAAATTGGTTCAACTGTCAATTTGTCGTATGCGACAAATTGGTGCTACTGTCAATTTGTCGTATGCGACAAATTGGTAGTACTGTCAATTTGTCGTATGCGACGAATTGATTCAACTGTCAATTTGTCGTTTGCGACAAATTGGTTCAACTGTCAATTTGTCGTATGCGACAAATTGGTACTACTGTCAATTTGTCGTATGCGACAAATTGATTCAACTGTCAATTTGTCGAAAGCGACAAATTGGTTCAACTGTCAATTTGTCGTATGCGACAAATTGGTTCAACTGTCAATTTGTCGTATGCGACAAATTGGTACTACTGTCAATTTGTCGTATGCGACAAATTGGTACTACTGTCAATTTGTCGTATGCGACAAATTGGTACTACTGTCAATTTGTCGTATGCGACAAATTGGTTCAACTGTCAATTTGTCGTATGCGACAAATTGGTGCTACTGTCAATTTGTCGTATGCGACAAATTGGTGCTACTGTCAATTTGTCGTATGCGACAAATTGGTAGTACTGTCAATTTCTCGTATGCGACGAATTGATTCAACTGTCAATTTGTCGTTTGCGACAAATTGGTTCAACTGTCAATTTGTCGTATGCGACAAATTGGTACTACTGTCAATTTGTCGTATGCGACAAATTGATTCAACTGTCAATTTGTCGAAAGCGACAAATTGGTTCAACTGTCAATTTGTCGTATGCGACAAATTGGTTCAACTGTCAATTTGTCGTATGCGACAAATTGGTTCAACTGTCAATTTGTCGTATGCGACAAATTGGTTCAACTGTCAAATTGTCGTATGCGACAAATTGGTTCAACTGTCAAATTGTCGTATGCGACAAATTGGTTTAACTGTCAATTTGTCGTATGCGACAAATTGATTCAACTGTCAATTTGTCGTATGCGACAAATTGATTCAATTGTCAATTTGTCGTATGCGACAAATTGGTGCTACTGTCAATTTGTCGTATGCGACAAATTGGTAGTACTGTCAATTTTCGTATGCGACAAATTGATTCAACTGTCAATTTGTCGTATGCGACAAATTGGTTCAACTGTCAATTTGTCGTATGCGACAAATTGGTACTACTGTCAATTTGTCGTATGCGACAAATTGAATCAACTGTCAATTTGTCGAATGCGACAAATTGGTTCAACTGTCAATTTGTCGTATGCGACAAATTGGTAGTACTGTCAATTTGTCGTATGCGACAAATTGGTTCAACTGTCAATTTGTCGTATGCGACAAATTGGTACTACTGCAATTTGTCGTATGCGACAAATTGGTGCTACTGTCAATTTGTCGTATGCGAAAAATTGGTAGTACTGTCAATTTTCGTATGCGACGAATTGATTCAACTGTCAATTTGTCGAATGCGACAAATTGGTTCAACTGTCAATTTGTCGTATGCGACAAATTGGTGCTACTGTCAATTTGTCGTATGCGACAAATTGGTGCTACTGTCAATTTGTCGTATGCGACAAATTGGTAGTACTGTCAATTTGTCGTATGCGACGAATTGATTCAACTGTCAATTTGTCGTTTGCGACAAATTGGTTCAACTGTCAATTTGTCGTATGCGACAAATTGGTACTACTGTCAATTTGTCGTATGCGACAAATTGATTCAACTGTCAATTTGTCGAAAGCGACAAATTGGTTCAACTGTCAATTTGTCGTATGCGACAAATTGGTTCAACTGTCAATTTGTCGTATGCGACAAATTGGTGCTACTGTCAATTTGTCGTATGCGACAAATTGGTGCTACTGTCAATTTGTCGTATGCGACAAATTGGTAGTACTGTCAATTTGTCGTATGCGACGAATTGATTCAACTGTCAATTTGTCGTTTGCGACAAATTGGTTCAACTGTCAATTTGTCGTATGCGACAAATTGGTACTACTGTCAATTTGTCGTATGCGACAAATTGATTCAACTGTCAATTTGTCGAAAGCGACAAATTGGTTCAACTGTCAATTTGTCGTATGCGACAAATTGGTTCAACTGTCAATTTGTCGTATGCGACAAATTGGTTCAACTGTCAATTTGTCGTATGCGACAAATTGGTTCAACTGTCAAATTTTCGTATGCGACAAATTGATTCAACTGTCAATTTGTCGTATGCGACAAATTGGTTCAACTGTCAATTTGTCGTATGCGACAAATTGGTACTACTGTCAATTTGTCGTATGCGACAAATTGAATCAACTGTCAATTTGTCGAATGCGACAAATTGGTTCAACTGTCAATTTGTCGTATGCGACAAATTGGTAGTACTGTCAATTTGTCGTATGCGACAAATTGGTTCAACTGTCAATTTGTCGTATGCGACAAATTGGTACTACTGCAATTTGTCGTATGCGACAAATTGGTGCTACTGTCAATTTGTCGTATGCGAAAAATTGGTAGTACTGTCAATTTTCGTATGCGACGAATTGATTCAACTGTCAATTTGTCGAATGCGACAAATTGGTTCAACTGTCAATTTGTCGTATGCGACAAATTGGTGCTACTGTCAATTTGTCGTATGCGACAAATTGGTGCTACTGTCAATTTGTCGTATGCGACAAATTGGTAGTACTGTCAATTTGTCGTATGCGACGAATTGATTCAACTGTCAATTTGTCGTTTGCGACAAATTGGTTCAACTGTCAATTTGTCGTATGCGACAAATTGGTACTACTGTCAATTTGTCGTATGCGACAAATTGATTCAACTGTCAATTTGTCGAAAGCGACAAATTGGTTCAACTGTCAATTTGTCGTATGCGACAAATTGGTTCAACTGTCAATTTGTCGTATGCGACAAATTGGTGCTACTGTCAATTTGTCGTATGCGACAAATTGGTGCTACTGTCAATTTGTCGTATGCGACAAATTGGTAGTACTGTCAATTTGTCGTATGCGACGAATTGATTCAACTGTCAATTTGTTGTATGCGTCAAATTGATGCAACTGTCAATTTGTCGTATGCGACAAATTGGTGCAACTGTCAATTTGTCGTATGCGTCAAATTGATTCAACAGTAAATTTGTCCTATGCGACAAATTAATGCAACTGTCAATTTGTCGTATGCGACAAATTGGTTCAACTGTCAATTTGTCGTATGCGACAAATTGGTTCAACTGTCAATTTGTCGTATGCGACAAATTGGTTCAACTGTCAAATTGTCGTATGCGACAAATTGGTTCAACTGTCAAATTGTCGTATGCGACAAATTGGTTTAACTGTCAATTTGTCGTATGCGACAAATTGATTCAACTGTCAATTTGTCGTATGCGACAAATTGATTCAATTGTCAATTTGTCGTATGCGACAAATTGGTGCTACTGTCAATTTGTCGTATGCGACAAATTGGTAGTACTGTCAATTTTCGTATGCGACAAATTGATTCAACTGTCAATTTGTCGTATGCGACAAATTGGTTCAACTGTCAATTTGTCGTATGCGACAAATTGGTACTACTGTCAATTTGTCGTATGCGACAAATTGAATCAACTGTCAATTTGTCGAATGCGACAAATTGGTTCAACTGTCAATTTGTCGTATGCGACAAATTGGTAGTACTGTCAATTTGTCGTATGCGACAAATTGGTTCAACTGTCAATTTGTCGTATGCGACAAATTGGTACTACTGCAATTTGTCGTATGCGACAAATTGGTGCTACTGTCAATTTGTCGTATGCGAAAAATTGGTAGTACTGTCAATTTTCGTATGCGACGAATTGATTCAACTGTCAATTTGTCGAATGCGACAAATTGGTTCAACTGTCAATTTGTCGTATGCGACAAATTGGTGCTACTGTCAATTTGTCGTATGCGACAAATTGGTGCTACTGTCAATTTGTCGTATGCGACAAATTGGTAGTACTGTCAATTTGTCGTATGCGACGAATTGATTCAACTGTCAATTTGTCGTTTGCGACAAATTGGTTCAACTGTCAATTTGTCGTATGCGACAAATTGGTACTACTGTCAATTTGTCGTATGCGACAAATTGATTCAACTGTCAATTTGTCGAAAGCGACAAATTGGTTCAACTGTCAATTTGTCGTATGCGACAAATTGGTTCAACTGTCAATTTGTCGTATGCGACAAATTGGTACTACTGTCAATTTGTCGTATGCGACAAATTGGTACTACTGTCAATTTGTCGTATGCGACAAATTGGTACTACTGTCAATTTGTCGTATGCGACAAATTGGTTCAACTGTCAATTTGTTGTATGCGTCAAATTGATTCAACTGTAAACTTGTCCTATGCGACAAATTAGTGCAACTGTCAATTTGTCGTATGCGTCAAATTGATTCAACAGTAAATTTGTCCTATGCGACAAATTAATGCAACTGTCAATTTGTCGTATGCGACAAATTGGTACTACTGTCAATTTGTCGTATGCGACAAATTGGTACTACTGTCAATTTGTCGTATGCGACAAATTGGTACTACTGTCAATTTGTCGTATGCGACAAATTGGTTCAACTGTCAATTTGTCGTATGCGACAAACTGGTGCAACTGTCAATTTGTCGTATGCGACAAATTGGTACTACTGTCAATTTGTCGTATGCGACAAATTGGTACTACTGTCAATTTGTCGTATGCGACAAATTGGTACTACTGTCAATTTGTCGTATGCGACAAATTGGTTCAACTGTCAATTTGTCGTATGCGACAAATTGGTGCAACTGTCAATTTGTCGTATGCGACAAATTGGTGCTACTGTCAATTTGTCGTATGCGAAAAATTGGTAGTACTGTCAATTTTCGTATGCGACGAATTGATTCAACTGTCAATTTGTCGTATGCGACAAATTGGTTCAACTGTCAATTTGTCGTATGCGACAAATTGGTGCTACTGTCAATTTGTCGTATGCGACAAATTGGTGCTACTGTCAATTTGTCGTATGCGACAAATTGGTAGTACTGTCAATTTGTCGTATGCGACGAATTGATTCAACTGTCAATTTGTCGTTTGCGACAAATTGGTTCAACTGTCAATTTGTCGTATGCGACAAATTGGTACTACTGTCAATTTGTCGTATGCGACAAATTGATTCAACTGTCAATTTGTCGAAAGCGACAAATTGGTTCAACTGTCAATTTGTCGTATGCGACAAATTGGTTCAACTGTCAATTTGTCCTATGCGACAAATTAATGCAACTGTCAATTTGTCGTATGCGACAAATTGGTACTACTGTCAATTTGTCGTATGCGACAAATTGGTACTACTGTCAATTTGTCGTATGCGACAAATTGGTACTACTGTCAATTTGTCGTATGCGACAAATTGGTTCAACTGTCAATTTGTCGTATGCGACAAACTGGTGCAACTGTCAATTTGTCGTATGCGACAAATTGGTACTACTGTCAATTTGTCGTATGCGACAAATTGGTACTACTGTCAATTTGTCGTATGCGACAAATTGGTTCAACTGTCAATTTGTCGTATGCGACAAACTGGTGCAACTGTCAATTTGTCGTATGCGACAAATTGGTACTACTGTCAATTTGTCGTATGCGACAAATTGGTACTACTGTCAATTTGTCGTATGCGACAAATTGGTACTACTGTCAATTTGTCGTATGCGACAAATTGGTTCAACTGTCAATTTGTCGTATGCGACAAATTGGTGCAACTGTCAATTTGTCGTATGCGACAAATTGGTGCTACTGTCAATTTGTCGTATGCGAAAAATTGGTAGTACTGTCAATTTTCGTATGCGACGAATTGATTCAACTGTCAATTTGTCGTATGCGACAAATTGGTTCAACTGTCAATTTGTCGTATGCGACAAATTGGTGCTACTGTCAATTTGTCGTATGCGACAAATTGGTGCTACTGTCAATTTGTCGTATGCGACAAATTGGTAGTACTGTCAATTTGTCGTATGCGACGAATTGATTCAACTGTCAATTTGTCGTTTGCGACAAATTGGTTCAACTGTCAATTTGTCGTATGCGACAAATTGGTACTACTGTCAATTTGTCGTATGCGACAAATTGATTCAACTGTCAATTTGTCGAAAGCGACAAATTGGTTCAACTGTCAATTTGTCGTATGCGACAAATTGGTTCAACTGTCAATTTGTCGTATGCGACAAATTGGTACTACTGTCAATTTGTCGTATGCGACAAATTGGTACTACTGTCAATTTGTCGTATGCGACAAATTGGTACTACTGTCAATTTGTCGTATGCGACAAATTGGTTCAACTGTCAATTTGTTGTATGCGTCAAATTGATTCAACTGTAAACTTGTCCTATGCGACAAATTAGTGCAACTGTCAATTTGTCGTATGCGTCAAATTGATTCAACAGTAAATTTGTCCTATGCGACAAATTAATGCAACTGTCAATTTGTCGTATGCGACAAATTGGTACTACTGTCAATTTGTCGTATGCGACAAATTGGTACTACTGTCAATTTGTCGTATGCGACAAATTGGTACTACTGTCAATTTGTCGTATGCGACAAATTGGTTCAACTGTCAATTTGTCGTATGCGACAAACTGGTGCAACTGTCAATTTGTCGTATGCGACAAATTGGTACTACTGTCAATTTGTCGTATGCGACAAATTGGTACTACTGTCAATTTGTCGTATGCGACAAATTGGTACTACTGTCAATTTGTCGTATGCGACAAATTGGTTCAACTGTCAATTTGTCGTATGCGACAAATTGGTGCAACTGTCAATTTGTCGTATGCGACAAATTGGTACTACTGTCAATTTGTCGTATGCGACAAATTAGTACTACTGTCAATTTGTCGTACGCGACAAATTGGTACTACTGTCAATTTGTCGTATGCGACAAATTGGTTCAACTGTCAATTTGTCGTATGCGACAAATTGGTTCAACTGTCAATTTGTCGTATGCGACAAATTGGTTCAACTGTCAAATTGTCGTATGCGACAAATTGGTTTAACTGTCAATTTGTCGTATGCGACAAATTGATTCAACTGTCAATTTGTCGTATGCGACAAATTGATTCAACTGTCAATTTGTCGTATGCGACAAATTGGTGCTACTGTCAATTTGTCGTATGCGACAAATTGGTGCTACTGTCAATTTGTCGTATGCGACAAATTGGTAGTACTGTCAATTTGTCGTATGCGACAAATTGAATCAACTGTCAATTTGTCGTATGCGACAAATTGGTTCAACTGTCAATTTGTCGTATGCGACAAACTGGTGCAACTGTCAATTTGTCGTATGCGACAAATTGGTACTACTGTCAATTTGTCGTATGCGACAAATTGGTACTACTGTCAATTTGTTGTATGCGACAAATTGGTACTACTGTCAATTTGTCGTATGCGACAAATTGGTTCAACTGTCAATTTGTCGTATGCGACAAATTGGTGCAACTGTCAATTTGTCGTATGCGACAAATTGGTGCTACTGTCAATTTGTCGTATGCGAAAAATTGGTAGTACTGTCAATTTTCGTATGCGACGAACTGATTCAACTGTCAATTTGTCGTATGCGACAAATTGGTTCAACTGTCAATTTGTCGTATGCGACAAATTGGTGCTACTGTCAATTTGTCGTATGCGACAAATTGGTGCTACTGTCAATTTGTCGTATGCGACAAATTGGTAGTACTGTCAATTTGTCGTATGCGACGAATTGATTCAACTGTCAATTTGTCGTTTGCGACAAATTGGTTCAACTGTCAATTTGTCGTATGCGACAAATTGGTACTACTGTCAATTTGTCGTATGCGACAAATTGATTCAACTGTCAATTTGTCGAAAGCGACAAATTGGTTCAACTGTCAATTTGTCGTATGCGACAAATTGGTTCAACTGTCAATTTGTCGTATGCGACAAATTGGTACTACTGTCAATTTGTCGTATGCGACAAATTGGTACTACTGTCAATTTGTCGTATGCGACAAATTGGTACTACTGTCAATTTGTCGTATGCGACAAATTGGTTCAACTGTCAATTTGTTGTATGCGTCAAATTGATTCAACTGTAAACTTGTCCTATGCGACAAATTAGTGCAACTGTCAATTTGTCGTATGCGTCAAATTGATTCAACAGTAAATTTGTCCTATGCGACAAATTAATGCAACTGTCAATTTGTCGTATGCGACAAATTGGTACTACTGTCAATTTGTCGTATGCGACAAATTGGTACTACTGTCAATTTGTCGTATGCGACAAATTGGTACTACTGTCAATTTGTCGTATGCGACAAATTGGTTCAACTGTCAATTTGTCGTATGCGACAAACTGGTGCAACTGTCAATTTGTCGTATGCGACAAATTGGTACTACTGTCAATTTGTCGTATGCGACAAATTGGTACTACTGTCAATTTGTCGTATGCGACAAATTGGTACTACTGTCAATTTGTCGTATGCGACAAATTGGTTCAACTGTCAATTTGTCGTATGGGACAAATTGGTGCAACTGTCAATTTGTCGTATGCGACAAATTGGTACTACTGTCAATTTGTCGTATGCGACAAATTAGTACTACTGTCAATTTGTCGTACGCGACAAATTGGTACTACTGTCAATTTGTCGTATGCGACAAATTGGTTCAACTGTCAATTTGTCGTATGCGACAAATTGGTTCAACTGTCAATTTGTCGTATGCGACAAATTGGTTCAACTGTCAAATTGTCGTATGCGACAAATTGGTTTAACTGTCAATTTGTCGTATGCGACAAATTGATTCAACTGTCAATTTGTCGTATGCGACAAATTGATTCAACTGTCAATTTGTCGTATGCGACAAATTGGTGCTACTGTCAATTTGTCGTATGCGACAAATTGGTAGTACTGTCAATTTTCGTATGCGACAAATTGATTCAACTGTCAATTTGTCGTATGCGACAAATTGGTTCAACTGTCAATTTGTCGTATGCGACAAATTGGTACTACTGTCAATTTGTCGTATGCGACAAATTGAATCAACTGTCAATTTGTCGAATGCGACAAATTGGTTCAACTGTCAATTTGTCGTATGCGACAAATTGGTAGTACTGTCAATTTGTCGTATGCGACAAATTGGTTCAACTGTCAATTTGTCGTATGCGACAAATTGGTACTACTGTCAATTTGTCGTATGCGACAAATTGGTGCTACTGTCAATTTGTCGTATGCGACAAATTTATAGTACTGTCAATTTTCGTATGCGACGAATTGATTCAACTGTCAATTTGTCGTATGCGACAAATTGGTTCAACTGTCAATTTGTCGTATGCAACAAATTGGTACTACTGTCAATTTGTCGTATGCGACAAATTGATTCAACTGTCAATTTGTCGAATGCGACAAATTGGTTCAACTGTCAATTTGTCGTATGCGACAAATTGGTTCAACTGTCAATTTGTCGAATGCGACAAATTGGTACTACTGTCAATTTGTCGTATGTGACAAATTGGTACTACTGTCATTTTGTCGTGTGCGACAAATTGGTTCAACTGTCAATTTGTCGTATGCGACAAATTGGTGCAACTGTCGATTTGTCGTATGCGACAAAGTGGTACTACTGTTAATTTGTCGTATGCGACAAATTGGTACTACTGTCAATTTGTCGTACGCGACAAATTGGTACTACTGTCAATTTGTCGTATGCGACAAATTGGTTCAACTGTCAATTTGTCGTATGCGACAAATTGGTGCTACTGTCAATTTGTCGTATGCGACAAATTGGTAGTACTGTCAATTTTCGTATGCGACAAATTGATTCAACTGTCAATTTGTCGTATGCGACAAATTGGTTCAACTGTCAATTTGTCGTATGCGACAAATTGGTACTACTGTCAATTTGTCGTATGCGACAAATTGAATCAACTGTCAATTTGTCGAATGCGACAAATTGGTTCAACTGTCAATTTGTCGTATGCGACAAATTGGTAGTACTGTCAATTTGTCGTATGCGACAAATTGGTTCAACTGTCAATTTGTCGTATGCGACAAATTGGTACTACTGTCAATTTGTCGTATGCGACAAATTGGTGCTACTGTCAATTTGTCGTATGCGACAAATTGGTAGTACTGTCAATTTTCGTATGCGACGAATTGATTCAACTGTCAATTTGTCGTATGCGACAAATTGGTTCAACTGTCAATTTGTCGTATGCGACAAATTGGTACTACTGTCAATTTGTCGTATGCGACAAATTGATTCAACTGTCAATTTGTCGAATGCGACAAATTGGTTCAACTGTCAATTTGTCGTATGCGACAAATTGGTTCAACTGTCAATTTGTCGAATGCGACAAATTGGTACTACTGTCAATTTGTCGTATGCGACAAATTGGTACTACTGTCATTTTGTCGTATGCGACAAATTGGTTCAACTGTCAATTTGTCGTATGCGACAAATTGGTGCAACTGTCGATTTGTCGTATGCGACAAATTGGTACTACTGTCAATTTGTCGTATGCGACAAATTGGTACTACTGTCAATTTGTCGTACGCGACAAATTGGTACTACTGTCAATTTGTCGTATGCGACAAATTGGTTCAACTGTCAATTTGTCGTATGCGACAAATTGGTACTACTGTCAATTTGTCGTATGCGACAAATTGGTTCAACTGTCAATTTGTTGTATGCGACAAATTGATTCAACTGTCAATTTGTCGTATGCGACAAATTGATTCAACTGTCAATTTGTCGTATGCGACAAATTGGTGCTACTGTCAATTTGTCGTATGCGACAAATTGGTAGTACTGTCAATTTTCGTATGCGACAAATTGATTCAACTGTCAATTTGTCGTATGCGACAAATTGGTTCAACTGTCAATTTGTCGTATGCGACAAATTGGTACTACTGTCAATTTGTCGTATGCGACAAATTGAATCAACTGTCAATTTGTCGAATGCGACAAATTGGTTCAACTGTCAATTTGTCGTATGCGACAAATTGGTAGTACTGTCAATTTGTCGTATGCGACAAATTGGTTCAACTGTCAATTTGTCGTATGCGACAAATTGGTACTACTGTCAATTTGTCGTATGCGACAAATTGGTGCTACTGTCAATTTGTCGTATGCGACAAATTGGTAGTACTGTCAATTTTCGTATGCGACGAATTGATTCAACTGTCAATTTGTCGTATGCGACAAATTGGTTCAACTGTCAATTTGTCGTATGCAACAAATTGGTACTACTGTCAATTTGTCGTATGCGATAAATTGATTCAACTGTCAATTTGTCGAATGCGAAAAATTGGTTCAACTGTCAATTTGTCGTATGCGACAAATTGGTTCAACTGTCAATTTGTCGAATGCGACAAATTGGTACTACTGTCAATTTGTCGTATGTGACAAATTGGTACTACTGTCATTTTGTCGTGTGCGACAAATTGGTTCAACTGTCAATTTGTCGTATGCGACAAATTGGTGCAACTGTCGATTTGTCGTATGCGACAAATTGGTACTACTGTCAATTTGTCGTATGCGACAAATTGGTACTACTGTCAATTTGTCGTACGCGACAAATTGGTACTACTGTCAATTTGTCGTATGCGACAAATTGGTTCAACTGTCAATTTGTCGTATGCGACAAATTGGTGCTACTGTCAATTTGTCGTATGCGACAAATTGGTAGTACTGTCAATTTTCGTATGCGACGAATTGATTCAACTGTCAATTTGTCGTATGCGACAAATTGGTTCAACTGTCAATTTGTCGTATGCAACAAATTGGTACTACTGTCAATTTGTCGTATGCGACAAATTGATTCAACTGTCAATTTGTCGAATGCGACAAATTGGTTCAACTGTCAATTTGTCGTATGCGACAAATTGGTTCAACTGTCAATTTGTCGAATGCGACAAATTGGTACTACTGTCAATTTGTCGTATGTGACAAATTGGTACTACTGTCATTTTGTCGTGTGCGACAAATTGGTTCAACTGTCAATTTGTCGTATGCGACAAATTGGTGCAACTGTCGATTTGTCGTATGCGACAAATTGGTACAACTGTCAATTTGTCGTATGCGACAAATTGGTACTACTGTCAATTTGTCGTACGCGACAAATTGGTACTACTGTCAATTTGTCGTATGCGACAAATTGGTTCAACTGTCAATTTGTCGTATGCGACAAATTGGTGCTACTGTCAATTTGTCGTATGCGACAAATTGGTAGTACTGTCAATTTTCGTATGCGACAAATTGATTCAACTGTCAATTTGTCGTATGCGACAAATTGGTTCAACTGTCAATTTGTCGTATGCGACAAATTGGTACTACTGTCAATTTGTCGTATGCGACAAATTGAATCAACTGTCAATTTGTCGAATGCGACAAATTGGTTCAACTGTCAATTTGTCGTATGCGACAAATTGGTGCAACTGTCAATTTGTCGTTTGCGACAAATTGGTACTACTGTCAATTTGTCGTATGCGACAAATCGGTACTACTGTCAATTTGTCGTACGCGACAAATTGGTACTACTGTCAATTTGTCGTATGCGACAAATTGGTAGTACTGTCAATTTGTCGTATGCGACAAATTGGTTCAACTGTCAATTTGTCGTATGCGACAAATTGGTACTACTGTCAATTTGTCGTATGCGACAAATTGGTGCTACTGTCAATTTGTCGTATGCGACAAATTGGTAGTACTGTCAATTTTCGTATGCGACGAATTGATTCAACTGTCAATTTGTCGTATGCGACAAATTGGTTCAACTGTCAATTTGTCGTATGCGACAAATTGGTACTACTGTCAATTTGTCGTATGCGACAAATTGATTCAACTGTCAATTTGTCGAATGCGACAAATTGGTTCAACTGTCAATTTGTCGTATGCGACAAATTGGTTCAACTGTCAATTTGTCGAATGCGACAAATTGGTACTACTGTCAATTTGTCGTATGCGACAAATTGGTACTACTGTCATTTTGTCGTATGCGACAAATTGGTTCAACTGTCAATTTGTCGTATGCGACAAATTGGTGCAACTGTCGATTTGTCGTATGCGACAAATTGGTACTACTGTCAATTTGTCGTATGCGACAAATTGGTACTACTGTCAATTTGTCGTACGCGACAAATTGGTACTACTGTCAATTTGTCGTATGCGACAAATTGGTTCAACTGTCAATTTGTCGTATGCGACAAATTGGTACTACTGTCAATTTGTCGTATGCGACAAATTGGTTCAACTGTCAATTTGTTGTATGCGACAAATTGGTGCAACTGTCAATTTGTCGTTTGCGACAAATTGGTACTACTGTCAATTTGTCGTATGCGACAAATTGGTACTACTGTCAATTTGTCGTACGCGACAAATTGGTACTACTGTCAATTTTTCGTATGCGACAAATTGGTTCAACTGTCAATTTGTCGTATGCGACAAATTGGTGCTACTGTCAATTTGTCGTATGCGACAAATTGGTGCTACTGTCAATTTGTCGTATGCGACAAATTGGTAGTACTGTCAATTTGTCGTATGCGACGAATTGATTCAACTGTCAATTTGCCGTTTGCGACAAATTGGTACTACTGTCAATTTGTCGTATGCGACAAATTGGTACTACTGTCAATTTGTCGTATGCGACAAATTGGTACTACTGTCAATTTGTCGTATGCGACAAATTGGTTCAACTGTCAATTTGTCGTATGCGACAAATTGGTACTACTGTCAATTTGTCGTATGCGACAAATTGGTACTACTGTCAATTTGTCGTATGCGAAAAATTGGTTCAAGTGTCAATTTGTCGTATGCGACAAATTGGTTCAACTGTCAATTTGTCGTATGCGACAATTTTGTTCAACTCTCAATTTGTCGTATGCGACAAATTGGTACTACTGTCAATTTGTCGTATGCGACAAATTGGTTCAACTGTCAATTTGTCGTATGCGACAAATTGGTTCAACTGTCAATTTGTCGTAATCGTATGCGACAAATTGATTCAACTGTCAATTTGTCGTTTGCGACAAATTGGTACTACTGTCAATTTGTCGTATGCGACAAATTGGTACTACTGTCAATTTGTCGTATGCGACAAATTGGTACTACTGTCAATTTGTCGTATGCGACAAATTGGTTCAACTGTCAATTTGTCGTATGCGACAAATTGGTTTAACTGTCAATTTGTCGTATGCGACAAATTGGTACTACTGTCAATTTGTCGTATGCGACAAATTGATTCAACTGTCAATTTGTCGAATGCGACAAATTGGTGCAACTGTCAATTTGTCGTATGCGACAAATTGGTACTACTGTCAATTTGTCGTATGCGACAAATTGGTACTACTGTCAATTTGTCGTATGCGACAAATTGGTACTACTGTCAATTTGTCGTATGCGACAAATTGATTCAACTGTCAATTTGTCGTATGCGACAAATTTATTCAACTGTCAATTTGTCGTATGCGACAAATTGGTGCTACTGTCAATTTGTCGTATGCGACAAATTGGTAGTACTGTCATTTTTCGTATGCGACAAATTGATTCAACTGTCAATTTGTCGTATGCGACAAATTGGTTCAACTGTCAATTTGTCGTATGCGACAAATTGGTACTACTGTCAATTTGTCGTATGCGACAAATTGATTCAACTGTCAATTTGTCGAATGCGACAAATTGGTTCAACTGTCAATTTGTCGTATGCGACAAATTGGTAGTACTGTCAATTTGTCGTATGCGACAAACTGGTTCAACTGTCAATTTGTCGTATGCGACAAATTGGTACTACTGTCAATTTGTCGTATGCGACAAATTGGTGCTACTGTCAATTTGTCGTATGCGAAAAATTGGTAGTACTGTCAATTTTCGTATGCGACGAATTGATTCAACTGTCAATTTGTCGTATGCGACAAATTGGTTCAACTGTTAATTTGTCGTATGCGACAAATTGGTGCTACTGTCAATTTGTCGTATGCGACAAATTGGTGCTACTGTCAATTTGTCGTATGCGACAAATTGGTAGTACTGTCAATTTGTCGTATGCGACGAATTGATTCAACTGTCAATTTGTCGTTTGCGACAAATTGGTTCAACTGTCAATTTGTCGTATGCGACAAATTGGTACTACTGTCAATTTGTCGTATGCGACAAATTGATTCAACTGTCAATTTGTCGAAAGCGACAAATTGGTTCAACTGTCAATTTGTCGTATGCGACAAATTGGTTCAACTGTCAATTTGTCGTATGCGACAAATTGGTACTACTGTCAATTTGTCGTATGCGACAAATTGGTACTACTGTCAATTTGTCGTATGCGACAAATTGGTACTACTGTCAATTTGTCGTATGCGACAAATTGGTTCAACTGTCAATTTGTTGTATGCGTCAAATTGATTCAACTGTAAACTTGTCCTATGCGACAAATTAGTGCAACTGTCAATTTGTCGTATGCGTCAAATTGATTCAACAGTAAATTTGTCCTATGCGACAAATTAATGCAACTGTCAATTTGTCGTATGCGACAAATTGGTACTACTGTCAATTTGTCGTATGCGACAAATTGGTACTACTGTCAATTTGTCGTATGCGACAAATTGGTACTACTGTCAATTTGTCGTATGCGACAAATTGGTTCAACTGTCAATTTGTCGTATGCGACAAACTGGTGCAACTGTCAATTTGTCGTATGCGACAAATTGGTACTACTGTCAATTTGTCGTATGCGACAAATTAGTACTACTGTCAATTTGTCGTATGCGACAAATTGGTACTACTGTCAATTTGTCGTATGCGACAAATTGGTTCAACTGTCAATTTGTCGTATGCGACAAATTGGTGCAACTGTCAATTTGTCGTATGCGACAAATTGGTACTACTGTCAATTTGTCGTATGCGACAAATTAGTACTACTGTCAATTTGTCGTACGCGACAAATTGGTACTACTGTCAATTTGTCGTATGCGACAAATTGGTTCAACTGTCAATTTGTCGTATGCGACAAATTGGTTCAACTGTCAATTTGTCGTATGCGACAAATTGGTTCAACTGTCAAATTGTCGTATGCGACAAATTGGTTTAACTGTCAATTTGTCGTATGCGACAAATTGATTCAACTGTCAATTTGTCGTATGCGACAAATTGATTCAACTGTCAATTTGTCGTATGCGACAAATTGGTGCTACTGTCAATTTGTCGTATGCGACAAATTGGTAGTACTGTCAATTTTCGTATGCGACAAATTGATTCAACTGTCAATTTGTCGTATGCGACAAATTGGTTCAACTGTCAATTTGTCGTATGCGACAAATTGGTACTACTGTCAATTTGTCGTATGCGACAAATTGAATCAACTGTCAATTTGTCGAATGCGACAAATTGGTTCAACTGTCAATTTGTCGTATGCGACAAATTGGTAGTACTGTCAATTTGTCGTATGCGACAAATTGGTTCAACTGTCAATTTGTCGTATGCGACAAATTGGTACTACTGTCAATTTGTCGTATGCGACAAATTGGTGCTACTGTCAATTTGTCGTATGCGACAAATTGGTAGTACTGTCAATTTTCGTATGCGACGAATTGATTCAACTGTCAATTTGTCGTATGCGACAAATTGGTTCAACTGTCAATTTGTCGTATGCAACAAATTGGTACTACTGTCAATTTGTCGTATGCGACAAATTGATTCAACTGTCAATTTGTCGAATGCGACAAATTGGTTCAACTGTCAATTTGTCGTATGCGACAAATTGGTTCAACTGTCAATTTGTCGAATGCGACAAATTGGTACTACTGTCAATTTGTCGTATGTGACAAATTGGTACTACTGTCATTTTGTCGTGTGCGACAAATTGGTTCAACTGTCAATTTGTCGTATGCGACAAATTGGTGCAACTGTCGATTTGTCGTATGCGACAAATTGGTACTACTGTCAATTTGTCGTATGCGACAAATTGGTACTACTGTCAATTTGTCGTACGCGACAAATTGGTACTACTGTCAATTTGTCGTATGCGACAAATTGGTTCAACTGTCAATTTGTCGTATGCGACAAATTGGTGCTACTGTCAATTTGTCGTATGCGACAAATTGGTAGTACTGTCAATTTTCGTATGCGACAAATTGATTCAACTGTCAATTTGTCGTATGCGACAAATTGGTTCAACTGTCAATTTGTCGTATGCGACAAATTGGTACTACTGTCAATTTGTCGTATGCGACAAATTGAATCAACTGTCAATTTGTCGAATGCGACAAATTGGTTCAACTGTCAATTTGTCGTATGCGACAAATTGGTAGTACTGTCAATTTGTCGTATGCGACAAATTGGTTCAACTGTCAATTTGTCGTATGCGACAAATTGGTACTACTGTCAATTTGTCGTATGCGACAAATTGGTGCTACTGTCAATTTGTCGTATGCGACAAATTGGTAGTACTGTCAATTTTCGTATGCGACGAATTGATTCAACTGTCAATTTGTCGTATGCGACAAATTGGTTCAACTGTCAATTTGTCGTATGCGACAAATTGGTACTACTGTCAATTTGTCGTATGCGACAAATTGATTCAACTGTCAATTTGTCGAATGCGACAAATTGGTTCAACTGTCAATTTGTCGTATGCGACAAATTGGTTCAACTGTCAATTTGTCGAATGCGACAAATTGGTACTACTGTCAATTTGTCGTATGCGACAAATTGGTACTACTGTCATTTTGTCGTATGCGACAAATTGGTTCAACTGTCAATTTGTCGTATGCGACAAATTGGTGCAACTGTCGATTTGTCGTATGCGACAAATTGGTACTACTGTCAATTTGTCGTATGCGACAAATTGGTGCAACTGTCGATTTGTCGTATGCGACAAATTGGTACTACTGTCAATTTGTCGTATGCGACAAATTGGTACTACTGTCAATTTGTCGTACGCGACAAATTGGTACTACTGTCAATTTGTCGTATGCGACAAATTGGTTCAACTGTCAATTTGTCGTATGCGACAAATTGGTACTACTGTCAATTTGTCGTATGCGACAAATTGGTTCAACTGTCAATTTGTTGTATGCGACAAATTGATTCAACTGTCAATTTGTCGTATGCGACAAATTGATTCAACTGTCAATTTGTCGTATGCGACAAATTGGTGCTACTGTCAATTTGTCGTATGCGACAAATTGGTAGTACTGTCAATTTTCGTATGCGACAAATTGATTCAACTGTCAATTTGTCGTATGCGACAAATTGGTTCAACTGTCAATTTGTCGTATGCGACAAATTGGTACTACTGTCAATTTGTCGTATGCGACAAATTGAATCAACTGTCAATTTGTCGAATGCGACAAATTGGTTCAACTGTCAATTTGTCGTATGCGACAAATTGGTAGTACTGTCAATTTGTCGTATGCGACAAATTGGTTCAACTGTCAATTTGTCGTATGCGACAAATTGGTACTACTGTCAATTTGTCGTATGCGACAAATTGGTGCTACTGTCAATTTGTCGTATGCGACAAATTGGTAGTACTGTCAATTTTCGTATGCGACGAATTGATTCAACTGTCAATTTGTCGTATGCGACAAATTGGTTCAACTGTCAATTTGTCGTATGCAACAAATTGGTACTACTGTCAATTTGTCGTATGCGACAAATTGATTCAACTGTCAATTTGTCGAATGCGACAAATTGGTTCAACTGTCAATTTGTCGTATGCGACAAATTGGTTCAACTGTCAATTTGTCGAATGCGACAAATTGGTACTACTGTCAATTTGTCGTATGTGACAAATTGGTACTACTGTCATTTTGTCGTGTGCGACAAATTGGTTCAACTGTCAATTTTCGTATGCGACAAATTGATTCAACTGTCAATTTGTCGTATGCGACAAATTGGTTCAACTGTCAATTTGTCGTATGCGACAAATTGGTACTACTGTCAATTTGTCGTATGCGACAAATTGAATCAACTGTCAATTTGTCGAATGCGACAAATTGGTTCAACTGTCAATTTGTCGTATGCGACAAATTGGTAGTACTGTCAATTTGTCGTATGCGACAAATTGGTTCAACTGTCAATTTGTCGTATGCGACAAATTGGTACTACTGTCAATTTGTCGTATGCGACAAATTGGTGCTACTGTCAATTTGTCGTATGCGACAAATTGGTAGTACTGTCAATTTTCGTATGCGACGAATTGATTCAACTGTCAATTTGTCGTATGCGACAAATTGGTTCAACTGTCAATTTGTCGTATGCGACAAATTGGTACTACTGTCAATTTGTCGTATGCGACAAATTGATTCAACTGTCAATTTGTCGAATGCGACAAATTGGTTCAACTGTCAATTTGTCGTATGCGACAAATTGGTTCAACTGTCAATTTGTCGAATGCGACAAATTGGTACTACTGTCAATTTGTCGTATGCGACAAATTGGTACTACTGTCATTTTGTCGTATGCGACAAATTGGTTCAACTGTCAATTTGTCGTATGCGACAAATTGGTACTACTGTCAATTTGTCGTACGCGACAAATTGGTACTACTGTCAATTTGTCGTATGCGACAAATTGGTTCAACTGTCAATTTGTCGTATGCGACAAATTGGTACTACTGTCAATTTGTCGTATGCGACAAATTGGTTCAACTGTCAATTTGTTGTATGCGACAAATTGGTGCAACTGTCAATTTGTCGTTTGCGACAAATTGGTACTACTGTCAATTTGTCGTATGCGACAAATTGGTACTACTGTCAATTTGTCGTACGCGACAAATTGGTACTACTGTCAATTTGTCGTATGCGACAAATTGGTTCAACTGTCAATTTGTCGTATGCGACAAATTGGTGCTACTGTCAATTTGTCGTATGCGACAAATTGGTGCTACTGTCAATTTGTCGTATGCGACAAATTGGTAGTACTGTCAATTTGTCGTATGCGACGAATTGATTCAACTGTCAATTTGTCGTATGCGACAAATTGGTTTAACTGTCAATTTGTCGTATGCGACAAATTGGTACTACTGTCAATTTGTCGTATGCGACAAATTGATTCAACTGTCAATTTGTCGAATGCGACAAATTGGTGCAACTGTCAATTTGTCGTATGCGACAAATTGGTACTACTGTCAATTTGTCGTATGCGACAAATTGGTACTACTGTCAATTTGTCGTATGCGACAAATTGGTACTACTGTCAATTTGTCGTACGCGACAAATTGGTACTACTGTCAATTTGTCGTATGCGACAAATTGGTTCAACTGTCAATTTGTCGTATGCGACAAATTGGTTCAACTGTCAATTTGTCGTATGCGACAAATTGGTTCAACTGTCAATTTGTCGTATGCGACAAATTGGTTTAACTGTCAATTTGTCGTATGCGACAAATTGATTCAACTGTCAATTTGTCGTATGCGACAAATTTATTCAACTGTCAATTTGTCGTATGCGACAAATTGGTGCTACTGTCAATTTGTCGTATGCGACAAATTGGTAGTACTGTCAATTTTCGTATGCGACAAATTGATTCAACTGTCAATTTGTCGTATGCGACAAATTGGTTCAACTGTCAATTTGTCGTATGCGACAAATTGGTACTACTGTCAATTTGTCGTATGCGACAAATTGATTCAACTGTCAATTTGTCGAATGCGACAAATTGGTTCAACTGTCAATTTGTCGTATGCGACAAATTGGTAGTACTGTCAATTTGTCGTATGCGACAAACTGGTTCAACTGTCAATTTGTCGTATGCGACAAATTGGTACTACTGTCAATTTGTCGTATGCGACAAATTGGTGCTACTGTCAATTTGTCGTATGCGACAAATTGGTAGTACTGTCAATTTTCGTATGCGACGAATTGATTCAACTGTCAAATTGTCGTATGCGACAAATTGGTTCAACTGTCAATTTGTCGTATGCGACAAATTGGTACTACTGTCAATTTGTCGTATGCGACAAATTGATTCAACTGTCAATTTGTCGAATGCGACAAATTGGTTCAACTGTCAATTTGTCGAATGCGACAAATTGGTTCAACTGTCAATTTGTCGTATGCGACAAATTGGTTCAACTGTCAATTTGTCGAATGCGACAAATTGGTACTACTGTCAATTTGTCGTATGCGACAAATTGGTACTACTGTTATTTTGTCGTATGCGACAAATTGGTTCAACTGTCAATTTGTCGTATGCGACAACTTGGTACTACTGTCAATTTGTCGTATGCGACAAATTGGTACTACTGTCAATTTGTCGTACGCGACAAATTGGTACTACTGTCAATTTGTCGTATGCGACAAATTGGTTCAACTGTCAATTTGTCGTATGCGACAAATTGGTACTACTGTCAATTTGTCGTATGCGACAAATTGGTTCAACTGTCAATTTGTTGTATGCGACAAATTGGTTCAACTGTCAATTTGTCGTATGCGACAAATTGGTTCAACTGTCAATTTGTCGTATGCGACAAATTGGTACTACTGTCAATTTGTCGTATGCGACAAATTGGTACTACTGTCAATTTGTCGTACGCGACAAATTGGTACTACTGTCAATTTGTCGTATGCGACAAATTGGTTCAACTGTCAATTTGTCGTATGCGACAAATTGGTACTACTGTCAATTTGTCGTAAGCGACAAATTGGTTCAACTGTCAATTTGTTGTATGCGACAAATTGGTGCAACTGTCAATTTGTCGTATGCGACAAATTGGTACTACTGTCAATTTGTCGTATGCGACAAATTGGTACTACTGTCAATTTGTCGTACGCGACAAATTGGTACTACTGTCAATTTGTCGTATGCGACAAATTGGTTCAACTGTCAATTTGTCGTATGCGACAAATTGGTGCTACTGTCAATTTGTCGTATGCGACAAATTGGTGCTACTGTCAATTTGTCGTATGCGACAAATTGGTAGTACTGTCAATTTGTCGTATGCGACGAATTGATTCAACTGTCAATTTGTCGTATGCGACAAATTTGTTTAACTGTCAATTTGTCGTATGCGACAAATTGGTACTACTGTCAATTTGTCGTGTGCGACAAATTGATTCAACTGTCAATTTGTCGAATGCGACAAATTGGTGCAACTGTCAATTTGTCGTATGCGACAAATTGGTACTACTGTCAATTTGTCGTATGCGACAAATTGGTACTACTGTCAATTTGTCGTATGCGACAAATTGGTACTACTGTCAATTTGTCGTATGCGACAAATTGGTTCAACTGTCAATTTGTCGTATGCGACAAATTGGTGCAACTGTCAATTTGTCGTATGCGGCAAATTGGTACTACTGTCAATTTGTCGTATGCGACAAATTGGTACTACTGTCAATTTGTCGTACGCGACAAATTGGTACTACTGAAAATTTGTCGTATGCTACAAATTGGTTCAACTGTCAATTTGTCGTATGCGACAAATTGGTAGTACTGTCAATTTGTCGTATGCGACAAATTGATTCAACTGTCAATTTGCCGTTTGCGACAAATTGGTACTACTGTCAATTTGTCGTATGCGACAATTTGGTTCAACTCTCAATTTGTCGTATGCGACAAATTGGTAGTACTGTCAATTTGTCGTATGCGACAAATTGGTTCAACTGTCAATTTGTCGTATGCGACAATTTGGTTCAACTCTCAATTTGTCGTATGCGACAAATTGGTACTACTGTCAATTTGTCGTAAGCGACAAATTGGTTCAACTGTCAATTTGTCGTATGCGACAAATTGGTTCAACTGTCAATTTGTCGTAATTTGTCATATGCGACAAATTGATTCAACTGCCAATTTGTCGTATGCGACAAATTGGTTTAACTGTCAATTTGTCGTATGCGACAAACTGATTCAACTGTCAATTTGTCGTATGCGACAAATTGGTGCTACTGTCAATTTGTCGTATGCGACAAATTGGTTCAAGTTTCAATTTGTCGTATGCGATAAATTGGTTCAACTGTCAATTTGTCGTATGCGACAATTTGGTTCAACTATCAATTTGTCGTATGCGACAAAATGGTACTAGTGTCAATTTGTCGTATGCGACAAATTGGTACTACTGTCAATTTGTCGTATGCGACAAATTGGTTCAACTGTCAATTTGTCGTATGCGACAAATTGGTTCAACTGTCAATTTGTCGTAATTTGTCGTATGCGACAAATTGATTCAACTGCCAATTTGTCGTATGCGACAAATTGGTTCAACTGTCAATTTGTCGTATGCGACAAAATGGTAGTACTGTCAATTTGTCGTATGCGACAAATTGGTACTACTGTCAATTTGTCGAATGCGACAAATTGGTGCAACTGTCAATTTGTCGTATGCGACAAATTGGTACTACTGTCAATTTGTCGTATGCGACAAATTGGTACTACTGTCAATTTGTCGTATGCGACAAATTGGTACTACTGTCAATTTGTCGTATGCGACAAATTGGTTCAACTGTCAATTTGTCGTATGCGACAAATTGGTGCAACTGTCAATTTGTCGTATGCGGCAAATTGGTACTACTGTCAATTTGTCGTATGCGACAAATTGGTACTACTGTCAATTTGTCGTACGCGACAAATTGGTACTACTGAAAATTTGTCGTATGCGACAAATTGGTTCAACTGTCAATTTGTCGTATGCGACAAATCGGTAGTACTGTCAATTTGTCGTATGCGACAAATTGATTCAACTGTCAATTTGCCGTTTGCGACAAATTGGTACTACTGTCAATTTGTCGTATGCGACAATTTGGTTCAACTCTCAATTTGTCGTATGCGACAAATTGGTAGTACTGTCAATTTGTCGTATGCGACAAATTGGTTTAACTGTCAATTTGTCGTATGCGACAATTTGGTTCAACTCTCAATTTGTCGTATGCGACAAATTGATTCAACTGTCAATTTGTCGAATGCGACAAATTGGTTCAACTGTCAATTTGTCGTATGCGACAAATTGGTAGTACTGTCAATTTGTCGTATGCGACAAATTGGTTCAACTGTCAATTTGTCGTATGCGACAAATTGGTACTACTGTCAATTTGTCGTATGCGACAAATTGGTGCTACTGTCAATTTGTCGTATGCGACAAATTGGTAGTACTGTCAATTTTCGTATGCGACGAATTGATTCAACTGTCAAATTGTCGTATGCGACAAATTGGTTCAACTGTCAATTTGTCGTATGCGACAAATTGGTACTACTGTCAATTTGTCGTATGCGACAAATTGATTCAACTGTCAATTTGTCGAATGCGACAAATTGGTTCAACTGTCAATTTGTCGTATGCGACAAATTGGTTCAACTGTCAATTTGTCGAATGCGACAAATTGGTACTACTGTCAATTTGTCGTATGCGACAAATTGGTACTACTGTCATTTTGTCGTATGCGACAAATTGGTTCAACTGTCAATTTGTCGTATGCGACAAATTGGTGCAACTGTCAATTTGTCGTATGCGACAACTTGGTACTACTGTCAATTTGTCGTATGCGACAATTTGGTTCAACTCTCAATTTGTCGTATGCGACAAATTGGTAGTACTGTCAATTTGTCGTATGCGACAAATTGGTTTAACTGTCAATTTGTCGTATGCGACAATTTGGTTCAACTCTCAATTTGTCGTATGCGACAAATTGATTCAACTGTCAATTTGTCGAATGCGACAAATTGGTTCAACTGTCAATTTGTCGTATGCGACAAATTGGTAGTACTGTCAATTTGTCGTATGCGACAAATTGGTTCAACTGTCAATTTGTCGTATGCGACAAATTGGTACTACTGTCAATTTGTCGTATGCGACAAATTGGTGCTACTGTCAATTTGTCGTATGCGACAAATTGGTAGTACTGTCAATTTTCGTATGCGACGAATTGATTCAACTGTCAAATTGTCGTATGCGACAAATTGGTTCAACTGTCAATTTGTCGTATGCGACAAATTGGTACTACTGTCAATTTGTCGTATGCGACAAATTGATTCAACTGTCAATTTGTCGAATGCGACAAATTGGTTCAACTGTCAATTTGTCGTATGCGACAAATTGGTTCAACTGTCAATTTGTCGAATGCGACAAATTGGTACTACTGTCAATTTGTCGTATGCGACAAATTGGTACTACTGTCATTTTGTCGTATGCGACAAATTGGTTCAACTGTCAATTTGTCGTATGCGACAAATTGGTGCAACTGTCAATTTGTCGTATGCGACAACTTGGTACTACTGTCAATTTGTCGTATGCGACAAATTGGTACTACTGTCAATTTGTCGTACGCGACAAATTGGTACTACTGTCAATTTGTCGTATGCGACAAATTGGTTCAACTGTCAATTTGTCGTATGCGACAAATTGGTACTACTGTCAATTTGTCGTATGCGACAAATTGGTGCTACTGTCAATTTGTCGTATGCGACGAATTGGTAGTACTGTCAATTTGTCGTATGCGACGAATTGATTCAACTGTCAATTTGTCGTATGCGACAAATTGGTTTAACTGTCAATTTGTCGTATGCGACAAATTGGTTTAACTGTCAATTTGTCGTATGCGACAAATTGGTACTACTGTCAATTTGTCGTATGCGACAAATTGATTCAACTGTCAATTTGTCGAATGCGACAAATTGGTGCAACTGTCAATTTGTCGTATGCGACAAATTGGTACTACTGTCAATTTGTCGTATGCGACAAATTGGTACTACTGTCAATTTGTCGTGTGCGACAAATTGGTACTACTGTCAATTTGTCGTATGCGACAAATTGGTTCAACTGTCAATTTGTCGTATGCGACAAATTGGTGCAACTGTCAATTTGTCGTATGCGGCAAATTGGTACTACTGTCAATTTGTCGTATGCGACAAAGTGGTACTACTGTCAATTTGTCGTACGCGACAAATTGGTACTACTGAAAATTTGTCGTATGCGACAAATTGGTTCAACTGTCAATTTGTCGTATGCGACAAATTGGTAGTACTGTCAATTTGTCGTATGCGCAAATTGATTCAACTGTCAATTTGCCGTTTGCGACAAATTGGTACTACTGTCAATTTGTCGTATGCGACAATTTGGTTCAACTCTCAATTTGTCGTATGCGACAAATTGGTAGTACTGTCAATTTGTCGTATGCGACAAATTGGTTCAACTGTCATTTTGTCGTATGCGACAATTTGGTTCAACTCTCAATTTGTCGTATGCGACAAATTGGTACTACTGTCAATTTGTCGTATGCGACAAATTGGTTCAACTGTCAATTTGTCGTATGCGACAAATTGGTTCAACTGTCAATTTGTCGTATGCGATAAATTGGTTCAACTGTCAATTTGTCGTATGCGACAATTTGGTTCAACTCTCAAATTGTCGTGTGCGACAAATTGGTACTACTGTCAATTTGTCGTATGCGACAAATTGGTACTACTGTCAATTTGTCGTATGCGACAAATTGGTTCAACTGTCAATTTGTCGTATGCGACAAATTGGTTCAACTGTCAATTTGTCGTAATTTGTCGTATGCGACAAATTGATTCAACTGCCAATTTGTCGTATGCGACAAATTGGTTCAACTGTCAATTTGTCGTATGCGACAAATTGGTAGTACTGTCAATCTGTCGTTTGCGACAAATTGGTACTACTGTCAATTTGTCGTATGCGACAAATTGGTTCAACTGTCAATTTGTCGTATGCGACAAATTGATTCAACTGTCAATTTGTCGTATGCGACAAATTGGTTCAACTGTCAATTTGTCGTAATTTGTCGTATGCGACAAATTGATTCAACTGCCAATTTGTCGTATGCGACAGATTGGTTTAACTGTCAATTTGTCGTATGCGACAAATTGATTCAACTGTCAATTTGTCGTATGCGACAAATTGGTTCAACTGACAATTTGTCGTATGCGACAAATTGGTTTATCTGTCAATTTGTCGTATGCGACAAATTGGTAGTACTGTCAATTTGTCGTATGCGACAAATTGATTCAACTGTCAATTTGCCGTTTGCGACAAATTGGTACTACTGTCAATTTGTCGTATGCGACAATTTGGTTCAACTCTCAATTTGTCGTATGCGACAAATTGGTAGTACTGTCAATTTGTCGTATGCGACAAATTGGTTCAACTGTCAATTTGTCGTATGCGACAATTTGGTTCAACTCTCAATTTGTCGTATGCGACAAATTGGTACTACTGTCAATTTGTCGTAATTTGTCGTATGCGACAAATTGATTCAACTGCCAATTTGTCGTATGCGACAGATTGGTTTAACTGTCAATTTGTCGTATGCGACAAATTGATTCAACTGTCAATTTGTCGTATGCGACAAATTGGTTCAACTGACAATTTGTCGTATGCGACAAATTGGTTCAACTGTCAATTTATCGTATGCGACAAATTGGTAGTACTGTCAATTTGTCGTATGCGACAATTTGGTTCAACTCTCAATTTGTCGTATGCGACAAATTGGTAGTACTGTCAATTTGTCGTATGCGACAAATTGGTTCAACTGTCAATTTGTCGTATGCGACAATTTGGTTCAACTCTCAATTTGTCGTATGCGACAAATTGGTACTACTGTCAATTTGTCGTATGCGACAAATTGGTTCAACTGTCAATTTGTCGTATGCGACAAATTGGTTCAACTGTCAATTTGTCGTAAATTGTCGTATGCGACAATTTGGTTCAACTCTCAATTTGTCGTATGCGACAAATTGGTTCAACTGTCAATTTGTCGTATGCGACAAATTGATTCAACTGTCAATTTGTCGTATGCGACAAATTGGTGCTACTGTCAATTTGTCGTATGCGACAAATTGGTTCAAGTGTCAATTTGTCGTTTGCGACAAATTGGTGCTACTGTCAATTTGTCGTATGCGACAATTTGGTTCAACTCTCAATTTGTCGTATGCGACAAATTGGTACTACTGTCAATTTGTCGTATGCGACAAATTGGTAGTACTGTCAATTTGTCGTATGCGACAAATTGATTCAACTGTCAATTTGCCGTTTGCGACAAATTGGTTCAACTCTCAATTTGTCGTATGCGACAAATTGGTTCAACTGTCAATTTGTCGTATGCGACAAATTGGTAGTACTGTCAATTTGTCGTATGCGACAAATTGATTCAACTGTCAATTTGCCGTTTGCGACAAATTGGTTCAACTCTCAATTTGTCGAATGCGACAAATTGGTACTACTGTCAATTTGTCGTATGCGACAAATTGGTTCAACTGTCAATTTGTCGTATGCGACAAATTGGTTCAACTGTCAATTTGTCGTAATTTGTCGTATGCGACAATTTGATTCAACTGCCAATTTGTCGTATGCGACAAATTGGTTTAACTGTCAATTTGTCGTATGCGACAAACTGATTCAACTGTCAATTTGTCGTTTGCAACAAATTGGTGCTACTGTCAATTTGTCGTATGCGACAAATTGGTTCAACTGTCAATTTGTCGTATGCGACAAATTGGTTCAACTGTCAATTTGTCGTATGCGACAAATTGGTAGTACTGTCAATTTGTCGTATGCGACAAATTGATTCAACTGTCAATTTGCCGTTTGCGACAAATTGGTAGTACTGTCAATTTGTCGTATGCGACAAATTGATTCAACTGTCAATTTGCCGTTTGCGACAAATTGGTTCAACTCTCAATTTGTCGAATGCGACAAATTGGTACTACTGTCAATTTGTCGTATGCGACAAATTGGTTCAACTGTCAATTTGTCGTATGCGACAAATTGGTTCAACTGTCAATTTGTCGTAATTTGTCGTATGCGACAATTTGATTCAACTGCCAATTTGTCGTATGCGACAAATTGGTTTAACTGTCAATTTGTCGTATGCGACAAACTGATTCAACTGTCAATTTGTCGTTTGCAACAAATTGGTGCTACTGTCAATTTGTCGTATGCGACAAATTGGTTCAACTGTCAATTTGTCGTATGCGACAAATTGGTTCAACTGTCAATTTGTCGTATGCGACAAATTGGTAGTACTGTCAATTTGTCGTATGCGACAAATTGATTCAACTGTCAATTTGCCGTTTGCGACAAATTGGTACTACTGTCAATTTGTCGTATGCGACAAATTGGTTCAACTGTCAATTTGTCGTATGCGACAAATTGGTACTACTGTCAATTTGTCGTATGCGACAAATTGGTTCAACTGTCAATTTGTCGTATGCGATAAATTGGTTCAACTGTCAATTTGTCGTAATTTGTCGTATGCGACAAATTGATTCAACTGCCAATTTTTCGTATGCGACAAATTGGTTTAACTGTCAATTTGTCGTATGCGACAAATTAATTCAACTGTCAATTTGTCGTATGCGGCAAATTGGTGCTACTGTCAATTTGTCGTATGCGACAAATTGGTTCAAGTGTCAATTTGTCGTATGCGACAAATTGGTTCAACTGTCAATTTGTCGTATGCGACAATTTGGTTCAACTCTCAATTTGTCGCATGCGACAAATTGGTACTACTGTCAATTTGTCGTATGCGACAAATTGGTTCAACTGTCAATTTGTCGTATGCGACAAATTGGTTCAACTGTCAATTTGTCGTATGCGACAAATTGGTAGTACTGTCAATTTGTCGTATGCGACAAATTGGTTCAACTGTCAATTTGTCGTATGCGACAAATCGATTCAACTGTCAATTTATCGTATGCGACAAATTGATTCAACTGTCAATTTGTCGCATGCGACTAATTGGTTCAACTGTCAATTTGTCGTATGCGACAAATTGATTCACCTGTCAATTTGTCGTATGCGACAAATTGATTCAACTGTCAATTTGTCGTATGCGACAAATTGACAGTTAAACCAATTTTGTCGTATGCGACAAATTGGTTCAACTGTCAATTTGTCGTATGCGACAAATTGGTTCAACTGTCAATTTGTCGTATGCGACAAATTGATTCGACTGTCAATTTGTCGTATGCGACAAATTGGTGCTACTGTCAATTTGTCGTATGCGACAATTTTATTCAACTCTCAATTTGTCGTATGCGACAAATTGGTACTACTGTCAATTTGTCGTATGCGACAAATTGGTTCAACTGACAATTTGTCGTATGCGACAAATTGATTCAACTGTCAATTTGTCGTATGCGACAAATTGGTGCTACTGTCAATTTGTCGTATGCGACAATTTGGTTCAACTCTCAATTTGTCGTATGCGACAAATTGGTACTACTGTCAATTTGTCGTATGCGACAAATTGGTTCAACTGACAATTTGTCGTATGCGACAAATTGATTCAACTGTCAATTTGTCGTATGCGACAAATTGGTTCAACTGTCAATTTGTCGTAATTTGTCGTATGCGACAAATTGTTTCAACTGCCAATTTGTCGTATGCGACAAATTGGTTTAACTGTCAATTTGTCGTATGCGACAAATTGGTGCTACTGTCAATTTGTCGTATGCGACAAATTGGTTCAAGTGTCAATTTGTTGTATGCGACAAATTGGTTCAACTGTCAATTTGTCGTATGCGGCAATTTGGTTCAACTCTCAATTTGTCGTATGCGACAAATTGGTACTACTGTCAATTTGTCGTATGCGACAAATTGGTTCAACTGTCCATTTGTCGTATGCGACAAATTGGTTCAACTGTCAATTTGTCGTATGCGACAAATTGGTAGTACTGTTACTTTGTCGTATGCGACAAGTTGATTCAACTGTCAATTTGCCGTTTGCGACAAATTGGTACTACTGTCAATTTGTCGTATGCGACAAATTGGTTCAACTGTCAATTTGTCGTATGCGACAAATTGGTACTACTGTCAATTTGTCGTATGCGACAAATTGGTTCAACTGTCAATTTGTCGTAAGCGACAAATTGGTTCAACTGTCAATTTGTCGTAATTTGTCGTATGCGACAAATTGATTCAACTGCCAATTTGTCGTATGCGACAAATTGGTTCAACTGTCAATTTGTCGTATGCGACAAATTGGTAGTACTGTCAATTTGTCGTTTGCGACAAATTGGTACTACTGTCAATTTGTCGTATGCGACAAATTGGTTCAACTGTCAATTTGTCGTAATTTGTCGTATGCGACAAATTGATTCAACTGTCAATTTGTCGTATGCGACAAATTGGTTCAACTGTCAATTTGTCGTTTGCGACAAATTGGTACTACTGTCAATTTGTCGTATGCGACAAATTGGTTCAACTGTCAATTTGTCGTATGCGACAAATTGATTCAATTGTCAATTTGTCGTATGCGACAAATTGGTTCAACTGTCAATTTGTCGTAATTTGTCGTATGCGACAAATTGATTCAACTGCCAATTTGTCGTATGCGACAAATTGGTTCAACTGTCAATTTGTCGTATGCGACAAATTGGTAGTACTGTCAATCTGTCGTTTGCGACAAATTGGTACTACTGTCAATTTGTCGTATGCGACAAATTGGTTCAACTGTCAATTTGTCGTATGCGACAAATTGATTCAACTGTCAATTTGTCGTATGCGACAAATTGGTTCAACTGTCAATTTGTCGTAATTTGTCGTATGCGACAAATTGATTCAACTGTCAATTTGTCGTATGCGACAAATTGGTTCAACTGACAATTTGTCGTATGCGACAAATTGGTTTATCTGTCAATTTGTCGTATGCGACAAATTGGTAGTACTGTCAATTTGTCGTATGCGACAAATTGATTCAACTGTCAATTTGCCGTTTGCGACAAATTGGTACTACTGTCAATTTGTCGTATGCGACAATTTGGTTCAACTCTCAATTTGTCGTATGCGACAAATTGGTAGTACTGTCAATTTGTCGTATGCGACAAATTGGTTCAACTGCCAATTTGTCGTATGCGACAGATTGGTTTAACTGTCAATTTGTCGTATGCGACAAATTGATTCAACTGTCAATTTGTCGTATGCGACAAATTGGTTCAACTGACAATTTGTCGTATGCGACAAATTGGTTCAACTGTCAATTTATCGTATGCGACAAATTGGTAGTACTGTCAATTTGTCGTATGCGACAATTTGGTTCAACTCTCAATTTGTCGTATGCGACAAATTGGTAGTACTGTCAATTTGTCGTATGCGACAAATTGGTTCAACTGTCAATTTGTCGTATGCGACAATTTGGTTCAACTCTCAATTTGTCGTATGCGACAAATTGGTACTACTGTCAATTTGTCGTATGCGACAAATTGGTTCAACTGTCAATTTGTCGTATGCGACAAATTGATTCAACTGTCAATTTGTCGTATGCGACAAATTGGTGCTACTGTCAATTTGTCGTATGCGACAAATTGGTTCAAGTGTCAATTTGTCGTTTGCGACAAATTGGTGCTACTGTCAATTTGTCGTATGCGACAAATTGGTACTACTGTCAATTTGTCGTATGCGACAAATTGGTAGTACTGTCAATTTGTCGTATGCGACAAATTGATTCAACTGTCAATTTGCCGTTTGCGACAAATTGGTTCAACTCTCAATTTGTCGTATGCGACAAATTGGTTCAACTGTCAATTTGTCGTATGCGACAAATTGGTAGTACTGTCAATTTGTCGTATGCGACAAATTGATTCAACTGTCAATTTGCCGTTTGCGACAAATTGGTTCAACTCTCAATTTGTCGAATGCGACAAATTGGTACTACTGTCAATTTGTCGTATGCGACAAATTGGTTCAACTGTCAATTTGTCGTATGCGACAAATTGGTTCAACTGTCAATTTGTCGTAATTTGTCGTATGCGACAATTTGATTCAACTGCCAATTTGTCGTATGCGACAAATTGGTTTAACTGTCAATTTGTCGTATGCGACAAACTGATTCAACTGTCAATTTGTCGTTTGCAACAAATTGGTGCTACTGTCAATTTGTCGTATGCGACAAATTGGTTCAACTGTCAATTTGTCGTATGCGACAAATTGGTTCAACTGTCAATTTGTCGTATGCGACAAATTGGTAGTACTGTCAATTTGTCGTATGCGACAAATTGATTCAACTGTCAATTTGCCGTTTGCGACAAATTGGTACTACTGTCAATTTGTCGTATGCGACAAATTGGTTCAACTGTCAATTTGTCGTATGCGACAAATTGGTACTACTGTCAATTTGTCGTATGCGACAAATTGGTTCAACTGTCAATTTGTCGTATGCGATAAATTGGTTCAACTGTCAATTTGTCGTAATTTGTCGTATGCGACAAATTGATTCAACTGCCAATTTTTCGTATGCGACAAATTGGTTTAACTGTCAATTTGTCGTATGCGACAAATTAATTCAACTGTCAATTTGTCGTATGCGGCAAATTGGTGCTACTGTCAATTTGTCGTATGCGACAAATTGGTTCAAGTGTCAATTTGTCGTATGCGACAAATTGGTTCAACTGTCAATTTGTCGTATGCGACAATTTGGTTCAACTCTCAATTTGTCGCATGCGACAAATTGGTACTACTGTCAATTTGTCGTATGCGACAAATTGGTTCAACTGTCAATTTGTCGTATGCGACAAATTGGTTCAACTGTCAATTTGTCGTATGCGACAAATTGGTAGTACTGTCAATTTGTCGTATGCGACAAATTGGTTCAACTGTCAATTTGTCGTATGCGACAAATCGATTCAACTGTCAATTTATCGTATGCGACAAATTGATTCAACTGTCAATTTGTCGCATGCGACAAATTGGTTCAACTGTCAATTTGTCGTATGCGACAAATTGATTCACCTGTCAATTTGTCGTATGCGACAAATTGATTCAACTGTCAATTTGTCGTATGCGACAAATTGACAGTTAAACCAATTTTGTCGTATGCGACAAATTGGTTCAACTGTCAATTTGTCGTATGCGACAAATTGGTTCAACTGTCAATTTGTCGTATGCGACAAATTGATTCGACTGTCAATTTGTCGTATGCGACAAATTGGTGCTACTGTCAATTTGTCGTATGATACAATTTTATTCAACTCTCAATTTGTCGTATGCGACAAATTGGTACTACTGTCAATTTGTCGTATGCGACAAATTGGTTCAACTGACAATTTGTCGTATGCGACAAATTGATTCAACTGTCAATTTGTCGTATGCGACAAATTGGTGCTACTGTCAATTTGTCGTATGCGACAATTTGGTTCAACTCTCAATTTGTCGTATGCGACAAATTGGTACTACTGTCAATTTGTCGTATGCGACAAATTGGTTCAACTGACAATTTGTCGTATGCGACAAATTGATTCAACTGTCAATTTGTCGTATGCGACAAATTGGTTCAACTGTCAATTTGTCGTAATTTGTCGTATGCGACAAATTGTTTCAACTGCCAATTTGTCGTATGCGACAAATTGGTTTAACTGTCAATTTGTCGTATGCGACAAATTGGTGCTACTGTCAATTTGTCGTATGCGACAAATTGGTTCAAGTGTCAATTTGTTGTATGCGACAAATTGGTTCAACTGTCAATTTGTCGTATGCGGCAATTTGGTTCAACTCTCAATTTGTCGTATGCGACAAATTGGTACTACTGTCAATTTGTCGTATGCGACAAATTGGTTCAACTGTCCATTTGTCGTATGCGACAAATTGGTTCAACTGTCAATTTGTCGTATGCGACAAATTGGTAGTACTGTTACTTTGTCGTATGCGACAAGTTGATTCAACTGTCAATTTGCCGTTTGCGACAAATTGGTACTACTGTCAATTTGTCGTATGCGACAAATTGGTTCAACTGTCAATTTGTCGTATGCGACAAATTGGTACTACTGTCAATTTGTCGTATGCGACAAATTGGTTCAACTGTCAATTTGTCGTAAGCGACAAATTGGTTCAACTGTCAATTTGTCGTAATTTGTCGTATGCGACAAATTGATTCAACTGCCAATTTGTCGTATGCGACAAATTGGTTCAACTGTCAATTTGTCGTATGCGACAAATTGATTCAACTGTCAATTTGTCGTATGCGACAAATTGGTTCAACTGTCAATTTGTCGTTTGCGACAAATTGGTACTACTGTCAATTTGTCGTATGCGACAAATTGGTTCAACTGTCAATTTGTCGTATGCGACAAATTGATTCAATTGTCAATTTGTCGTATGCGACAAATTGGTTCAACTGTCAATTTGTCGTAATTTGTCGTATGCGACAAATTGATTCAACTGCCAATTTGTCGTATGCGACAAATTGATTCAACTGCCAATTTGTCGTCTGCGACAAATTGGTTCAACTGTCAATTTGTCGTATGCGACAAATTGATTCAACTGTCAATTTGTCGTATGCGACAAATTGGTTCAACTGTCAATTTGTCGTTTGCGACAAATTGGTACTACTGTCAATTTGTCGTATGCGACAAATTGGTTCAACTGTCAATTTGTCGTATGCGACAAATTGATTCAATTGTCAATTTGTCGTATGCGACAAATTGGTTCAACTGTCAATTTGTCGTAATTTGTCGTATGCGACAAATTGATTCAACTGCCAATTTGTCGTATGCGACAAATTGGTTCAACTGTCAATTTGTCGTATGCGACAAATTGGTAGTACTGTCAATCTGTCGTTTGCGACAAATTGGTACTATTGTCAATTTGTCGTATGCGACAAATTGGTTCAACTGTCAATTTGTCGTATGCGACAAATTGGTTCAACTGTCAATTGTCGTAATTTGTCGTATGCGACAAATTGATTCAACTGCCAATTTGTCGTATGCGACAAATTGGTTCAACTGTCAATTTGTCGTATGCGACAAATTGGTAGTACTGTCAATCTGTCGTTTGCGACAAATTGGTACTACTGTCAATTTGTCGTATGCGACAAATTGGTTCAACTGTCAATTTGTCGTATGCGACAAATTGGTTCAACTGTCCATTTGTCGTATGCGACAAATTGGTTCAACTGTCAATTTGTCGTATGCGACAAATTGGTAGTACTGTTACTTTGTCGTATGCGACAAGTTGATTCAACTGTCAATTTGCCGTTTGCGACAAATTGGTACTACTGTCAATTTGTCGTATGCGACAAATTGGTTCAACTGTCAATTTGTCGTATGCGACAAATTGGTACTACTGTCAATTTGTCGTATGCGACAAATTGGTTCAACTGTCAATTTGTCGTAAGCGACAAATTGGTTCAACTGTCAATTTGTCGTAATTTGTCGTATGCGACAAATTGATTCAACTGCCAATTTGTCGTATGCGACAAATTGGTTCAACTGTCAATTTGTCGTATGCGACAAATTGGTAGTACTGTCAATTTGTCGTTTGCGACAAATTGGTACTACTGTCAATTTGTCGTATGCGACAAATTGGTTCAACTGTCAATTTGTCGTAATTTGTCGTATGCGACAAATTGATTCAACTGCCAATTTGTCGTATGCGACAAATTGGTTCAACTGTCAATTTGTCGTATGCGACAAATTGGTACTACTGTCAATTTGTCGTATGCGACAAATTGGTTCAACTGTCAATTTGTCGTATGCGACAAATTGATTCAACTGTCAATTTGTCGTATGCGACAAATTGACAGTTAAACCAATTTTGTCGTATGCGACAAATTGGTTCAACTGTCAATTTGTCGTATGCGACAAATTGGTTCAACTGTCAATTTGTCGTATGCGACAAATTGGTAGTACTGTCAATTTGTCGTATGCGACAAATTGATTCAACTGTCAATTTGCCGTTTGCGACAAATTGGTACTACTGTCAATTTGTCGTATGCGACAAATTGGTTCAACTGTCAATTTGTCGTATGCGACAAATTGGTACTACTGTCAATTTGTCGTATGCGACAAATTGGTTCAACTGTCAATTTGTCGTATGCGATAAATTGGTTCAACTGTCAATTTGTCGTAATTTGTCGTATGCGACAAATTGATTCAACTGCCAATTTTTCGTATGCGACAAATTGGTTTAACTGTCAATTTGTCGTATGCGACAAATTAATTCAACTGTCAATTTGTCGTATGCGGCAAATTGGTGCTACTGTCAATTTGTCGTATGCGACAAATTGGTTCAAGTGTCAATTTGTCGTATGCGACAAATTGGTTCAACTGTCAATTTGTCGTATGCGACAATTTGGTTCAACTGTCAATTTGTCGTAATTTGTCGTATGCGACAAATTGATTCAACTGCCAATTTTTCGTATGCGACAAATTGGTTTAACTGTCAATTTGTCGTATGCGACAAATTAATTCAACTGTCAATTTGTCGTATGCGGCAAATTGGTGCTACTGTCAATTTGTCGTATGCGACAAATTGGTTCAAGTGTCAATTTGTCGTATGCGACAAATTGGTTCAACTGTCAATTTGTCGTATGCGACAATTTGGTTCAACTCTCAATTTGTCGCATGCGACAAATTGGTACTACTGTCAATTTGTCGTATGCGACAAATTGGTTCAACTGTCAATTTGTCGTATGCGACAAATTGGTTCAACTGTCAATTTGTCGTATGCGACAAATTGGTAGTACTGTCAATTTGTCGTATGCGACAAATTGGTTCAACTGTCAATTTGTCGTATGCGACAAATCGATTCAACTGTCAATTTATCGTATGCGACAAATTGATTCAACTGTCAATTTGTCGCATGCGACAAATTGGTTCAACTGTCAATTTGTCGTATGCGACAAATTGATTCACCTGTCAATTTGTCGTATGCGACAAATTGATTCAACTGTCAATTTGTCGTATGCGACAAATTGACAGTTAAACCAATTTTGTCGTATGCGACAAATTGGTTCAACTGTCAATTTGTCGTATGCGACAAATTGATTCGACTGTCAATTTGTCGTATGCGACAAATTGGTGCTACTGTCAATTTGTCGTATGCGACAATTTGGTTCAACTCTCAATTTGTCGTATGCGACAAATTGGTACTACTGTCAATTTGTCGTATGCGACAAATTGATTCAACTGTCAATTTGTCGCATGCGACAAATTGGTTCAACTGTCAATTTGTCGTATGCGACAAATTGATTCACCTGTCAATTTGTCGTATGCGACAAATTGATTCAACTGTCAATTTGTCGTATGCGACAAATTGACAGTTAAACCAATTTTGTCGTATGCGACAAATTGGTTCAACTGTCAATTTGTCGTATGCGACAAATTGATTCGACTGTCAATTTGTCGTATGCGACAAATTGGTGCTACTGTCAATTTGTCGTATGCGACAATTTGGTTCAACTCTCAATTTGTCGTATGCGACAAATTGGTACTACTGTCAATTTGTCGTATGCGACAAATTGGTTCAACTGACAATTTGTCGTATGCGACAAATTGATTCAACTGTCAATTTGTCGTATGCGACAAATTGGTGCTACTGTCAATTTGTCGTATGCGACAATTTGGTTCAACTCTCAATTTGTCGTATGCGACAAATTGGTACTACTGTCAATTTGTCGTATGCGACAAATTGGTTCAACTGACAATTTGTCGTATGCGACAAATTGATTCAACTGTCAATTTGTCGTATGCGACAAATTGGTTCAACTGTCAATTTGTCGTAATTTGTCGTATGCGACAAATTGTTTCAACTGCCAATTTGTCGTATGCGACAAATTGGTTTAACTGTCAATTTGTCGTATGCGACAAATTGGTGCTACTGTCAATTTGTCGTATGCGACAAATTGGTTCAAGTGTCAATTTGTTAAATGCGACAAATTGGTTCAACTGTCAATTTGTCGTATGCGGCAATTTGGTTCAACTCTCAATTTGTCGTATGCGACAAATTGGTACTACTGTCAATTTGTCGTATGCGACAAATTGGTTCAACTGTCCATTTGTCGTATGCGACAAATTGGTTCAACTGTCAATTTGTCGTATGCGACAAATTGGTAGTACTGTTACTTTGTCGTATGCGACAAGTTGATTCAACTGTCAATTTGCCGTTTGCGACAAATTGGTACTACTGTCAATTTGTCGTATGCGACAAATTGGTTCAACTGTCAATTTGTCGTATGCGACAAATTGGTACTACTGTCAATTTGTCGTATGCGACAAATTGGTTCAACTGTCAATTTGTCGTAAGCGACAAATTGGTTCAACTGTCAATTTGTCGTAATTTGTCGTATGCGACAAATTGATTCAACTGCCAATTTGTCGTATGCGACAAATTGGTTCAACTGTCAATTTGTCGTATGCGACAAATTGGTAGTACTGTCAATTTGTCGTTTGCGACAAATTGGTACTACTGTCAATTTGTCGTATGCGACAAATTGGTTCAACTGTCAATTTGTCGTAATTTGTCGTATGCGACAAATTGATTCAACTGCCAATTTGTCGTATGCGACAAATTGGTTCAACTGTCAATTTGTCGTATGCAACAAATTGGTAGTACTGTCAATTTGTCGTTTGCGACAAATTGGTACTACTGTCAATTTGTCGTATGCGACAAATTGGTTCAACTGTCAATTTGTCGTATGCGACAAATTGGTTCAACTGTCAATTTGTCGTATGCGACAAATTGGTTCAACTGTCCATTTGTCGTATGCGACAAATTGGTTCAACTGTCAATTTGTCGTATGCGACAAATTGGTAGTACTGTTACTTTGTCGTATGCGACAAGTTGATTCAACTGTCAATTTGCCGTTTGCGACAAATTGGTACTACTGTCAATTTGTCGTATGCGACAAATTGGTTCAACTGTCAATTTGTCGTATGCGACAAATTGGTACTACTGTCAATTTGTCGTATGCGACAAATTGGTTCAACTGTCAATTTGTCGTAAGCGACAAATTGGTTCAACTGTCAATTTGTCGTAATTTGTCGTATGCGACAAATTGATTCAACTGCCAATTTGTCGTATGCGACAAATTGGTTCAACTGTCAATTTGTCGTATGCGACAAATTGGTAGTACTGTCAATTTGTCGTTTGCGACAAATTGGTACTACTGTCAATTTGTCGTATGCGACAAATTGGTTCAACTGTCAATTTGTCGTAATTTGTCGTATGCGACAAATTGATTCAACTGCCAATTTGTCGTATGCGACAAATTGGTTCAACTGTCAATTTGTCGTATGCGACAAATTGGTACTACTGTCAATTTGTCGTATGCGACAAATTGGTTCAACTGTCAATTTGTCGTATGCGACAAATTGATTCAACTGTCAATTTGTCGTATGCGACAAATTGACAGTTAAACCAATTTTGTCGTATGCGACAAATTGGTTCAACTGTCAATTTGTCGTATGCGACAAATTGGTTCAACTGTCAATTTGTCGTATGCGACAAATTGATTCGACTGTCAATTTGTCGTATGCGACAAATTGGTGCTACTGTCAATTTGTCGTATGCGACAAATTGGTTCAAGTGTCAATTTGTCGTTTGCGACAAATTGGTGCTACTGTCAATTTGTCGTATGCGACAATTTGGTTCAACTCTCAATTTGTCGTATGCGACAAATTGGTACTACTGTCAATTTGTCGTATGCGACAAATTGGTTCAACTGACAATTTGTCGTATGCGACAAATTGATTCAACTGTCAATTTGTCGTATGCGACAAATTGGTTCAACTGTCAATTTGTCGTAATTTGTCGTATGCGACAAACTGTTTCAACTGCCAATTTGTCGTATGCGACAAACTGTTTCAACTGCCAATTTGTCGTATGCGACAAATTGGTTTAACTGTCAATTTGTCGTATGCGACAAATTGGTTCAAGTGTCAATTTGTTGTATGCGACAAATTGGTTCAACTGTCAATTTGTCGTATGCGGCAATTTGGTTCAACTCTCAATTTGTCGTATGCGACAAATTGGTACTACTGTCAATTTGTCGTATGCGACAAATTGGTTCAACTGTCCATTTGTCGTATGCGACAAATTGGTTCAACTGTCAATTTGTCGTATGCGACAAATTGGTAGTACTGTTACTTTGTCGTATGCGACAAGTTGATTCAACTGTCAATTTGCCGTTTGCGACAAATTGGTACTACTGTCAATTTGTCGTATGCGACAAATTGGTTCAACTGTCAATTTGTCGTATGCGACAAATTGGTACTACTGTCAATTTGTCGTATGCGACAAATTGGTTCAACTGTCAATTTGTTGTAAGCGACAAATTGGTTCAACTGTCAATTTGTCGTAATTTGTCGTATGCGACAAATTGATTCAACTGCCAATTTGTCGTATGCGACAAGTTGGTTCAACTGTCAATTTGTCGTATGCGACAAATTGGTAGTACTGTCAATTTGTCGTTTGCGACAAATTGGTACTACTGTCAATTTGTCGTATGCGACAAATTGGTTCAACTGTCAATTTGTCGTAATTTGTCGTATGCGACAAATTGATTCAACTGCCAATTTGTCGTATGCGACAAATTGGTTCAACTGTCAATTTGTCGTATGCGACAAATTGGTAGTACTGTCAATTTGTCGTTTGCGACAAATTGGTACTACTGTCAATTTGTCGTATGCGACAAATTGGTTCAACTGTCAATTTGTCGTATGCGACAAATTGATTCAACTGTCAATTTGTCGTATGCGACAAATTGGTTCAACTGTCAATTTGTCGTTTGCGACAAATTGGTACTACTGTCAATTTGTCGTATGCGACAAATTGGTTCAACTGTCAATTTGTCGTATGCGACAAATTGATTCAATTGTCAATTTGTCGTATGCGACAAATTGGTTCAACTGTCAATTTGTCGTAATTTGTCGTATGCGACAAATTGATTCAACTGCCAATTTGTCGTATGCGACAAATTGGTTCAACTGTCAATTTGTCGTATGCGACAAATTGGTAGTACTGTCAATCTGTCGTTTGCGACAAATTGGTACTATTGTCAATTTGTCGTATGCGACAAATTGGTTCAACTGTCAATTTGTCGTATGCGACAAATTGGTTCAACTGTCAATTGTCGTAATTTGTCGTATGCGACAAATTGATTCAACTGCCAATTTGTCGTATGCGACAAATTGGTTCAACTGTCAATTTGTCGTATGCGACAAATTGGTAGTACTGTCAATCTGTCGTTTGCGACAAATTGGTACTACTGTCAATTTGTCGTATGCGACAAATTGGTTCAACTGTCAATTTGTCGTATGCGACAAATTGGTTCAACTGTCCATTTGTCGTATGCGACAAATTGGTTCAACTGTCAATTTGTCGTATGCGACAAATTGGTAGTACTGTTACTTTGTCGTATGCGACAAGTTGATTCAACTGTCAATTTGCCGTTTGCGACAAATTGGTACTACTGTCAATTTGTCGTATGCGACAAATTGGTTCAACTGTCAATTTGTCGTATGCGACAAATTGGTACTACTGTCAATTTGTCGTATGCGACAAATTGGTTCAACTGTCAATTTGTCGTAAGCGACAAATTGGTTCAACTGTCAATTTGTCGTAATTTGTCGTATGCGACAAATTGATTCAACTGCCAATTTGTCGTATGCGACAAATTGGTTCAACTGTCAATTTGTCGTATGCGACAAATTGGTAGTACTGTCAATTTGTCGTTTGCGACAAATTGGTACTACTGTCAATTTGTCGTATGCGACAAATTGGTTCAACTGTCAATTTGTCGTAATTTGTCGTATGCGACAAATTGATTCAACTGCCAATTTGTCGTATGCGACAAATTGGTTCAACTGTCAATTTGTCGTATGCGACAAATTGGTAGTACTATCAATATGTCGTTTGCGACAAATTGGTACTACTGTCAATTTGTCGTATGCGACAAATTGGTTCAACTGTCAATTTGTCGTATGCGACAAATTGATTCAACTGTCAATTTGTCGTATGCGACAAATTGGTTCAACTGTCAATTTGTCGTTTGCGACAAATTGGTACTACTGTCAATTTGTCGTATGCGACAAATTGGTTCAACTGTCAATTTGTCGTATGCGACAAATTGATTCAATTGTCAATTTGTCGTATGCGACAAATTGGTTCAACTGTCAATTTGTCGTAATTTGTCGTATGCGACAAATTGATTCAACTGCCAATTTGTCGTATGCGACAAATTGGTTCAACTGTCAATTTGTCGTAATTTGTCGTATGCGACAAATTGATTCAACTGCCAATTTGTCGTATGCGACAAATTGGTTCAACTGTCAATTTGTCGTATGCGACAAATTGGTAGTACTGTCAATCTGTCGTTTGCGACAAATTGGTACTATTGTCAATTTGTCGTATGCGACAAATTGGTTCAACTGTCAATTTGTCGTAATTTGTCGTATGCGACAAATTGTTTCAACTGCCAATTTGTCGTATGCGACAAATTGGTTTAACTGTCAATTTGTCGTATGCGACAAATTGATTCAACTGTCAATTTGTCGTATGCGACAAATTGGTGCTACTGTCAATTTGTCGTATGCGACAAATTGGTTCAAGTGTCAATTTGTTGTATGCGACAAATTGGTTCAACTGTCAATTTGTCGTATGCGACAATTTGGTTCAACTCTCAATTTGTCGTATGCGACAAATTGGTACTACTGTCAATTTGTCGTATGCGACAAATTGGTTCAACTGTCCATTTGTCGTATGCGACAAATTGGTTCAACTGTCAATTTGTCGTATGCGACAAATTGGTAGTACTGTTACTTTGTCGTATGCGACAAGTTGATTCAACTGTCAATTTGCCGTTTGCGACAAATTGGTACTACTGTCAATTTGTCGTATGCGACAAATTGGTTCAACTGTCAATTTGTCGTATGCGACAAATTGGTACTACTGTCAATTTGTCGTATGCGACAAATTGGTTCAACTGTCAATTTGTCGTAGGCGACAAATTGGTTCAACTGTCAATTTGTCGTAATTTGTCGTATGCGACAAATTGATTCAACTGCCAATTTGTCGTATGCGACAAATTGATTCAACTGTCAATTTGTCGTATGCGACAAATTGGTGCTACTGTCAATTTGTCGTATGCGACAAATTGGTTCAAGTGTCAATTTGTCGTTTGCGACAAATTGGTGCTACTGTCAATTTGTCGTATGCGACAATTTGGTTCAACTCTCAAATTGTCGTATGCGACAAATTGGTACTACTGTCAATTTGTCGTATGCGACAAATTGGTTCAACTGACAATTTGTCGTATGCGACAAATTGATTCAACTGTCAATTTGTCGTATGCGACAAATTGGTTCAACTGTCAATTTGTCGTAATTTGTCGTATGCGACAAACTGTTTCAACTGCCAATTTGTCGTATGCGACAAATTGGTTTAACTGTCAATTTGTCGTATGCGACAAATTGATTCAACTGTCAATTTGTCGTATGCGACAAATTGGTGCTACTGTCAATTTGTCGTATGCGACAAATTGGTTCAAGTGTCAATTTGTTGTATGCGACAAATTGGTTCAACTGTCAATTTGTCGTATGCGGCAATTTGGTTCAACTCTCAATTTGTCGTATGCGACAAATTGGTACTACTGTCAATTTGTCGTATGCGACAAATTGGTTCAACTGTCCATTTGTCGTATGCGACAAATTGGTTCAACTGTCAATTTGTCGTATGCGACAAATTGGTAGTACTGTTACTTTGTCGTATGCGACAAGTTGATTCAACTGTCAATTTGCCGTTTGCGACAAATTGGTACTACTGTCAATTTGTCGTATGCGACAAATTGGTTCAACTGTCAATTTGTCGTATGCGACAAATTGGTACTACTGTCAATTTGTCGTATGCGACAAATTGGTTCAACTGTCAATTTGTTGTAAGCGACAAATTGGTTCAACTGTCAATTTGTCGTAATTTGTCGTATGCGACAAATTGATTCAACTGCCAATTTGTCGTATGCGACAAGTTGGTTCAACTGTCAATTTGTCGTATGCGACAAATTGGTAGTACTGTCAATTTGTCGTTTGCGACAAATTGGTACTACTGTCAATTTGTCGTATGCGACAAATTGGTTCAACTGTCAATTTGTCGTAATTTGTCGTATGCGACAAATTGATTCAACTGCCAATTTGTCGTATGCGACAAATTGGTTCAACTGTCAATTTGTCGTATGCGACAAATTGGTAGTACTGTCAATTTGTCGTTTGCGACAAATTGGTACTACTGTCAATTTGTCGTATGCGACAAATTGGTTCAACTGTCAATTTGTCGTATGCGACAAATTGATTCAACTGTCAATTTGTCGTATGCGACAAATTGGTTCAACTGTCAATTTGTCGTTTGCGACAAATTGGTACTACTGTCAATTTGTCGTATGCGACAAATTGGTTCAACTGTCAATTTGTCGTATGCGACAAATTGATTCAATTGTCAATTTGTCGTATGCGACAAATTGGTTCAACTGTCAATTTGTCGTAATTTGTCGTATGCGACAAATTGATTCAACTGCCAATTTGTCGTATGCGACAAATTGGTTCAACTGTCAATTTGTCGTATGCGACAAATTGGTAGTACTGTCAATCTGTCGTTTGCGACAAATTGGTACTATTGTCAATTTGTCGTATGCGACAAATTGGTTCAACTGTCAATTTGTCGTATGCGACAAATTGGTTCAACTGTCAATTGTCGTAATTTGTCGTATGCGACAAAATGATTCAACTGCCAATTTGTCGTATGCGACAAATTGGTTCAACTGTCAATTTGTCGTATGCGACAAATTGGTAGTACTGTCAATCTGTCGTTTGCGACAAATTGGTACTACTGTCAATTTGTCGTATGCGACAAATTGGTTCAACTGTCAATTTGTCGTATGCGACAAATTGGTTCAACTGTCCATTTGTCGTATGCGACAAATTGGTTCAACTGTCAATTTGTCGTATGCGACAAATTGGTAGTACTGTTACTTTGTCGTATGCGACAAGTTGATTCAACTGTCAATTTGCCGTTTGCGACAAATTGGTACTACTGTCAATTTGTCGTATGCGACAAATTGGTTCAACTGTCAATTTGTCGTATGCGACAAATTGGTACTACTGTCAATTTGTCGTATGCGACAAATTGGTTCAACTGTCAATTTGTCGTAAGCGACAAATTGGTTCAACTGTCAATTTGTCGTATGCGACAAATTGGTAGTACTGTCAATTTGTCGTTTGCGACAAATTGGTACTACTGTCAATTTGTCGTATGCGACAAATTGGTTCAACTGTCAATTTGTCGTAATTTGTCGTATGCGACAAATTGATTCAACTGCCAATTTGTCGTATGCGACAAATTGGTTCAACTGTCAATTTGTCGTATGCGACAAATTGGTAGTACTATCAATATGTCGTTTGCGACAAATTGGTACTACTGTCAATTTGTCGTATGCGACAAATTGGTTCAACTGTCAATTTGTCGTATGCGACAAATTGATTCAACTGTCAATTTGTCGTATGCGACAAATTGGTTCAACTGTCAATTTGTCGTTTGCGACAAATTGGTACTACTGTCAATTTGTCGTATGCGACAAATTGGTAGTACTGTCAATTTGTCGTTTGCGACAAATTGGTACTACTGTCAATTTGTCGTATGCGACAAATTGGTTCAACTGTCAATTTGTCGTAATTTGTCGTATGCGACAAATTGATTCAACTGCCAATTTGTCGTATGCGACAAATTGGTTCAACTGTCAATTTGTCGTATGCGACAAATTGGTAGTACTGTCAATTTGTCGTTTGCGACAAATTGGTACTACTGTCAATTTGTCGTATGCGACAAATTGGTTCAACTGTCAATTTGTCGTATGCGACAAATTGATTCAACTGTCAATTTGTCGTATGCGACAAATTGGTTCAACTGTCAATTTGTCGTTTGCGACAAATTGGTACTACTGTCAATTTGTCGTATGCGACAAATTGGTTCAACTGTCAATTTGTCGTATGCGACAAATTGATTCAATTGTCAATTTGTCGTATGCGACAAATTGGTTCAACTGTCAATTTGTCGTAATTTGTCGTATGCGACAAATTGATTCAACTGCCAATTTGTCGTATGCGACAAATTGGTTCAACTGTCAATTTGTCGTATGCGACAAATTGGTAGTACTGTCAATCTGTCGTTTGCGACAAATTGGTACTATTGTCAATTTGTCGTATGCGACAAATTGGTTCAACTGTCAATTTGTCGTATGCGACAAATTGGTTCAACTGTCAATTGTCGTAATTTGTCGTATGCGACAAAATGATTCAACTGCCAATTTGTCGTATGCGACAAATTGGTTCAACTGTCAATTTGTCGTATGCGACAAATTGGTAGTACTGTCAATCTGTCGTTTGCGACAAATTGGTACTACTGTCAATTTGTCGTATGCGACAAATTGGTTCAACTGTCAATTTGTCGTATGCGACAAATTGGTTCAACTGTCCATTTGTCGTATGCGACAAATTGGTTCAACTGTCAATTTGTCGTATGCGACAAATTGGTAGTACTGTTACTTTGTCGTATGCGACAAGTTGATTCAACTGTCAATTTGCCGTTTGCGACAAATTGGTACTACTGTCAATTTGTCGTATGCGACAAATTGGTTCAACTGTCAATTTGTCGTATGCGACAAATTGGTACTACTGTCAATTTGTCGTATGCGACAAATTGGTTCAACTGTCAATTTGTCGTAAGCGACAAATTGGTTCAACTGTCAATTTGTCGTAATTTGTCGTATGCGACAAATTGATTCAACTGCCAATTTGTCGTATGCGACAAATTGGTTCAACTGTCAATTTGTCGTATGCGACAAATTGGTAGTACTGTCAATTTGTCGTTTGCGACAAATTGGTACTACTGTCAATTTGTCGTATGCGACAAATTGGTTCAACTGTCAATTTGTCGTAATTTGTCGTATGCGACAAATTGATTCAACTGCCAATTTGTCGTATGCGACAAATTGGTTCAACTGTCAATTTGTCGTATGCGACAAATTGGTAGTACTATCAATATGTCGTTTGCGACAAATTGGTACTACTGTCAATTTGTCGTATGCGACAAATTGGTTCAACTGTCAATTTGTCGTATGCGACAAATTGATTCAACTGTCAATTTGTCGTATGCGACAAATTGGTTCAACTGTCAATTTGTCGTTTGCGACAAATTGGTACTACTGTCAATTTGTCGTATGCGACAAATTGGTTCAACTGTCAATTTGTCGTATGCGACAAATTGATTCAATTGTCAATTTGTCGTATGCGACAAATTGGTTCAACTGTCAATTTGTCGTAATTTGTCGTATGCGACAAATTGATTCAACTGCCAATTTGTCGTATGCGACAAATTGGTTCAACTGTCAATTTGTCGTAATTTGTCGTATGCGACAAATTGATTCAACTGCCAATTTGTCGTATGCGACAAATTGGTTCAACTGTCAATTTGTCGTATGCGACAAATTGGTAGTACTGTCAATCTGTCGTTTGCGACAAATTGGTACTATTGTCAATTTGTCGTATGCGACAAATTGGTTCAACTGTCAATTTGTCGTATGCGACAAATTGGTTCAACTGTCAATTTGTCGTAATTTGTCGTATGCGACAAATTGTTTCAACTGCCAATTTGTCGTATGCGACAAATTGGTTTAACTGTCAATTTGTCGTATGCGACAAATTGGTTCAACTGTCAATTTGTCGTAATTTGTCGTATGCGACAAACTGTTTCAACTGCCAATTTGTCGTATGCGACAAATTGGTTTAACTGTCAATTTGTCGTATGCGACAAATTGATTCAACTGTCAATTTGTCGTATGCGACAAATTGGTGCTACTGTCAATTTGTCGTATGCGACAAATTGGTTCAAGTGTCAATTTGTTGTATGCGACAAATTGGTTCAACTGTCAATTTGTCGTATGCGGCAATTTGGTTCAACTCTCAATTTGTCGTATGCGACAAATTGGTACTACTGTCAATTTGTCGTATGCGACAAATTGGTTCAACTGTCCATTTGTCGTATGCGACAAATTGGTTCAACTGTCAATTTGTCGTATGCGACAAATTGGTAGTACTGTTACTTTGTCGTATGCGACAAGTTGATTCAACTGTCAATTTGCCGTTTGCGACAAATTGGTACTACTGTCAATTTGTCGTATGCGACAAATTGGTTCAACTGTCAATTTGTCGTATGCGACAAATTGGTACTACTGTCAATTTGTCGTATGCGACAAATTGGTTCAACTGTCAATTTGTTGTAAGCGACAAATTGGTTCAACTGTCAATTTGTCGTAATTTGTCGTATGCGACAAATTGATTCAACTGCCAATTTGTCGTATGCGACAAGTTGGTTCAACTGTCAATTTGTCGTATGCGACAAATTGGTAGTACTGTCAATTTGTCGTTTGCGACAAATTGGTACTACTGTCAATTTGTCGTATGCGACAAATTGGTTCAACTGTCAATTTGTCGTAATTTGTCGTATGCGACAAATTGATTCAACTGCCAATTTGTCGTATGCGACAAATTGGTTCAACTGTCAATTTGTCATATGCGACAAATTGGTAGTACTGTCAATTTGTCGTTTGCGACAAATTGGTACTACTGTCAATTTGTCGTATGCGACAAATTGGTTCAACTGTCAATTTGTCGTATGCGACAAATTGATTCAACTGTCAATTTGTCGTATGCGACAAATTGGTTCAACTGTCAATTTGTCGTTTGCGACAAATTGGTACTACTGTCAATTTGTCGTATGCGACAAATTGGTTCAACTGTCAATTTGTCGTATGCGACAAATTGATTCAATTGTCAATTTGTCGTATGCGACAAATTGGTTCAACTGTCAATTTGTCGTAATTTGTCGTATGCGACAAATTGATTCAACTGCCAATTTGTCGTATGCGACAAATTGGTTCAACTGTCAATTTGTCGTATGCGACAAATTGGTAGTACTGTCAATCTGTCGTTTGCGACAAATTGGTACTATTGTCAATTTGTCGTATGCGACAAATTGGTTCAACTGTCAATTTGTCGTATGCGACAAATTGGTTCAACTGTCAATTGCCGTAATTTGTCGTATGCGACAAATTGATTCAACTGCTAATTTGTCGTATGCGACAAATTGGTTCAACTGTCAATTTGTCGTATGCGACAAATTGGTAGTACTGTCAATCTGTCGTTTGCGACAAATTGGTACTACTGTCAATTTGTCGTATGCGACAAATTGGTTCAACTGTCAATTTGTCGTATGCGACAAATTGGTTCAACTGTCCATTTGTCGTATGCGACAAATTGGTTCAACTGTCAATTTGTCGTATGCGACAAATTGGTAGTACTGTTACTTTGTCGTATGCGACAAGTTGATTCAACTGTCAATTTGCCGTTTGCGACAAATTGGTACTACTGTCAATTTGTCGTATGCGACAAATTGGTTCAACTGTCAATTTGTCGTATGCGACAAATTGGTACTACTGTCAATTTGTCGTATGCGACAAATTGGTTCAACTGTCAATTTGTCGTAAGCGACAAATTGGTTCAACTGTCAATTTGTCGTAATTTGTCGTATGCGACAAATTGATTCAACTGCCAATTTGTCGTATGCGACAAATTGGTTCAACTGTCAATTTGTCGTATGCGACAAATTGGTAGTACTGTCAATTTGTCGTTTGCGACAAATTGGTACTACTGTCAATTTGTCGTATGCGACAAATTGGTTCAACTGTCAATTTGTCGTAATTTGTCGTATGCGACAAATTGATTCAACTGCCAATTTGTCGTATGCGACAAATTGGTTCAACTGTCAATTTGTCGTATGCGACAAATTGGTAGTACTATCAATATGTCGTTTGCGACAAATTGGTACTACTGTCAATTTGTCGTATGCGACAAATTGGTTCAACTGTCAATTTGTCGTATGCGACAAATTGATTCAACTGTCAATTTGTCGTATGCGACAAATTGGTTCAACTGTCAATTTGTCGTTGGCGACAAATTGGTACTACTGTCAATTTGTCGTATGCGACAAATTGGTTCAACTGTCAATTTGTCGTATGCGACAAATTGATTCAATTGTCAATTTGTCGTATGCGACAAATTGGTTCAACTGTCAATTTGTCGTAATTTGTCGTATGCGACAAATTGATTCAACTGCCAATTTGTCGTATGCGACAAATTGGTTCAACTGTCAATTTGTCGTAATTTGTCGTATGCGACAAATTGATTCAACTGCCAATTTGTCGTATGCGACAAATTGGTTCAACTGTCAATTTGTCGTATGCGACAAATTGGTAGTACTGTCAATCTGTCGTTTGCGACAAATTGGTACTATTGTCAATTTGTCGTATGCGACAAATTGGTTCAACTGTCAATTTGTCGTATGCGACAAATT